>JARWKJ010000001.1:36069463-36669463 GCA_029959095.1 Rhinichthys osculus | reverse complement strand
ACAGTGCATTTTAAATGTCTATAATATAATTGGTAAAACTTTGCAATAAGGTTCCATTCATTAACATTATTTAATGCACTAATATGAACTAACAATGAGCAATGCAAATAAAACATTTAATTTTAATAATGTATTAGTAAATGTTGAAATTATCATTAACTAAGATTAATAAATGCTTTAGAAGTATTTTGTTAGTATATTTTAAATAATATTAAGAAATAGAATCTTATGGTAAAGTGTTTTTGAGCAATTAATTTCCATGACAAATGTTTATGATTAATGGATAATTATTAAATTATGACAAAACATAATATTTTAGAGCTGAGATCTGAAACTAAATCATGCAAAACTTTTCTTCATGATATTTCAAAAGTTCATATAATACTCGAGTATGATAAAGATGAACAGAACTGGCAGTCCAAACTAGAGCGCTCAAGTTGGAGACTCGTATCAAAGTATTAACATTAAGATTAATAAATGCTTTAGAAGTGTTTTTCATTATTAGTATATTTTAACTGTTAACACATGGAATCTTATGGTAAAGTGTTACACACCTTTTACAATAAACAATACATTTCCATGACAATCGTTTATGATTAATGATTTTTTGTAGAGGGTGAGCAATATTTAGTCAACATACTCATATTTTAGAGCTGAGATCTGAACACTCGAGTATGATAAAGATGAACAGAACCGGCTAGCTCTGCTCAGGTTGTAGACTCGACCGGACTGTGTAATATCAGAGCCGTAATGAACAGATTTAAGGCAGGAGACGGGGTGATGGAGGGAAGATGCTGGAAGAATCATCACGGATGAGCAGCGCAGCTGTTTATATACTCTTCTGTAATGATTGACAGGATCAGATGAACCAGATCCTCCTCAACCTTGCTCTTAAAACTCCATAAAGTAAATCTTCTCAGACTGATAAAGATACTAGTCTGGCATCTGGATGTTTTACATCCAGCATAGTTACATATTAATAGATCCTGTATAAATGTGTAGTTGTAAAAGCATTGTGTTCCTGAATAACGTTACACGTTCCAAAATATGCTGTACTAATATCAGCCACACATGTTCTGAAACCGCGTGATGGATCATCCGAGGCGGTGCGTAATATTGTCAGCTTTGCAATGGTGACGGATGACAGTCTTCACAGATCCTGACGCATGCGGTTTCATCGTCGCGAGGGAAACCTCCAGACAGACTCCAGACGCACTCGTGTAAACAGGATGTGCTTTTATTTTCCGCTTGATTTCCTGCCTAAAGTGTTTCCCAGACCAGGCCCAGCTTTAAGAGACTTTCCTACAGGTTTAATTGGAAGTCAGGTTTCATTTAAACTCAGCGTGTTACTCTATGGTAAAAACAGCCGCTGATGCTTTGCTCAGCTTTAAAAGTGTTTTCTCATCATCTCATCTCATCTCATCTCTCATCATCTCATCTCATTAGTATGCATTGAGCATGATTCATTTGTATTGACAGTATTTCCTTTTATGACATTTAAAGAAATATGTTTACAAATCCTCTGAGATTCACAGGATATATTACAGTTAGTTTAGTGCCATTTGGATTCAGTTCATGAATACATTTGCCATTAAAAGTGTCTTTTTTTCTGATAACGACATTCGTCATTTAAAGCTTATATTAAAGCTTGCATATAATATAATATACTAAATATAATATAATAAAGTTTAATGTTAATTGTAAATATATTATAAAAACAGAGTTTGCTCAAACACCTGGGTAACTATTCCAGTTTTGGTAAACTACAGTTTTATATGAAATGTGTCCTTTTTTCCAGCAAGGACATGTTAAATGAATCTAGAGCGACAGTAAAGACATTTATAATGTTACATTTCTAGTTCAATTTACTGCTGTTCTTTTGAACTTTCGGTATCCACAAAACTATTAAGCAGCACAACTGTTAATGGCTGCTAAAAATAAATAAATTATATTATTTATTTCTAATAGAAAGCAGTTCAAATTTAATCATTTTTCACAACATTGATGATTTTATGGTGTTTATAAACAAACAAAAGCAGCCTTGGTGAGCACAAGACACTTTTTTTCAAAAAACAAAAATCTTACCAACACCAAACTTTTGAACATTATAATCTATTTCATAGTTCTTTGTGTTTGGAGAGTGAAAAGTCGGATTATTTTTACATAGCAAGCGCTTGCAACATGATCGTTCTTTGACCATTCCACACCACCTGTCAAAATACATGTCTAATTCTTTATTTTTAGAATAACAATACAATGAAACTGACGCAGGTCGGTTGCTGTGATGAGAGTAGTTGCAGGATCTATTAGCAGCAGTCACTTTATTTCACAACTTTAGTCAAAATAACAAGCACATGAAGGAGAAAAACAGAAACCAACTAAAGAACCAACTCAAAGCGACTAAACACCGACATGAACGGCCAAAGAACAACTCAAACAGAGCACTATATATACACACAAGTTAACTGAGGGAGAAAACAAGAGACAGGTGGGGCTAATCAATCAAACAATGTAACTATGGCAACAAATGAGAAGCGGGAACATAGGAAACAAAGACAATACAAACATAGATCTAACAGAAACAAACTGTTTGAGCTGCTTATTTGCCTATGTTCTCGCTCTTCAAACGGTTCCTTCTCACGAGGTTCACTCTTTAACAGATCTGAAGAATGCACTCATTTGCAGCTTTTTTTCACTACTCATCCAGACAGTTTGAATAAATGTTGTGGGAAATTCCCTGAGAATGAATTATTTATAGCTAAAAGGAGGGCAAAATCGGTGCTGAATGCCATCTCAATGGCTATTGTTCCGAATCGGCCTAAAGTGCATGACTGTAGGTGTACATGCACACAATTGTCCATTTTAATTTAGTTCTGTAAAGAAATCCAGGCATTCTACAAAACTAATTTTCGGACCAGGATCATGCGAAACTAATGTGTAAATGTGGAAAGGTCTCACCTGTTTGGATATTCTTTGATGACTTGGTATATGGTGACCTTGAGTGTGATGTTCTCATATCTGACGGGACTTTGATCCTTATAAATCCTGAACTCGGCCGCGGTCACCGCCTCACCTTCGGGAATCTGAGTGAGGTCGAAGCGAAACTCCCTGTAGTGGCGTCTGTGATGGGAGAAATCCTTATCCCTCTCCACTGCACGGAAACACAAAGCGCACAATGAGAAGCTGCACATTCGATTCGCACTGTAGGACTATCACACACAAGTTAAGTGTCGAGAGCTGCTTTCTTTAAAAAGTCATTCATCAAAATGGTCGACATTCCACGCCTAGTCCAAACATTTGGACGACCAACAAAAGCAATATCCAGTCCATTAAAGCAGGCATCTGAGCACAGGTAGCAGCGGTACAGGCCTTTCCCTGTGTCCGTGATGAATGAGCTGTCAGGGAAGAAAAACAGCCCGTCGCTAATAACACACTGCGCTCGCAGAGCAAAGCTGACAAGACACAAATTCAATGTTTTTGTGAAAAAGCTTTCTGACCTCCCAAGATTCTCATTTCTAATCTGCAGAAAATAGCATGTGGGTGAGAGGTTATCACTGTCAGAAATGTAGTGCTACCTCTTAAACATGTCCTAAATGGTGGAGACCTTAACGAGGAAACATATTTGATATATAGCAAGTGCCTGGTAGATAAGGCTTTCTGCATATATCTGGAAACTGCTCTGCCAGATGGCTATCAAACACTGCATTCCCTCGAACAGGCCTGTGAGCGTTCAGGAAAGCACCATGCATACAGTATCATACAGTATCATACAGTATCATACAGTATCATACAGTATCATACAGTATTCAGTCTGACTTTCAGAAGCACAAAACTGTTGCTAATTATCAGTGCAGGTTTCAAGATTACATCATTTTCATTCCAGGTTGCCATCAGCAGGGAAATAAGTCATTACATGATCATTTTCTAGATTTCTTTTTTCTTTTTTCTTTTTTTTTTATGTTTTCTGAGCTGATACCACACACATATATATATATATATATATATATAGTTTTATTAGGCTATATATAAATTCGTTTTATTTTGGTAGAAACTATGGTACATTTTTCAAAGGGAATAAAGTAGAAATACACTAAATTTCTCTGATTATAACGATACAGAAAAAATATCTCCCACCCAATGCTGTAAACTACACAGCAAACCCTCTCGTTTGGTACATTACTATAATATTAAAGGTTTTTATTGACAACAGAGCCCGAACTATAATATTGAACTGCTATTTATTTTCTGATATAATAATTACACTCAAATAAAAATGGAAATGTTTGTATACAACTTAGTTGCACATTAGGTAGTTTTCATAAACACTTACATTTATTCAAACATACATATATTATTAACAAATAGACTCTGAATGAACTGTGACTCTGATGACTTTCCTGAGGGAAATGCAACATTGTTCACAAGCGGTTTTATTGATGTCTTTCTGCGGTTGAAACACTGATTGAGAGATTACATGAGACATGATTCATGATTAAGTTGTACTGTATATTTCAACATACTTTTTGATGCTCACGCATTTTTTTTCATGCTATAACTTGTAATAAAGTGGAAAAAAAGACTCGCGATATCGTCACATTTAAGAGTGTCAAAACGCCATTTATTATTTAAAGTCAAGATAAAATAGACAGAATTTGAAAGCTGAGACTTTGTTTCTTATCAGAAGTAACAAGCACAAAGCTCTTTGTGATTATTGGATGTGAGGCGTTAAAAATCATGTTTGATGTGGGAAAAACCACGGACCGACATCCCTGAGCTACAGGGTCAAATAGAGCCGGTTTTCTCTGTGTTATTGTTGCATTAACTTTGACAGCCCTAAATTCAACACAAGAGAGATTTTCTTCTTCTGATCATCTGCTGGTTTTAAACAATCGAGAAAATAATTGCTTTTATATATACAGTAAAACACAGTATTAATGTTCCAACATAAAATCCTTTTTTTTTATTGACCTATTTTCGTTAAAAGATAGGGGTGGAAAGGCATTTTCTTTAAATGACAGAACTGACTGATTGAAAAATGTACTTTTAAAATGAATGGACATCTCAGTTTGGTAGAGATGAAACTGAAACTGAACACTGATTGTTGTTATTACTGGACTTCAACACACAAAGGAACTAACTCGTGTATCCGTAGCCTAAAGCCTTGCATTCGTGCGATGTACAGCACTGCGTGTGTGTGTGTGTGTGTGTGCGTCGTGGTGCCGGTGAAACAGCGCAGCTCGGCCTCTCTGATAGTTTATCTACAGTGAAAGTCTGCAGTTACTTAACACGCAGAGGTCAGAGGTCAGCCACAGTTACAGCAGCTGGCCAGACTCAACTCCAGCATCCTGAACGCTAATGAACAACAGAGGATGATGGGGATATAGTGCTTTCCGGCCAATACACAGATATTCTTTCATTAATTCAGCGCATTTATTTCAAGAGATCATTTAAAGTAAAAGTATATTTCGAGCGCATGGCCATGATCCAGGTTTAATCTTTGAACAGAGGCTTAAGCTCTACTCATAGTTGGGTTGTTTGTCTTCTACTCATAATTTCCTATGGCTGTACTTTCTGATAACTCCATAGTAGACAAGCTGTTTTTATAAACTCATGAACTACAACATCAACAAATTGTGTCCTGAAATGCAAGGCTGCAGTCCTTCAGTCGAGTGTGTAACGCAGTCATACTAGCCACTTTGGCAGGTTGAATTTTATATATAATGTATACATTTTTCAATTGTAGTCTTTTAAAAATGCATCTGAAATAATAAACTAAGTGCAATGTAGCGTTGACAAAAATATAAGATCTGAAACACTTCCAATACTCATTTTCCTCAGAATAGACACACGAGAACAGCTGCTCTCTCTCTCTCTCTCTCTCACACAAACCCGCCTCCACTCACTCACTCGTTTCATTCGCTCCGGATTAGTATTGTTGCAGTTACAGGGTTTGAATTTTGGCGTGGGATTGTGTGTATTGCGTATACTTTTACTCATTCAAAGCGCGCACACATACAGCCGCCTCTCAGTGCTAAATTTAGTTATTTTTATTGCACTTAAACATTCAAATACACACAAAATAATAACAAAATGATGAGTATTCACGTAAACACAGTCAGTTATGTTTTAACATAAACAGTTGAGAAAGAAAACGCATGTGTAACAGTATAATGCATCCGTGCGTCAGGTCTTAAAGTGACAGCAGACTAATACACCAGCTGCAAAATTATTAAAAATATCCACCGGTATATGGAAGTTTTCCCCCATGGTATCGATGTCAGAATTGTGGCCAGTGAAAATGCTGAGTGGCTAGTAACTTTTATCCAGTGGCTGTTGAGCAAAAAAGTCAATGTCAAGCCCTGTGAAAATCTTTTTAGCACTTGAGTCTGATTGTAGATTGAAAGCGCTTTAAAAGCAGACGCTGTACAAGCCCTGACGAGTGGAAACACATGGAGCGCAGCTCAGGTGATGATGGGGACTCTACCTTAACACACACACACACACACACACACACACGGACATATCTGAGCCCCGAACTTTGTTTATACTGAACCCCCTTTTGCATTTGTCTGACAAATCCATAAAAACAAAACAGCATATCCGTTTTTTGTGATTCATCCGGGTATGAATTTCTATGCTGTGAATAAATTACCTTCAATGGAAGAACCAACAAAAATATGGCAAAACCAGCTTCTAAGGCGTAAATTAGATCTGCAAAGCAAGAGGAAAAAAAGGCAGTAGCTACAGGCACCAGATTAGCAGATTTAGAGGAAAAGCGGCCTTTCTTCAAGCTCTTTCCTCTGCTTAACAACAGGAAGTAATTAAGCGAATTATCCTCAGGTCAGACAGTCACTCGATAAGTTTACATGGACTGTGAGGTGAGAGGTCACAGCCACTGAAGTTGTATACAGTTCAATCTTATCACAGCATTCTTCAAATAACAGCAAAAAGCAGTTATTACTAACGACAGGATATTAGCAAACCCTGCATGTAAACGTCGAGCGTAATTTGCTTCATGGCCGTTTCACTACGGTACCGTGCATGCAAGTGTATTCAGATATAATAACACTCTTTATAGCCACACTTATATTTTCTCTCTAGAACCTGCAATTGCCTCAGAGTTTCCAGTAACCATACAGTCCTATATATACACCGTTTATAGGGATTTCAAGGGCAGGGTACATGTGGACGACTATATTCCAGTAATATGAAAAAAAAAAAAGCACCTGCTATTTTAACATTCATAGAAATTCAGTCAATAACATTCTTTGGAATCACAAGAAGGCGCTATATGTGAGATCAAACAAGATATTAATAGCTTTGGAAGAGATTATTTCAAGGACCCACGTGTTTAATAACATAAGACAAACTTGCTATAATATTCGAATATAAATGTACAATCGCTTCAGTGCACAATATAATCAAATGAAGTCAAAGTGCATTATTTTTTAACTCTGCACTCAGATAATTCATTCATTCCTGTACAATTTAGCATTTTTAATTTTTTCAATAAGCTGGTTTCACTTTAATATCCAGCATGGACATCATCTTAAGGTTTTTTTTCTTTGTTTGTTTAGCTAAACTTAAGAAGTGTGTTTACTCTTAGACTCCAGTGTGTCTGCTACATCCAACAGGTTATAATTTTACATTTTTATAAACTTGGTGAAGCACTAAATCTGTAATACTGCGACAAACCAAACGGTAGCTGGCAATTATCAATAATGAGCATTTTAAATCAGGAGCTGGGCTGTAATTGCATTCCTTCTGTAAACGAGCTCATATTTGAAGTGTAGCCTCCGTGTTCTGCGGTCTGAGACACCGGGAGGCCCTTTCTGTCAAAAACACATGCAGCACATTTCCTAATTTTCTTACTTTTATAAAAAAAAAAAAAGGTAACAAAACTTCACAAGTCCTGCACATAAGACCCCAGACATGAAACAAATAAATGCAGTGATTCTGATCACTCTCTGACTGGCATCAGCGCTGTAGAAATGTAAAATGTAAATGTTTATTTGCATTTGTTTTACTTTTTTTCTATAATGTGACACAATATGTAAGCAGTGTCACTGTACAACATTTCTGATAAATGCACAAACGTATAGAAATAAGGGTTACACTTTATTTGAATGTGTCTTTGTTACAGTGTATTTATACATTTAAGTAATGAGTAATATTAAGTAACTGTAGGGTTAGGATTAGGGTTTGGTTTGGTTTAGGGTTACTTGCATGTAATTATGCATAATTTATATGTTATATAAATGTATAACAGTGTAACAATGACACAAAATAAAGTGTTACCGAAATAAGTAAAGCTATGGGGATACATATTAAAAAATAAAATAATAATCCCTGCGGTTTTGATTCGATCGGAGGAACAAATTATGGAAACACTTTATTTTGATGGTCCCTTTTGAACATTCTGTTGACTATAAGTACTTATCAACTTATTCTAACCCTAACCCTACCAGTCTAACACCCTAATGAGAGTTAGTAGGTGCAACGTTACTTACAGTCAACAGAATGTGTTAAAGGGACCATCAAAATAAAGTGAACCCCAAATTCCAAGTAGCCTATTTTAATAGTAAGTAAAAACAAATACTAGTATTATCGAACATACTTCTATAGCATTATGGGACACCCAGTTCTATAGCATATACCTACCTAGATTGACAAAACTCATCACCATGTCCGCGTCATTCAGAAAGTTGTTGTCGTGCGCGCTGGCCAGCGGCGGGCTCTGACTGGTCAGTGGCGTCGCGCGGTACGGCTGATGCGCGGCGCGCGAGTATCCATGTGGAACTCCAGACGCGCTTTTACGCGGTTTCCCCGCGAGCGCCTTCCCGAGTATCGCGTCCTCCTCGTCGGTCGTCATCGCGTTGTACAGGTCCAGCATGAAGAGCGGTGCCGACGACCCCTGTTTCCCCGGGGAGAAGGGCCGGGGACGGTGCGGCAAGCCCAGGATGGAGAGGATTTCTCTCTGGATCTCGCGCCGCTCGTGGTTGCGCAACCGCCTGTAAATAAAGCTCGAGTGCACATGGTTGTCTCCTAAACCGCACTGAACCCCGTGAAGAAAGCCGAGACAGCTCCACAGAAGTCCAAATGTTGGCGCTCTCATCTTTCTCTCTCAGGATGATGCGTTCACCAAGCGAGTGCTGGGTTGATGATGGCGCTCTCCATGGTGCACCATTAATAACTTTGTTTCAGTGTCTTTACTAGCCTAATCAAGTCTTTTACTCCGTATATTTAAGAATAATCCTTCTTAGATTTCAAAGTGATGCCTCAGGTCATGCCTATTGCCACTGTTCAGGCAACATCTCCACTAATACCATTCAGTTGCATTCTCAATTGAATGATTTAACATCAAACAAATACGAGAGAGAAAGAAAAACTTACAAGGACTCTTTTCCCCAGTGCATTTACTGTGAGCAGAAGCGCGCACTCTCAGGAGTCAGGGCATGGACTGGTGAAGTTGAGCGCGCATCAACACAAGAGTACATCCCTGAAGAAGTGCTGGAAGTCCGAAGTCCGTCCCACACTCTGGAGGGTTTGCATCAACCTCTAGCGGTCGTATATAAAACATCGTTGACCTGGGGCATGAATGCAAGCTCACCGTGAAATGAGAGACACTTGATATATGAGAGCTTTCGTGATTAGTCAAAGGAGAAGTCCAGGCGGGCAAACACCTGTCAGCTTTATTTCAGCGGTGCTCGGTCTGTGGTTTATATTCCAGCTCGCAGCTATCGAGTGCACTTCGTAGTTCGCTATGGCAGTGCCATTCTCTGTAAAAGGGCTATTGTGAGACTTCTGCGAGTTTGCAAACTCAAATCTTGTAAACGCTGGCTTTAATAGCTAATGCTGAAGGATTATGATAGGATTATAACCTATACACCACGTATTCATTTCTTTACTAAACTAAAATTCCATTTTTACTTTGAGTATTTAGTGAAGGACAATAATTTAGTATTTTTTCTTGTTAGAACATAAGAAAAAAATGGGGAGTTATTTTTGTTGTTGTTGTTGTCGTTAAGTCCACTGTAGTGAACAGAAATGACACATATAGGCAAAAAATTGGGTTTTTTTCCATTCACCAATCAATTTTTAGGTTTCATGATCTAAAAAAAAAAAAAAAACTTTGTATAAAGATGATCCTCAACCATGTTATATAAGATATAACGGAATGAATTGATCTACCATTTTGCTTTATGCTATATAAAATGCCCATAAATGAGTTCTCCCATTAAGTACAATGTATCTACACTGTATCTATTTTGCATATTATTATGTTCTTGGGGCAACGTAATGATAAAAGAAGTAATAGAAGTAAGATTTGGCAACATTTCTCATAATAATATCTAATATCTCATAGGAATATTGATATATAATTTATTTCCCTATTGTCGTGTCTCTAAAATGTCTGATTAAACACGCTGTAAGTCCTGCTGTCTCTAGTCTACATGTATGAAATGAATGCCCTGTTTTGTAACAGAAAGTCATATTTTGATTAGAAACCCAAGAACATTTTCCTGAGATGTTGATTTATGGCGAGCAATGTGAAAAAATGTCAGATATAAATTGACATGGTAATTACAAAATATGATCATATTTCCATAAGAGTGCTAAATTCGATCACTAAATAATGTCAGTCATTTTTAAAGACCAAAGAGAAGTTGTTGTCAGGGTGAAACCAACAAACATATCTGAAAAGTCCTCTAACTAAATATATAGGCTATACTCAACTCAACTCAACTCAACTTGAGTTGAGTTGATATAGGCTATATTCTCCACTCAGTGGACACACATGGATCAATGCTGTGTAGGACGCTCCTGATGAGAGACCCATGTCCCTGTGATAATGTAGCCTGCTGTATTAAATGTGAAGCATATTAAGAGTGAGCCCAAACGTTTTGACTGCTGTAGTGTTAAAATCCAAGGAATATCAGCTCCCCGTGAGGACACTTACATACAGTATCAGGATCGGATGAAGACCTAGCAGGAAAGTCTCGTCAGGAACATCCTAAATGTAAGAAAGGGCAACAGCGCCATCTAGGACTGGATCTGGGACTCAACCACAAGAGAACGGCGTTTTCAACAGGAACAGGTTTGAGCTTTAATGCTGAATATTATTTCATGTAATCATTTAACAGTAATACTCCATAATCTCAGACTAGTTTGATTAGATTGCCTGCTACCTAGAAAAGTAATTCACCATGAACATAATTCATGCTATTATAGAGTAGAACTTTAAGAAATATATCAATTAGAATTAAAAAAGTGATCAATCCATTGCAGGGCGTAGATGGGAGTCCAACAGTGTATTTGTGTTCCTCACTTTTAGATTTTCCGGGGTTTTTTTTTCCGGTTTCATTTATGAGTTGTGACATAAGAAATAGGGACACTCTGCTGGAAATTATAGTACACATTCACAGCATCATAAACAATACTGTTTTTGTAAAAGAACATGAAGCAACAACAGCAACAAAAAATAATAAAAAAGGTTTTAATTAATATTATTAAAAGTCATTCAAACACATGAATGTTATAAAAAAATAATCACTGCAAAAATAAGAAAGCGCTCTCACAGGAGAAGCTGTAACTGATATCAGTTCTTATAAATAACAAAAAAATTATACATTTATTGGAAGGTGTGCTTTATTACACTCTTCTACACACCCTTTATCAACCAAGGGTAGAAGAAAGAAAATCAGAATTGTGTCTCATTTGCTGTAGAGAAAGGCGGATTAAAATGTACCATTTCAACATTTAATATAGATATCTAACCACACTCACACGTGTAATCTGAAGACTACGGAAAGCCTGGGAATATCAGAGGCCTGGAAAAGGTGTGGAAATGAATAAAATCTTAAACATTCATGGAAAACTCATGGACATCTCTATAGTGAATATATACTTTTTCTGCTCTAAAATATTACAGGCTAGAAATTACAATTTGTTTTAAATAGATTTTTTTAAATGTTTCCTGTAAATCACAAATACCAGGAAAAGTCATGAAAATTGATTGGTCACAAAGATGTGGGAACCCTAGCCATATCTAAAGGGATGAGAACGAGAGAGACGAAGAAGTCCCAGGACAAACGCAGAAGGGACAGTAACTCTGGCGAGATCATAAATACGACGAGGCGCTGGGCTGGTGACGGATGAGGAGCGAGAGTGAGGAAGAAGCGAGGCGGCCACGTCTAGGATCTCTCCTCACACCGGATGCTTTTCACAAGCTGATGCGTTTCATTCCTCGTGACAAACAGCGTGAATAAATCATGGCACATCTCAGCTTGTGACAGTAAGACGAGTGTCGAATGGAGTTGTGGACAATCGCTGGTGTTAATGTATTATTTACACTTTAAGAGGTACTTCATGTGTCCGTGAGTGTGAGACACTCTTGATCGTCCTGAGATTGGAAAGATTGGCTGTTTTCTCTCATTCACTGACTGTCTGCCTCTTTCAATAGTTTGGGCCTTTACTGTAAGGGTCTCTTCTCATCATTGCAGCGTAGCACATGTTGGGATGGCACACGCCGGGCTGGCCGGGCTCCCCGGGGTGTCCTCTCTTCCCCTCCTCTCCGCTGTGACCCGGTGACCCCGGTTTCCCTGCCTGTCCCGGTTTCCCCACTCCTGACGGACCCATCGGACCTGGAGTCAAAGAGATGTTCAGTGTCAAAGTGACATTCGGAAAGTTTCTATGATAAAGCTTTCAAGTTCTTTGTGAGCTCATTTTAAACTACTGTCCACCATGTAAATAATTTATATTATAATATCCACCCTGATTATTTAACTCTTTCCCTATTTAACGTATTTGGCACAGTGAGCGCCAGCATTTTTGATCATTTTCACAAAAGTTTCATGGCGCCCAGAATTTTTTGTTGTATGAATATCTGAACATGCAATACTTCAAAAGAAAGAACAAAGCCTCTGGCTTTAAAAAAGAGAAAAGAAAGAGACCCGATTCTTTTTTATCAACATTTAAATGTGGGGAAGTTTCATAAAAAAAAAAAGATACATTTTGAGCAAAAATCTGAGAAAATCTTGTTTTTGTCAAAGACTACATCTGAATCAGATGGAAGCTCGTTTCCGCCACAAAAAAAACAAAAAAGGTAATTGTGACTTTATCTCACAATTCTGACTTTATAACATGCAATTCTGAGATAAAAAGTCATAATTGTTGAGATATAAACTCGCAATTCTGAGTTAATTAATCAATGAATCAAATTTAGTTTGATGTACTATTAACTAGGGGTGTAAAGATATAGTGTGATGCAAAAATGTGACGTTATGCATCGTGGATATTAAAAATTAATCACAAGAAGATGCATTTTTTAGTGATCCAATCACAAAAGGTCAGCCGAGGCACATTACTGTTTCCATCCGGTTGTGAGAGCCATGTTTCATATTTCAGAATTTATATTTTCACATTTTTATAATAATTATTTTTGAATATTGTTGAATATATTTGTTTGGTTTATATTTGTGACGTTCAGTGACGTCATTTTTGTAGCGCACGTGAAAAGTTTTTGATGCACATGTAATAAGTACAGATGCACAGTGGGAGAACTCAAAGCTTTTGACCGTTAATCATAATTAATATAGCATAAATTGGCTCACTATAGTAAGTTGTTGTGCGCAAGAGGATTATGCATATATAATATATTTCTTATAGGATTATATATATATATATATATATATATATATATATATATAATGCTGAATATATTGTATGATAATGCAATGGGAAATTTATATTCCAGTATATTAATAATAATAAAGCATATTAATATTCCAGTAATATTTTACCAGTAAAATAATACTCTACATTATTTTACTGGAAAATCATGCTCTGCTATTAAATAATTGTCAATACTTTTTATATTTAAGATGTTTAAATGCATGTCATCAGCGACACAGCATCCAGTATGTATCTGCTACTGACAGCTGGTTGTGGAGCGTTGTTGCTGTTCATGGCAATTAAGGCCAGAAAATTAAAAATTATTTGGAATTGGAAAATGATTCCAAATAAAACTCAGGGCAAATGTGATCTCAGGGAAAAACTAAAATAATAAAAAAAGTATGACCCTTTTAATTCACACATGAATGGCCTGTTTAATAATTAGTGTTAGTGGTGGTTAGTATAGTATCTGCTCACCTGGTGGTCCTGGGAGACCTGGGTCTCCAATTTGTGATCGTCCTTGATTTCCTTTATCACCCTTTTCTCCTGGATCACCTAAACATAGCCAGAAAAAAAATCATTTTGTGTGCTTCAAAACAGACAAACTAAATGAATATATGTAAATGTATGCTGATACAGATTTCACTGTGGAAGCTTTTAAAGAGTTAGTTCAACCAAAAATGAAAATTTTGTCATAATTTATTCACCCTCATGTCGTTTCAAACCTGTGAGACTTTCGTTCATCTTAGAATGTAGTAAAAATATATTCATTTGTGTTTCAGAGACATTTCTGTCCCTCCATTGACAGCTACGCGACTACCACTTTATGTTCGCTGATCAATGTTTATTTCTGTTCATCATAAAAAGCGATCGTGTCTCTTCAGAAAATTTGGTCTAAACCGCTCAATTCATGAGGATTCGTTTTACAACCTCTTTATGAACTTTTTGAAGCATCAAAGTAATGATTGGAGGGACAGAAATCTCTCGGATTTCATTAAAAGTTCTTCATTTGTGTTTCAAAGATGAAATGAAAGTCTTACGGGTTTGGAACGACATGAGGGTGAGTAAATGACAGAATTTTCATTTTTGGGTGAACTATCCCTTTCATTCAGCCTTAAGCTGACAAACATAGTTTGCTATTTTAATCCCTTCCAAATCTGTTTAGTCTGTGCCACTGAACACAAGGAACAGGTGCAGTGAATCAGGTAACTAACAAGTAACCATAGCAACCAGTGAACAGCGACAAAGGAAACCTGAACTAATGCAGGCAAACTTAGGCTCTGTTTATACAACACTGTTTTCAAATAAAAACTGAAAACTTTGTGTTTTGGCCGTTCATTTACACGACAACGGCGTTTTGAGGGCTTGAAAATGCCTCGGTTACGACTGTAGAAGAGGGAACGAGATGCTGCATCAATTGACACAGCGAACGCTTTGTGTGATGACGTCTCGAAGCACATGTGAAATCAGTCTAAAGGCCACTGAGTCTGAAATTCGCATCCGAAATTTTCGCACGTGAAAAAAAAAATTCGACCTCACGTTAAGTCAATCACGCTTGCACACTGCCTCCGAAACTTTCGTCCGTCATAACAAAAATCGGATCAGGTTCGATTTTCTGCGTTTTTCGCAAAAGTAGCAAGCAGTTTGAATGGTGTTTTGACAATTTAGAGCCACCGAATCACGAATACGAAAAACGCATGCAAAAATTTCGGACTTCAGTGTGCAATGGCCTTAAGGATGTGCTGGAACGTCAGAGGCGGGTGACATCAGGAACCAGAAAACTATAAAGCCAGCCCAAAACCAAGCAGCGCTAGCTTCGTAAAAGTCTGAAGTAAGTCGGTGACAGGCACGTAGGAGATATGGCAAGGTGACGCAGCGTCCCGTTCCCTCTTCAGGGAACTGAGGTTACAGTCCTAACCGAGGCGTTCCCTTTAAGGGGAACTCGCGCTGTTGATTGACGCTGAGGGAACATCTATGCCAACGCCACCATAGCAAGAAGTGACTGTCCTGTGTGAAATCGAGAAGAGCAGCACTAGGACCCTGGTGTAGAGTCCAGGTTCATAGAGTAGAACCTAACAAATGTGTGCGGTGAGGACCAGCCTGCCGCATCACAGACATCTTGGAGAGCAACTCCTGACATACGGGCGTTGGAGGCCGCCACACTCCTAGAAGAGTGGGAATGGACTGACATAGGTGGAGGTTGTCCGACCGACTCATAAGCAAGTTAGATAGCCTCAACTACCCACTTGCTCATTCTCTGCTTTGATGCTGGGGACTTTTCATACGCCACAGGGCAGCTCTGTGGACATAAGCGTCTAGCGCCCGGACTGGGCACTGCAAGTTATTCTTTTCCTGGTCCGGATTTTATAAAGGAGGACGACAAAAAGGCCTGCAGCACAATAGATCTAGCCACATAAGTGGGGACCTTAGCAACGTAGCCTAGGGCAGGGATAGGCAGGGTCGATCCTGGAGTGCCGCTGTCCTGCAGAGTTTAGCTCCAACCCTGATTTAAACTCGCCTGCCTTTAGCATTAGTAATCCTGAATTCCTTGATCAGCTTGCTCAGGTGTGTTTGATTAGGGTTGGAGCTAAACTCTGCAGGACAGTGGCACTCCAGGATCGACGTTGCCTATCCCTGGCCTAGGGTGAAGTAACGCTTTGACCATACCAGGTGCACATTCCAAGCACGAGGGAGAAACCGACAGGCCTTGCAGATGTCCTATCCTTTTAAGAGAAGACATAGCAAGGAGGAACAAAGCTTTTAAAGTCAGAAACTTGGCCCGAAACCTCTTTAAAGGGCTTGAAAGGAGCCAGGGAAAGGCATTGAAGGACAATGGCCAGATCCCATGTCGGCACCCTGGTGCGAGCTGCAGGCCTCAGCCTCAGAGTACCACAGAGGAAACGAGATACCAAGGGGTCTCTACCCAACGACATTCCACTCAAAGCAATGTGGTAAGCAGCTATGGCCACCACATAAACCCACAAATTGGACGGGGATAGACCTACAGTGAACGGCTCCTGCAGGAACTCCAGCACTGTACCAACCGGGCAGTTAACTGGGTCCAACTGATGGACACTACACCAAGAAGTAAAAACTCTCCACTTCAGGGCAGAAAGTTTCCTGGTGGAGGGAGCTCTGGACTGTAGAACGGTGTCCACAACCTCAGTTCAAAGACCCGCTCCTATGAGCTGGGCCCCCTCATACCCCTTTTCCACCAAGGCAGAGCTGGTGCTGGTTCGGAGCCAGACCCTAGTTTCAATTCGGTTCTTTGTTTTTCCACACGCAAAGCACCAGCTTCGAACCAGGAAAAGTGGTTCTTAAGTAGCACCAAATCATTGCTGGTCTAGAACAGAGCCAAGTAAGAACCGCTTGCGTCAGGGGCTGGGGGCCGGGTTACCGTGACCAACAAGACGAATAGAAACTTCTGACCGCCATTTTTAAATAGCAGCTAGTCGAGCTAATAGCAGCTTGATTAAAATATCCGTCTATGTAAGTTACAGCGAGCTGCACAAACGCGTTGGATTCCGATGTATTTTTGCAAACCCATGAGCATGGGCTTGTTCGAAATGCAACCGATCGGAGCTGCGGGAGTGTTTGGAGATCATACGACTCCTTGTGCTTTTGGATCGCTTTCGCAGTGCTTTGATGTCATGCGGCGATCGATCTGCGAGAAGCCGATACATCTCGAACAAGCCTGGCGTGTTTGTGTTTGGCGCTACCGCACTAGCGTTGCTGGGCAACATGAGACGTATGCAGTGACGTAAGATCTGGCTCTGTTGTGGCTCTCTAGCCGGTGTAAAGGCAAACCGGTTCTTAGTAAGCTTGTCAGTCGAAGCAACTCCGAACCAGCTCTGGCTCTGGCTCTGAACCAGCACCCGGTTCTTGTTGGTGGAAAAGGGGTATCAGAGGCCAAGCCCACAGGCTCCACAGTTCTGGACGGGGGTGAACAATCGAGCCCCCTGCTTGGGACAGAAGGTCCCTCCTTACGGGTAACTCTAGAGGAGGCCGGTCGAGGAGAGACATCAAATCGGGAAACCATACTCGGCCCGGCCACAAACTCTCTTCAGAACTCCCGGGAGAAGAGCGATCGAGGGGAAAGCGTACAAACGTAGCCTCAACTACGTCTGCACCATATCATCCAGTCCCAGAGGAGCTGGATCCGAGAGGGAGAACCAGAGCGGACAGTGAGACGTCTCTCGAGAGCAATTATATAAAAGCAATAGCAATTATATAAATCAATAGAAATCTGTGAACATTCTGAGATAATGTACAGCGCTGTAGACACAGGCCTCGTCTACACTAATACGTTTTAGTTCGAAATCACATCTTTTTCTCTCCGTCTTGGCCTTCCCTCCACACTGAGATGGCGTATTTATTAATGAAAACTAAGCTTTTTGATAGCGCTTTCCAAAGTGAATACATTTTGAAAACAGCGTTTTCGCGTTGTATATGGACTGTGAAAACGGAGACATTTAAAAACAATGACGTAAGTGTAGTCATGTGACGCATATTGAACCCATAGATATTCATGTTTATACCGGTATTGTGCCTGTTATATGCTGTTCACTTTCACACAGTTGCTAAAATATGTTACTTCACACACTCTTCATATCACAGTCCAGCAAAAGATGACAGAAAATTCACTCACATTTGCTGTCCTGCGGTAAAACATAAGAGCAGTTTTAGACCAAACATATAATGGTGTGTGCGTGTGCGACCTGGTCGCTTCAGTGAATGCTGAGATATTTTGCTAAATAAAATGATCCTACCAGAAGAATTGCGTGATAACTTTATTATTTATTTTTCAGTCTGTAACATCTCAGTGAGCTTTTGGGAGGTTTTACGCATGCGCAGTAAAGGTGAATTTAGCGTTTTCAAAGGTTTCTCATCCACAGTAAAATGTCGGAAATTGCTAGTGTGGACGGAGAGCGTTTTTAAACGAAAACGCCGTTGTCAAATGTATCCGGATGAATGTAGACGTAGACACACAGTTGCTGCATCCCAATTCGCCTTCTTATACTACGCCTTTAAAGTATGTACTCTTTTTGTGAAGAAAAAGTACATACTTTTGAATGTGTAGCAAAAGAGTAGGCAAGCTTTGGGACATACTACTTCGTCATCATTAACGGACAGATCTGTCGCGTGCATCCTGTCACCGTAAACTGCCCTGTCAATCATCCTGTCACCGTAAACTGCCCTGTCAATCATCCTGTCACCGTAAACTGCCCTGTCAATCATCCTGTCACCGTAAACTGCCCTGTCAATCATCCTGTCACCGTTAAAATCCTCCATTCAATCTAAGTTAATTTCTTACGGTTTCGGAGAGAAATGTTGTAGCACGTTCATCTGCCAGTCGTGGGTCTTTCATGCCGAGACTCTCCTCATGTGTTTGGATTTTGAATATAATAATCCATTTAAAAGTTAGTGGCTAAACATATCTTTGCAAAAGTTCACAATGCTGCTGCAGATGCAATATAATGTGGACAACATTGAATAAATACATTTTCGTCAGGTTAGATACTGATAATTAATCACTCAAACCCCTTTATCTAAACCTCTCTACATAACCGTCGGACTCGCGCGTCCTCCATGTCTGTAGTTTTTGAACACTTTTCACTTGTGTTTGTAGTTCTAACCGAATCCTCGTCCAACGCGCGATGGGTTGTGGGCAATATCAGCCGTTAGCGTGTGCAACGATCTGCACTTCGGATTCTGACCGGATATAGTAGACCATCCGGGGATCTTTGGAACACTCATTTCAACATACTACGATTTGGGACGTACTAATTCTATTTTCGAATACTATTTAGTACGGATAGTATGCGAATTGGGACGCAGCAAGTGTGATGTGTGTTAAGCATGTCTGTACCTTGCATGCCAGGAACACCAGGCCGCCCAGGTAAACCCCGCTGCCCTTGCAGCCCGTTAGAGCCTGATAAACCTGGGAATCCTCGAGAGCCATGAGGGCCCGGTGGCCCCGGAGGCCCCGGGGGTCCCACGCGTGTGTAGCAGTGCTCGCAGCTTCTGTGGTGATTGTGCTGGCTACTCAACAGAAGACCAGGAATCTCCGCTGGAACCACAAAACAGAATACACAGGAAAGCCTCAGTCAAAACTCGTGAATATAAACATTCAGCGTTTAAAACTAACTTTGGTAACACCAGTTTAGGGTCCAATTCTCACTATTAACAAGTTGCGTATTGGCATGCATATAACTAGCATATCGGCTGTTTATTAGTACTTATAAAGCACATATTAATGGCTTATTCTGCATGATATTCTACAGACCTTAATCCACCATACATAAACTTAACCTTACTAACTATTAATAAGCAGTAATTAGGAGTTTATTGAGGCAAAAGTCATAGTTAATAGTGAGAATTGAACCCTAAACTAAAGTGTGACCTTTTTCACTCACCAGACAATTTGGCCACTACCTTTAGTTAACTTACTGGCCGTTCAGAACAAAAATATCAGACATAAACTATATCAAAATGACTGCTTAGATTTAATAGTATTTATTATTCTGAATCATTGAGTGCCTTATAGTTTTATTACAGTCAATCACTGTTTGCAGACACCATACAAATAAAATAAAAAAGAGATAAAACAATATGACGCAGCGCCTGAAAATAGGCCACCTTCCGTCGACACAACGGGACTATTTTCAGGCGCTGCGTCATATCATTACGCCTGCTGCTCTCATGGTACGGCAGTGAAGTTTCTTGATTATTACGCAGGAATGAGAGTATAGTTCCTAGCCATATCAGCCTAGAAAATCGCAACTTTACATTTTCCGTCTGTCTTAGTGCACGATGTAACTACAGAAGAGTCAAGTTTTAAATAGGAAAAATATCGAAACTCTTTGGTCATTTTTTTTTTTTTAGAAATGCTAATGGTCTTGTCCACTCCAATGATGTATGCTAAGCTATGCTAAAAGTGGTACCGCCAGAACCGGAGATCGGCTGAATGGATTCAAAAATGGTAAAACTCAACAGTTTAACCATAACCAGGGTTGTAAAATGAGCCTATTTCCCAAAAAAAGTGGAGTATCCCTTTAAGAAAGCTACAAAATAAATCTTAATAAAAAAATATCTGAGCCAGTTAAAGGCACATTTATGTGATGGGGAGGGCTTGGGTTAGGCCATACAAATATAATGGAAGACTGTGCAATGTCCTTACTAATATAGTCAAACAAACGTGTGTGTGTGTGCCAAGTTTGTAATAGGGTTATTGATGTTATTAAAAATGTATTAATTCAATATCCTTATTAACAGTCTCACTGTTCTCAGAATAAAAAAAAAAGTCCTTTAAAGGCTATATAAAAAAAAAAAAAAATAAAAAAAAATTGCAAAGTATTTCATTTTTTTGGATGGTGACCTGAACAGGATTTTTTTGTGCCTGAGATTCACTTGTATACAATAGATAAAAAATCCCAGATCATTTTGGATACTCACATCGAAGGATGTCTCTGCAAATCTGCTGAATGTGTTGCTCAGAAAACTCTCTGCCCTGCAAAACATGATTTATTAATCTTTATTAATGTTAGTTAATATAAATCCAGCTGTTCATAGTGTGTTCATGTTAGTTCACAGTGCATTAACTAAAGTTAACAAATACAACCTTTGATTTTAAAAACGTATTAGTAAATGATGAAATTAATATTAACTAAGATTACTAAATGCTGTAGAAGTATTGTTCATTCTTAGTTCATGTTAACTAAAGTAGTTAACCCTCTGGGGTCCTTCGGCCCAAATGGACCCGAAGCATTTAAATCATTTTTTTTTTAATCATTGCTTTATCGGAATGGTCCAAAATTTGGTGACTTTGTTGGTACTTGGTATATGAACACCCAAAAAAATTGGGGACAGGATTTGAATAGTCTAAGTGGTTGTAAAAAAAATAGTCACACTCAGGACCTTCGGGTCCAAATGGACCCGCATAGGAAATGAATGGGAAATTGTCAAAAATGTGAAAATACAGAGTTTTTTTGTGTGTACAATCTACAAATCAGCCACGATCCAGAAAAAAAGCACACAACAGTGAAGGGGTGAATCTATAAAACATCAAGAGTGCAAAACAGACACATCCACACACACACACACACACACACACACACAAACACACTTTTATACACATAGAAATTCTTTCTTATACACACTAATAAATTCAGATTACATATGGGTTTAGAATTTTTTAAATGCTCAGTTTGTCCACCAGATGGCATCCATCTCATTTCAAAAATTGCTTTCATGAGGCCTAGGCTTGACTCTAAAATGAAATACAGCTTTAAAAAAAAAAAAATAAAAAAAAAGATTTTCTATTATATTCAATGGGGAAAAAAAGGGTAATAATTATTGCATTAATATTAATTATAAATCATTTTTATTTTTGAAATTTTCTCAAAACACCAAAAAAGAAAAGAAAAAATATTATAAAAAAAAAAAAAAAAAAAAAAAAGATGATTTTTTAAAAATAAATATTAATCCCACTCTTCCGGCCCATTTGGACCCGAAGGTCCTGAGTGTGACTCTGAAATTAAGGACCCCAGAGTAGGCAATGAACCTTATTGTAAAGTGTTATCGTAATATTATATCCTCCATTGACTAGATGATCTTACAGGAGAGGAAGGCAAATACACACACACACACACACACTGAACAATAGAGTTATTAGGAAACATAACACATACAGGTCGTCCCTCAGGTCCAGGTGTTCCCGCGGGGCCGGTTTCTCCGCTCTGTCCCCTGGGCCCCGAGGGTCCCGTCTGTCCTCGCTGTCCCGGGGGCCCCTGGTGGCCGTTCGGGCCCCTCTGACCGGGCTCTCCTGCTGGCCCTTTCTGACATGCACACAAACACAGCTCAACACACTCACACTAGAGCTCATGGTGCCTGTACTCAGATCAGAGATGTGCTCACCTCTCCTTTCTGCCCAGCTGGCCCAGTCAAACCCTGTGTGGAGACACGTCACACACACCAACTGTGTTACAACACAACTATAGCTTTACAGAGACACCTGTATGATTGGGCAAAATACTATGTGATGCTAGTTCAGGAAATTAGTCTCTGATTAAACACCTCATTAAAAATTCTGCAAAATCACTAGATCAAAATCTAAATGCTTTGTAGTAAATCCATAAAAAGTGTAGAGTATATTTTTGCTGTCACTGTATTTCCCTGTACCTGTTTGAAAAATGAGCTACAGTGAAGAAGTCCCAACTATTTGGACAATTAAGCCACACTATTTGTTTCTCACCCTTACCCATAAAATAAAAACATAAAATGTTATGTTCTACTTAGTTATTTATTTTCTTTTTTTTAATGCAAAATTCTACTGTATGCAATAAAAGTGTTATAAAATGTCTTGCAAATGGCAACAAGCAAGAGAAACTACTCCATCTTGTGGTTGATTATGTATTTTCAGATCCAGAAATTGTTACTTATTATTAAAGTGTTTATTTATATTTATTTAATCTCTTCATTCAGTCCTGTAATTCCTAAATGTATACAATTGAATGCGCTGTAGGTTTTATTTAAAGAAAAAATAGTCAAAGTAAAATTTCTCCATAAATATAATATAATAATATGAGTGTGTGTTTTATATTATATACTTACAAGAACACCAGGTCTCCCAGAGTCTCCTCTTTCACCTTTCATCCCCTGTTCAATTGCATAATTTTTTTTAGTAACATATTCAAATAAATATGTGGAGCTATTCGACTCTAGGACATCTTGGGATCGTGAACATCTATAGATAAGCATGTCCAATCAAATCACTCATATTGAATGCAACATGGGCTACTTCTGAAGTGCATTTGAGTACTTGAAATCTTGACAAATTAAACTTGTTTGTTTCATATATGTCAAAAACATTTATCATATGTCCTGCATTATGGCCTTGATCAGCGTAAATTCTAAATTCTAAAATTTACAAATAATTACCAAGTTAATATATTTTTTGTAATGCTTAAAAATGAATTAGAATACTTGAAATTTTTTACTTTTTCCTCATTTAAATTTCACAGAATATTTTTATTTTATGCTGGGACAGAAACATTCTGCTGCTTGAAAAATCCTCCATGAAGTGAATGAATATGACTGCCAACTGAATCTGAAATAAAGGACAATCCTTCTTGTCACAGAGATTTTCATTTTCATAGCATTTTAAAGATATATTAGGGCCCTATGAAATTAGTTTAATTTTTCGCAACTTCCATATTTCCTCTCTTTCCTTTTTAATGGGTTGATTACGTTTTTTAATCAAACATTATTTCTAAATCAACTGAATTAATAAAACTTTGACACATTTATAATTTATTAAAATGTTAACAGATTTTTCTGGATTCTGTATTTTATAATATAAATTCATCAACAAAAAAAGTGGAAATTAAACGAATGCATACATCTTTAAAAATGTAATTAATCTCTTCATAATCATATTTAAATATCAGTCTTTATGATTTGATGAAGTCTGCAGCCCTACATTTGATTTATTCATCCACATTTTGCCAATTCCATTACATTCTGCGTTAAGCAGTAAAATCAATTTTTATGGCTGGATTTCATGATTCCAGACGTGTTTTCCTCGGACCTCACTATAGTGACAAAAGCAACATCTTACATGTTATTGTAAGTATACTGTAATTAAATCTGAAAAATGTTTAGTAGAACCCACAAAACGGCCACATTTTCCACTGGAATACAAGCCAAAAGACTTTTGCCAACATTTACAAGTACATGTAACAATTTTGCTTTTTTTTTTCTATCAGCAAAAATCGAGTTGTCTTAAGAGGAGGACTGAAAGTGTTTCAGTTAGAAGAGAAGCTTCCCTTTTAGACTAATAACATAGAGATAAGAAAACATTTCCACCAAAATCCTTATCCTTAGCTCTAGCAATTATTTCCCGTTTTTCCAGTAAACCACAACTGTAAATGGTTAACTTACATCAGCTCCTCTTTCACCAGCATCTCCTCTTTGACCCTATAAAAAACATTCACAGTAAGGTTAGTCAGAAAACTATGGAAGCTTGTTTCCGCCACTGAATAATTTTTTTTTTTTAAATAATTGCGAGATATGAAGTCAGAATTCTGAGAAATAAAGTCCCAATTGCGAGATATAAAGTCGCAATTCTGAGAAATAAAGTCCCAATTGCGAGATATAAAGTCGCAATTCTGAGAAATAAAGTCGCAATTGCGAGATATAAAGTCGCAATTCTGAGAAATAAAGTCGCAATTGCAAGATATAAAGTCGCAATTGCGAGATATAAAGTCGCAATTCTGAGAAATAAAGTCGCAATTGCGAGATATGAAGTCAGAATTCTGAGAAATAAAGTCGCAATTGCGAGATATAAAGTCGCAATTCTGAGAAATAAAGTCGCAATTGCGAGATATAAAGTCGCAATTCTGAGAAATAAAGTCCCAATTGCGAGATATAAAGTCGCAATTCTGAGAAATAAAGTCGCAATTCTGAGAAATAAAGTCGCAATTGTGAGATAAAGTCGCAATTGCGAGATATAAAGTCGCAATTCTGAGAAATAAAGTCGCAATTCTGAGAAATAAAGTCGCAATTGCGAGATATGAAGTCAGAATTCTGAGAAATAAAGTCGCAATTGCGAGATATAAAGTCGCAATTCTGAGAAATAAAGTCGCAATTGAGAGATATAAAGTCGCAATTCTGAGAAATAAAGTCGCAATTGCAAGATATAAAGTCGCAATTCTGAGAAATTAAGTCGCAATTGCAAGATATAAAGTTGCAATTATGAGAAAAAAAGACAGAATTGCGACTTTTTATCTCAAAATTCTGACTTTTTTTCTCACAATTGCGAGTTTGCATCTCGCAATTCGGGCTTTATAACACGCAATTGAGACTACATCAATCAATTCTGTCTTTATATCTCGCAATTCTGACTTTATAACACGCAATTGCGACTTTATTTCACGCAATTCTGACTTTACAACACGCAATTGCGACTTTATATCACGCAATTCTGACTTTATAACCTGCAATTGCGACTTTATATCAATAAATTCTGAATTTATATCTCGCAATTCTGACTTTATAACACGCAATTGCGATTGTTTCCGCCACTGAATAAAAAAAAAAAAAAAAATAATTGCGAGATATGAAGTCAGAATTCTGAGAAATAAAGTCCCAATTGCGAGATATAAAGTCGCAATTCTGAGAAATAAAGTCGCAATTGCGAGATATAAAGTTGCAATTCTGAGAAATAAAGTCGCAATTGCGAGATATAAAGTCGCAATTCTGATTAATAAAGTCGCAATTGCAATTATGAGAAATAGTCGCAATTGCGAGAAAAAAAAAGACAGAATTGCGACTTTTTATCTCACAATTCAGACTTTTTTTCTCACAATTGCGAGTTTACATCTCGCAATTCTGACTTTATAACACATAATTGCGAGTTTATATCAATCAATTTTGACTTTATATCACGCTATTCTGACTTTATAACACGCAATTGCGACTTTATATCACACAATTCTGACCTTATAACCTGCAATTGCGACTTTATATCAATAAATTCTGACTTTATATCTCGCAATTCTGACTTTATAACACGCAATTGCGATTTTATATAACGCAATTCTGACTTTATATCTCGCAATTCTGAGAAATAAAGTCAGAATTGCGAGATGTAAACTCGCAATTGTGAGAAAAAAAGTTCAGAATTGTGAGATAAAAAGTCGCAATTACCTTTATTATTTTTCATTCTGTGGCGGAAACAAGCTTGCATGCAAATATACGAACAAATTAAATTAGAACTTCTATAACTAGATAAAAAGAATCCAAATAAAGAAAGCTTTCTATTATTTCACATATTTATTGACAAAAATGTCTTTGTTGGAGAAAAGTATGAGAACCTCTAGGTCATCAGTGGTAATTAAACAGGTAATTCGAGTCTGAAGTTTTGATTAATGGGATAAAAGTCAGGAGTGTGTTTATCAAGCCCAGCCCGACTGAAAGAACAGAAACCTGGTAATAGTCAGGTCCTTCCCTCATCATGCTTCAATCAAAAGATATTTCTGAGGACTTCCCAAAAACCATGCTGAAAAACCATGCACATTTCCATATGTGTTTTTGCGTATTCGTCATCCTAAAAATTCGTTATGAAACCTTGCACGCAGACTCCGATGCGTATTAATGAATCTGTTGCGAGAAAACTCACAAAACAATACAAAATGGAGTCTTCAAGCAGTGAGGATGATTTTGTTGTCCTCTCTCTTCTTAAAAAGAGAAAAAGAAAGAGGAAACATTGGGTCCATCCAATCCTGAGATTGTGTACAGAGGAAGGAGAGTTCGCTGCGGGATTATCCTGAGAGATTCAAAATTTACTTTGAAAACAAGACCACCAATTTCCATGAACCAATTGATCTTGAACCATTCTGGATTTTGGCGTTTGCAGTGTGTGATTTTTAGCGACATCTAGCGGTTCGGTTGCGAGTTGCACTAAGGGCTCAGCCACTGCTCACCCCTCCCTTTCGAAGAAGCTACGGTGGCTAAAACGGGACAAACATCGTCGTCTGAGACAGCAGAGAATAGCCAGAGTAAGCCAAGAGTGTACGTCACTGTTTCTGTACCACAGTCCATTATAAACCACATCATGGATAAAGTTTACAAAGCCATAGTCAGGTGAGGATCAAGAGTCTTAATATATAATATAATAATAGTAATCAGCTGATTGTCTCACAAACGTAACCAGCACATTTCTCCCCACATAGCAAACCCATAATACAGCGAGGGAAAAGAACCACATGAAACTATGCAACTACAGTATATATTTTTTCTAACAGGGTAGTAAAAGTTTAGTTGGCTAATATGAGCTGTTACTGTGGCTGAGCGGGTTAAAGCGTAAAGCCTTGTTTAAACTCGACGCGTCCGCATGAGCCCAAAGGTGCGCGCGGCAGAAATGACATGATTGTAACAGCGCGCGCCTCCGCATCCCCTAGACACCATTTACTACACACAATAGGCTTTTTTTCTCTGATTTTGAAAACTCTTCGCGATCGACTTAAAATGCTTCCAAGATCGACTTGTCGACTGCGATCGACGGGTTGGTGTTTCCTGTAACGTTACTGTTTTACTGTCAATGACAAGAGTACTAATCAGCCGTCTCACGAACGTAACCAGCACATTTATCCCCACATAGCAAAGCCATAACACAGCGAGGGAGAAGAACTAAGTTACCTGAAACAATCCAACTACATATTTTACACCACTGACAAGGGAAAAGTCACTACTCACAGTGTTTAAGGCTAGCTTCTAGGTTTCTGCGGCTTCTCTTTCAAGGTAGAGACGAAACGCGCTCTGTAGCGCTGTGTGTTCGCTGTTGGCTACGGTAGAAACATGATGACACAACATGTCGACCTTCATAGAAGGGTTATGTAGATATAAATGTCTCATTCTAAGGTAATAAAACATTACGGTTTATTAAGTAAGCTCTTTATACACCACTGAAAACATAGTTATGGATGTCATATTGCATTTCTGTTAATAGATGCTCAACATTTTTACACATTGCACCTTGAACTATTTCTAAATTAGAAATATTGAGTATTGGTATGAATACTATATGGACAAAAGTATTGGGACACCACTTAATTGTTGATTTCAGGTGTTTCAATCTGTCACAGGTGTATAAAATCAGGGGGCTTTCACACTGGCAGTTTAGTTCGGAACGGGGCACGGTTCGCATGAAAAATCGCTAATGTGAACGCTGTCATGGGACCCGGGTGCGCACTGGGGTACCGAACCCGAGACTACCTGGAAGAGGTGGTCTGAGTTCGGTTGCTCCCGAACCGTGCCGCGGTTCGCGTGAATGTGAAAGCAACACGGACTCGGGTGCGCACTTGTTCAGGAAGTAAAGTAACCTGCGCATGCGTTTATAGCTTATTGTGATGTATTTAGTTAAATAAAACGCTTGTACGGGATGATAGTGTTTATTTACCTTGGATACGAGCGAGAGTGAGCCTGCGTGCAGTGTATTCGTGCATTGCGCGTGGAATCAGGGAAACAAAGTTGGAAATCCACTGTCTCCTAAAAAGATTCCGTTTGCAAGCAGCAGAAGTCCACCTTATGTGACACACGCACAGTAAACCTGTAGTGTTCACTCAACTGCGCATAATAGCAGCGAATTAATAAAATAAAAAACAATATTGACCCACGTTCTGTTTTCTATCATGCGCCGTGCACGTTTGCGATGACGTCATATGCACCCAAACGCACCAGGGTTCGATAGAATCAAGTTGAGTGTGTAACCAGACCAACGCTGCGGGGGCGCCGGGAACAAACGCGCTCGGGCTCGGACCGCAGCAAACGAGCCCAGTGTAAAAGCCCCCTCAAGCACCTAGCAGTCTGCATTTACAGAGATTTGTGAAAAAATGTGCTCAATTAATTGATATTGCAAAGGTGGCATCCTAAGTCAGTTCATGAAATTTTGTCCCTGCTAGATATTCCACGATCATCTGTAGATGGTATTATTAGAAAGTGGAAGTGTTTAGGAACAGCAGAAACGCGTCCACGAAGCAGAAGACCATGTAAAGTCACTGAGCGGGGTTATGTGTCTAAGGCGCATGGTGTGTAGTCGCCAAAAGTCACGAACGCTCAGCTGATTTTATTGCTGAAGAGTTCCAAACTTCCACTGAAATTAATATCAGCACAAAAAAACTGTGCGGCGGGAGCTTCATGGAATGGGTTTCCATTGGCCAAGCAATTGCATGCAAGACTCACATCACCGATGTGATGGTGTAAAGCACACCGCCACTGGAGTGTGGAGCAGATGAAACATGCTCTGACGGAGAACATTGACTGTCTGACTGCATTGTGCCAGCTGTAAAGTTTGGTGGAGGAGGGATGATGGTATGGGGCTTCTGAGGGGAATGGGTTTATCAGGGGTTGGGCTAGGCCTCTAACTTCCAGTGAAGTGAAATCTTAATGCTTCAACATACCAATTCATTGAAAATGCTATGCTTCCAAATTTGACGGAACAACTTTGGGGAAGGCCCTTTTCTATTCCAGCATGAAGTCTATAAAGTCATGGCTGGATGAGTTTGGAAGGACTTGACAGGCCCGCACAGAGTCCAGACCTCAACCTCATCCAACACCTTTGGGATGCACTGGAGTGGAGATTGCGAGCCAAGCCTTCTCGTCCAACATCAGTGTCTGACCCCACAAATGCTCTACTGGATGAATGTGCAAACATTCCCACAGAAACACTCTAAAATCTTGGGGAAAGCCTTCCCAGAAGAGTGGAAGCTGTTACAGCTGCAAAGGGGGACCAACTCCATATTAATGTCTATGTATTCAGAATGTTATGTCATTAAAGTCCCTGTTGGTGTAATGGTCAGGCATCCCAATACTTTGGAAATTAACCATATAGGGCCTTAAAATATTCAAAGTTAACCAAAACCTAAAATGATAGTAAGAGATCTTTAATTCTTCTCGAGTTACTGTATGCAAACTTCAGGGGAAACAAACTCAAGAAGTGCTTTTCCCCATTTTTTCAACTATCACCATTAGCATATAATGCAAAAAAAGATGGCTAAATTTTACTAACAGACCTACCAGTAAAATAATGATGCTGCCATCTTTCAAAAATAATTTTACCCCCCCTGTAATTTGGCTCCAAATCTTAGGTGAAAACTGTCATTTTGACAAACATCTTGGATTACTCAATAAATATTCATCTATGCTTTCTTCTTCATTTATGTATGTCTTTCGACTGGAAAAAAATATGAACACAATAAAAAAAACTGAGCTGGGGACCTCTGGTTGAACAGCACTTATATCAGGTAGCCGGTTCAGAGCTACTTAGACTAAAAATAAAAGTGCTTTAAGGAACTCATCTATCCCTACCCCCTCCAGTTTTTTTAAATACAATCTTGCACATCAGCCTTTACTTATTTACTTTTTGATGTTGTTTGTGAGCCCTAACCTAAGATAACATTTATATCACTGTGTGATATACTTTAAGGTGAAATACTGCAAGTAGTTTCAGTAACACTATTGGCACCCAGCAGAATTACAAAATAAAGCATAATCAAACAACCTTACAAACGACACTTTCACGATTCGCCTCCAACTCAATCATCATAAATACTGAGTAGAGCGAACGCGAATGTCTCGCTGATAAAAAACCCATCCAACGTATCTGTTTGAGGCGGTTTACACTGGACACTTCTAAGTAAACATTATAAACGGGTACATTTGTCTTTCTGAACAGGAGAATGATTATGAGGTGTGGTACTGAAGCATGTAGCGCGTTGTTCCTTGATCTAATCAAATAAATCTAAGATTTCTAATTTCAAGCCCATATTAACTCCCTTGTTCTCCGCCGTTTACTGTGCTCTTCCACCCTCACAACATTACACGTCACCACATACTTTTAAGCCCAAAAGACACTGCAACTCTGCTCTGTGTATTCGTAAGCTCTTGCCTCAACTAATAAAGCAATTCTTTACATATGCACCATAAGGAAACCCACACAGACATATGGAGAACATGCAAAATCCACACAGAAAGACCTCCTGACAACAACCATTGAGCTGCTGAGCTGTGTGTGTGTGTGTGTGTGTGTGTGTGTGTGTGTGTGTGTGTGTGTTTGTGTGTGTGTGTGTGTGTGTGTGATTCCCAAAACACTGAGACATTCTGAAATTAAGGTAAATATTTACATTCAAATTACTATGCTGTAAATTTGTAATAAACAATATTGTATTATTGCATTGTGGCTAGTAATTTCAAAATTGTATACCAAACTTTACATTATGTATGTATAATGTATCTCAAAACTTGCATCATAAATCACTGAACTTAATTGAAACTGAAAACCTTCTCCAAAGATGAAATGAGTTTCTAAGAAGAGCATCACATGTAAAGTACCGTGTGTGAGGCAGTCACTGCTACCGTTTTACCGTCTTTGAGATTATATTCACAAGACTATGCAAACATTTTGAATGATAGATTCATAACAAAAATTGCCACTTCTAACAGAGGGCAAACCCATAGTAATTAAGATTCAGCTCTAAATTTAAAAACAGCTGTCAATAATTCATGAAGTTTCACTGAAAGCGGCCAATGCTTGTAAACCACAAGCAACATTTTCATGAATGCTTTTCTTGTTCGCCATGTTAGATCATTACCTTACTGAAGTTAATAGAGCTACACTTGGAAAATCTGCTCACCATAAAGTGGGCTTTCGCCTCCAAGACTGACCAAAAATGCAACGTCAGAGTTTTCTTTCTCATTAAAATCAGAAGAAATAAATGCAATTTGGATGCAGTAACAAAATCATTTTCAGAAAGTTTCATAAATGTATGAGACATCCGAACCCCAGATGTAATGTGATGAGGAATCTTTTTGAAGTGGTTATCAATTATTCACCTTCTGTCCCTGTGATCCTGGCATTCCTGGATGTCCTGGCTGGCCAGCGGTCCCGGGCTCTCCAGGCTTACCCTTCATTAAAAACCATAATAAATAAAGTTAAAACATATAAAGATGCAGTTCATAGAGTATGTTTCCTCTTCTTTCAACCACCCGATAAGGTTTAATTTAAATATAATATTTTACCTCGTGCCCTGGAGGTCCTGGTTGACCGGGCCCTCCACTTCCCCCTTTAGTGCCCTAATAATGGAAATTCAAGTTTGGGTGTCAAAGTTAATCAGTAAGAAAGAACTTTTATTAAATATCCCAAAGGCTTGAGAAGAGGCTTGAGGAGTGGGAAAGGAGTGGAAAGGCTTCAGGAGTGCGGTTCTCTTTCATATGTTGGAACGAACGTGCTGCGTAACACTAGAATGAACCTCATTGGTTCTTGCAGAAGCTCAAACGTGCTGCGTAACACGAGAATGAACATCTTTGGTTCTTGCTGAAGCTTAAACGTGCTGCGTAACACGAGAATGAACCTCATTGGTTCTTGCAGAAGCTCAAACGTGCTGCGTAACACGAGAATGAACCTCATTGGTTCTTGCTGAAGCTCAAACGTGCAGCGTAACACGAGAATGAATCTCATTGGTTCTTGCTGAAGCTCGAACGTGCAGCGTAACACGAGAATGAACCTCATTGGTTCTTGCTGAAGCTCAAACGTGCTGCGTAACACGAGAATGAACCTCATTGGTTCTTGCTGAAGCTCAAACGTGCAGCGTAACACGAGAATGAACCTCATTGGTTCTTGCTGAAGCTCAAACGTGCTGCGTAACACGAGAATGAACCTCATTGGTTCTTGCTGAAGCTCAAACGTGCAGCGTAACACGAGAATGAACCTCATTGGTTCTTGCAGAAGCTCAAACGTGCTGCGTAACACGAGAATGAACCTCATTGGTTCTTGCTGAAGCTCAAACGTGCTGCGTAACACGAGAATGAACCTCATTGGTTCTTGCTGAAGCTCAAACGTGCTGCGTAACACGAGAATGAACCTCATTGGTTCTTGCTGAAGCTCAAACGTGCAGCGTAACACGAGAATGAACCTCATTGGTTCTTGCTGAAGCTCAAACGTGCTGCGTAACACGAGAATGAACCTCATTGGTTCTTGCAGAAGCTCAAACGTGCTGCGTAACACAAGAATGAACCTCATTGGTTCTTGCTGAAGCTCAAACGTGCTGCGTAACACGAGAATGAACCTCATTGGTTCTTGCTGAAGCTCAAACGTGCTGCGTAACACGAGAATGAACCTCATTGGTTCTTGCTGAAGCTCAAACGTGCTGCGTAACACGAGAATGAACCTCATTGGTTCTTGCTGAAGCTCAAACGTGCTGCGTAACACGAGAATGAACCTAATTGGTTCTTGCTGAAGCTCAAACGTGCTGCGTAACACAATAATGAACCTCATTGGTTCTTGCTGAAGCTCAAACGTGCAGCGTAACACGAGAATGAACCTCATTGGTTCTTGCAGAAGCTCAAACGTGCTGCGTAACACAAGAATGAACCTCATTGGTTCTTGCTGAAGCTCAAACGTGCTGCGTAACACGAGAATGAACCTCATTGGTTCTTGCAGAAGCTCAAACGTGCTGCGTAACACAAGAATGAACCTCATTGGTTCTTGCTGAAGCTCAAACGTGCTGCGTAACACGAGAATGAACCTCATTGGTTCTTGCTGAAGCTCAAACGTGCTGCGTAACACGAGAATGAACCTCATTGGTTCTTGCTGAAGCTCAAACGTGATGCGTAACACGAGAATGAACCTCATTGGTTCTTGCAGAAGCTCAAACGTGCTGCGTAACACAAGAATGAACCTCATTGGTTCTTGCTGAAGCTCAAACGTGCTGCGTAACACGAGAATGAACCTCATTGGTTCTTGCTGAAGCTCAAACGTGCTGCGTAACACGAGAATGAACCTCATTGGTTCTTGCTGAAGCTCAAACCTGCCGCGTAACACGAGAATGAACCTCATTGGTTCTTGCTGAAGCTCAAACGTGCAGCGTAACACGAGAATGAACCTCATTGGTTCTTGCTGAAGCTCAAACGTGCAGCGTAACACGAGAATGAACCTAATTGGTTCTTGCTGAAGCTCAAACGTGCTGCGTAACACAATAATGAACCTCATTGGTTCTTGCTGAAGCTCAAACGTGCAGCGTAACACGAGAATGAAACTCATTGGTTCTTGCTGAAGCTCAAACGTGCTGCGTAACACGAGAATGAACCTCATTGGTTCTTGCTGAAGCTCAAACGTGCTGCGTAACACGAGAATGAACCTCATTGGTTCTTGCTGAAGCTCAAACGTGCAGCGTAACACGAGAATGAACCTCATTGGTTCTTGCTGAAGCTCAAACGTGCAGCGTAACACGAGAATGAACCTCATTGGTTCTCGCTGAAGCTCAAACGTGCTGCGTAACACGAGAATGAACCTCATTGGTTCTAGCTGAAGCTCAAACGTGCTGCGTAACACGAGAATGAACCTCATTGGTTCTTGCAGAAGCTCAAACATGCTGCGTAACACGAGAATGAACCTCATTGGTTCTTGCTGAAGCTCAAACCTGCCGCGTAACACGAGAATGAACCTCATTGGTTCTTGCTGAAGCTCAAACGTGCAGCGTAACACGAGAATGAACCTCATTGGTTCTCGCTGAAGCTCAAACGTGCTGCGTAACACGAGAATGAACCTCATTGGTTCTTGCTGAAGCTCAAACGTGCTGCGTAACACGAGAATGAACCTCATTGGTTCTTGCTGAAGCTCAAACGTGCTGCGTAACACGAGAATGAACCTCATTGGTTCTTGCTGAAGCTCAAACGTGCTGCGTAACACGAGAATGAACCTCATTGGTTCTTGCTGAAGCTCAAACGTGCTGCGTAACACAAGAATGAACCTCATTGGTTCTTGCAGAAGCTCAAACTTGCTGCGTAACACGAGAATGAATCTCATTGGTTCTTGCTGAAGCTCAAACGTGCTGCGTAACACGAGAATGAATCTCATTGGTTCTTGCAGAAGCTCAAATGTGCTGCGTAACACGAGAATGAACCTCATTGGTTCTTGCTGAAGCTCAAACGTGCTGCGTAACACGAGAATGAATCTCATTGGTTCTTGCAGAAGCTCAAATGTGATGCGTAACACGAGAATGAACCTCATTGGTTCTTGCAGAAGCTCAAACGTACTGCGTAACATGAGAATGAACCTCATTGGTTCTTGCAGAAGCTCAAACGTGCTGCGTAACACGAGAATGAACCTCATTGGTTCTTGCAGAAGCTCAAACGTGCTGCGTAACACGAGAATGAACCTCATTGGTTCTTGCTGAAGCTCAAACGTGCTGCGTAACACGAGAATGAACCTCATTGGTTCTTGCTGAAGCTGAAACGTGCAGCGTAACACGAGAATGAACCTCATTGGTTCTTGTGCGTCAAGCGAATTTGATTGAGCTTCTGTTTACCATAACTGATTATGCGTTGATGAATGTTTATATATGAAGAAAAGTCTAAATTCAATCTGTTCATCATATAAAGTGATCGTGTCTGTTCCGAAAATTTGGACTAAACCACTCGATTCATATGAACTTTATGAACTATGAAGTGGTAGTTGCGTAGCTGTCAACGGAGGGACAGAAATATCTCAGATTTTATTCAAATATATAAATTTGTATTTTGAAGATGAACGAAAGTCTTGCAGGTTTGGAACGACATGAGGGCGAGTAAATGACAGAATTTTCATTTTTGGGGGAATTAAATAAAGTTTAGGGTCAGTTATTTTTTAAAGAAATTAATAATTTTAATCATCAAGGATGCATTAAATTGATCAAAAGTAACAGTAAAGACAGTAAATAAATGCTGTTTTTTCTAACTTTGCTGGTAATGATGCTAAAAATTCAGTGTTGATCACAGGAATAAATTACATTTTACTATATGTTTTTTTTAAATTGTAATCATATTTCACAGTAGTGTTGTTTTACTGTTTTTCTGATCAAATAAATGCTGCCTTAATGAGCATTAGAGACTTTTCAAAAACATTAACAAATCTTACTAACCCCAAACCGAGTTAAAAGTTGACAGGTTGAAAGTTTTCAGGATATATAGTATATGATGTATCAGTGTGCACATATTTCTTTCCTCTACACTCATTTTCTTTTAAATGAAAAATGTCCATTTTGTGTCATAAAGTGTTCAATAAGTCATGAAGAAAAGCGTTGTTGGCTAGCATTCTGAAGTTTGATGGTAACTGCACTAGAGATTTGAAATCTGGACACACTTTGATTTCTCTTTCCTTGGACACAATCTAAAAAAACATGATTTGAAGCGGAACAAGTTTGAAGTATCATAACCATTTATAATCTATGGCTTTTGTTCTGCACAATTACACATCACATGTAGCAATCCACATGCATGTCTATACAAATGATGAAAGGCGACTGAGAAAAACGGTACGAACGGAACAAAGGGATTTCGCATCTGTCTAGCAATTGCTTTGAAATCACTAAAATAATGTAACAGTGCCTCCAACTCAGTAATCAATACCTATAATATTTTCCATATGAATTACAACATTACAAAGGGCAAATACATGCATTGTGACCTTAGGGCCAGGTTGTCCACTTGAACCAGGCATTCCAGGCAATCCCATCTCGCCCTGTAGAAAGACAAACACAATCAAATACATGTTCTTAACTTTACAGCAGTTAACTTGCGATCAGAATTCACTATTTTGTGTGTGTTTTTTGTTTTTTAGAAACTTGTCTTTGCAATATTTTATCAAAATGAAGTTGTTCTGCTTCTAAAAAGAAGACCTTTTATCTTTTCGGCTGACGTCCAATCGCTATATGGAACGCCCACTTTTCATGATCTAATCAATTCCTGATTGATAAAACCTAGTCCTGGTCTGATTTTCTTCTTGTTGAATATCCTGTTTCACTCAAAAATGGGTCAGTTTGGTGGATTTTATGTCCCCATCAAACAATATGGCATATTTTATGTAAATTGTTACTCAACTTTCATGTTTTCCCCATGGATAGATGTACCCCATTAACAAAAATCGGTAACACTTTAGTTTAGTCCATTTTAGTTTAGTTTAGTCCAACACTTTAGTCCATTATGAGTACTTATAAAGCACATATCAATGCCTTATTCTGCATGAACATTATATATCCCTGAATCCTACCCAATACCTAAACTTAACAACTACCTTACTAACTATTAATAAGCAGTAATTAGGAGTTTATTGAGGCAAAAGTTGTAGTTAATAGTTAGTTAATAGTAAGAATTGGACCCTAACCTAAAGTGTGACCAACAAATCATGATGATTGGCACCTAAAATATAAAAAAAAACTCAAAATAAAGGTTACATATACATTTCTAAATGACCAATTAGTATACTAATTATAGACTTATTATCTTTTGAATAGACTGGAAAATGATTAGTGGAATTTTATTGGCATGGTTTAAATCATACTTATCTGACCGTTATCAGTTAATAACATCCATTAAAACCCTTTAAAAAGTCTTTAGTCAGGTCAATTCCAAACTTACACAGTTTTCACACTCGGTTCAAAAGCTTGGTCTAAACATAAGAATGATTACTGACCGCTTGTGATTGGTCGAGCGCTTTGAGTGTGTTTGGGAAATGTCCCGCCCCTTAGCATAACCCCCAGTTTAACACACTACTAACTAACTCAACCAGGCCCCGCCCCTTTATTCTGCTTATTAATTATTTAAATGAGGAATATTGTGATGTTCGTGACTCAAGACTACAATGGAGGCGTTTCAGGAGTTCAGAAACACTGACACTGATATAGAGAAGAACATTACACACTAAAGAGAGATGAACATGGGAAAAACCACAATAGGTCCTCTTTAAATATTAGGTGCAGGCACACTAGCTTTGAGCATGGATATCAGCAACAGGATATGATGACATTATCTAGGGCTTCTGTTTTTAATAACTACTAGATCACAAATTACAGGCAAATTCAAAATGTCAAATATTCGCTGTATTGAGCCAAGATATCAATAAGTGACATTGACATTGTCAATTGGTAAAACATGTTTTCATCATATGCTGTATGAATTCACAGGTTCACAAACATCGGTACGGAGTACAATCTAAATCTCTTCACATGTGCGAGTGTTTCCTCTCTCTCATGTTTGCATGCCATTGCCAACGAATGGAAGCGATTTGAGCACCAGGGTCACCACAATCCTAGCTCACTTGCTCATCGTCCACTGAGAATAGTTCTATTGTCTACAGCATTTGTACAACAAATAATGCGATTGCCTCATTTGTTTAATATATTTCTCTCTCAGTGATGTTTTAAAAGGAAAACACAAATGTATTGCATTATGATTGGATATGATATGATCAGTGGACATAATCACACAAGCATATTAAAAGTTACACTCACTTTTGCATTGTGATTTTTCAAGTGTTTACTATATTTTTAGATTTACTTACAGAGTCTCCAGGTATACCTTTGGCTCCTTTTGGTCCTGGCAGGCCATCTTCACCCTTTCAAGAAAGCAACAGATGTACATGTTCTATATGTTTAGGATAGCTTTTTATAGTGAGACTAATAAAAAAAAAAATACACTGGTAGCAAAATTATATTTGGAGACTTTAAGAAAAAGTTAAATGGGTTTTGAATGGAAAAAAATGGATAAAATGCCACTTAATTATATTTACAATTAAAAGAATTAAATTGTCTATAGGTACAATAACACTGTTTGCACTCATAGTGCCTGAAAATATTGCCTGTGCAATGCATGCAACACTAAGTTTTATAAAAGAGCAAGAAGCATAACCTCTATACAACAACAAATGAGAAATAAACTTTCCACATGAGCAAAGAAAAAGGGAAAACATCACCTTAATTCCCATCTGACCATCATTTCCAGGTATACCAGGCATGCCCTGTTAAAAAACAAACTTGCTCAATTCTTGTTTAACAATGAACTACTTAAAAAAAATCCCTAGGAGACGTATAACATTCATTAACAGCTTTAAGCACTAGTAGAGACAGAGTCGTTACACTAATAAGTGCATTTGGAAACCCAGAGAATCTGAGGTACATGGTGAACGCAGAGGGCTTTCCTGGCCTCTGATGAAGCTAACATGCATGGGATGTCTGGATTAATCACTTATGAAATGCATCCCTCCTGGCATCTTGAAGCTTTGTCAGCCAGAGAAAGTAATAGTTTTAACAGGACATTGTTAAATTCGGATACTACTGTAATATAGGGAGCAGCTCCACCGGATATAACATCAGGCCAACCTACACAATCTGTAGGAGGATTACGATTAAGATCTCAAGGTACTGCAACTTGATCTTTCCTGTTATAATAATTAAAGTGCTAGCATTTTATATAACATTACCATAATATATAGTAACAACAATGTTTTCAAAAATAGATCTAGCAAATAAGAGAAATCAATGCACACGCATGGGCATTTGTTGGCTATAACCTTTGGGTTGCTAATTGCAAATTAAAACCATTAGGCTATGTTAACCATTAGCTCTATTTTTAAATAGTTTTCATTGTGTACACTATTATTATTATTACTATTTTAATGTAACTCTATTAATTGTCAATGCAACTGCTTTATTTGTCTAATAGTTTTCCTCAACTGAGCTTAAGAAATGATAGAGTAAGTTTATAATGTGTTTTACACGATTCTTTAACCATACTGTAAAAGACATCTATGAGTTTAATGGTTTGTCATAACTGCTTATCATTTAAGATTTTTGGATTAAAATATCCAAAAACCACTAGAACAACGATATATATTTTGTTGACTTGTCTACTTACATGTACCCAAATGTTTCCATGTTTCCAATAATGTTTAAATCCAGAGAAACTATTTGTTATATAGCTCAACACGGTTAGTCTTATTGTTTGAATCTCTTGTTTTCTTGATTTAACGCGAGTAACATGTTTGTACGAAGTGGCTATAGCATAATCAGAACGTACTTTATTTGTAGTAACAACAATACAGCAATTTCTCCACCATACAATACATTTTCAAATTAATTGCATGCCATTTAACAACATAAGTCACCTAGCTTTTATTAATATGATATTCTAATATTGATCTACACTCACCTAAAGGATTATTAGGAACACCTGTTCAATTTCTGATTAATGCAATTATCTAATCAACCAATCACATGGCAGTTGCTTCAATGCATTTAGGGGTGTGGTCCTGGTCAAGACAATCTCCTGAACTCCAAACTGAATGTCAGAATGGGAAAGAAAGGTGATTTAAGCAATTTTGAGCGTGGCATGGTTGTTGGTGCCAGACGGGCCGGTCTGAGTATTTCACAATCTGCTCAGTTACTGGGATTTTCACACACAACCATTTCTAGGGTTTACAAAGAATGGTGTGAAAAGGGAAAAACATCCAGTATGCGGCAGTCCTGTGGGCGAAAATGCCTTGTTGATGCTAGAGGTCAGAGGAGAATGGGCCGACTGATTCAAGCTGATAGAAGAGCAACTTTGACTGAAATAACCACTCGTTACAACCGAGGTATGCAGCAAAGCATTTGTGAAGCCACAAATGCACAACCTTGAGGCGGATGGGCTACAACAGCAGAAGACCCCACCGGGTACCACTGGATGTGCATCCCACAAATCTCCATCAACTGCAAGATGCTATCCTATCAATATGGGCCAACATTTCTAAAGAATGCTTTCAGCACCTTGTTGAATCAATGCCACGCAGAATTAAGGCAGTTCTGAAGGCGAAAGGGGGTCAAACACTGTATTAGTATGGTGTTCCTAATAATCCTTTAGGTATAGCTTACAGAGTAATGTTAAGTTTCAACACACTCAAATGTATTTTTAGTATGATTGTTTTGACCAAGTAAAACAGCGCTACGTTACCCCACAATTTTAATTCGTCAAATAAATTGAGCTGTAGGAGTAGTTATTCAGCACTTGGGGCTTTTTCATTAGAATGAAATAAAATAATGTGAATTTAAGTGATCAAAACATAACTGTAACAAAGTTCAAATTCAGGGAAGAAAGATGCAGACGTTAGCCTACTTTAATCATAAAATAAACAAACAACAAAGCAAAAGGAGTGGCAGCATTTAAGCATTATAACATCAGCTCTCGGCCCGCCCTGCTTCATACCACAGTAATGTTAATAACATTTTAATACATTTGCTCATCCATGAATATGATTTCTGCCTGAGTCCCATCAGATTGCTCTCCATCCACACTCATTTACTGCATCCTCAAACTACACCTGTTATGGTTTAGTTAGACTTACATACTGTGCCTTTAAATCACAATGTAATCAATCTTGCATTTTACTTTTAGGCAAATGTTACTTCCCTGGAGGCACACCAACAACACACGTGTTCAAACTCTTCCTAATCAAACACACCTGACTCAGCACAGTAGTAGAGACTGAAGTAGAGGAGTCAGATAAGAGACACATCCAACATGTGTGCCTCCAGGAACAGGGTTAGGAAACAAGACTTTTTTGTTTCAATCGGAATAAAAACAGAGTTTCCCGGTGTTTGTGCATACTTAGCCAGGCTACCACTGCTTATTTTCTTTGTTTTAAAAAGCAGACTTAATATTTACCTATTTAGGAGATGACCAGCACAAAGCCATTGGTTTTATTTATCGAGCAGTAAAAACGCTCCTCCCTGCGGCCGAAACAAGCCGTCTGTGGATGAGTCTGAAACAACGTCCTGCAAACTTCACACACCATGAGTGAGAATTTCAGAAAAAGCTTTCCTTCAACAACAACAAAAGCTTGTTCAGTGTGTCATACGTCTATATACGCCATTTTTCCAACTTCTCAATCTGATCAAGTGTTTACATGTCTTATCAAACGGATTAGAAAAGGTTTACATCACCCCTTACAATAACTCGAATCTGGCCAATTTATTCCAATTGACATGGTAACATTTCTTTTTTATTCTGACAATGCTAAAAGTCCAATCACAAACAGATTATCAGAGTCCAAGTAAACGCAGCTACTGATGTCAACAAACCTGACCCAAAGTATTATGAAACTCTTCAACATTTGTGGTTCAGACAGGAAAGGCATCTCAGGTCAAGCACCTTGTTAAGGAGATGTGTAAACTGAAATTCACTTTGAGCGTTGCTATTGGATCAGTGAGGGTTAATGTCATATTATGTGACTACGCATTACTTGACAACCTACTGTACATTCAGCCTTAAGAACAAATGGTGCAACCAAATAAAGTAGGCCTATGGAGTTAGTTACAAACTAGCTAGTAGTTAAGCCTCTAGTGTGGACTTGAAGTAAGAAATGACCCTTGGGATACACTGCTCTGCACTTTACACATCTCCCTTATCTAACAACACTTGCTTCAGATCATCAGCTCATTAGGAGAGGACTCTATCAGACTGTCAGTCCAAATCCGATTTTTGTGCATATCTGATTGATATCCGATCAGATTTAGCTAGTGTGAACGGCCAGAAATCACACGAAATGCGATTTTTAAAAATCTGTTTCGAGCTACATTCATATGTGGTTTGAAATCTTATTTCTGTTTTCCTGTTTGCTGGTGTAAAGGCAGGATGATTTGGTCAAATTTAATCATGTTTTTCACTTAAAATCAGTTGATTTTATTTTATTTCACTTGACAAAATAATATATCGCGCTATATTTTGTCAACATAAAAAAGTTGTTGATTTGTTACTGTTAATATATGGTTTTGGGCCTATTTGTCAAGAGAATATTTCATAGGACTGACTCAACCCAGCCAGCAACACAATTATGATTTGAAGTTTTAGATATATTACTAAGAAGCGCACGTTTTCCCAAAACAGATTGACTGTCATTGAGTCCTGTAATCGTTGCGGGAATGTATCATTATAACATTCTGTTCCAAGCCAATATCTGTGCTCCTTCATTTATGGCCATGAGCGCGTATAGACCATAAACCATTACTATTGTTTATTTTGGCACACTTTTGTCTCTGGTTGTCTTGGGATGACAAACACAAAATTGAGAAAGATTCATTTTTATTGAATGTAATGGTCTAAATGGCCTAAGTGGTCAAAGGCTCTTGTTAATTTACAAAGGGTTCAATTGATCGTACTACTAAACAATGATGCTTTATAGCTGAATTTAACTCATTTCATAATTGATTAACTTTACAGTTATTGATCGGATTTGAATCAATACTAAACAGACTTCAGCTGAACAATGACGCTCTTTCTAGAGCTCTGTTGAAGCATTGAACTCAGAATCATTATTTTCCTCACTGTAAAAAAGCTGTTGAAATCTGTTGTATAAATAAGAGTGACTTGATTTGACTTGGCTGGAAGCGTGCCATATAGAGATTAAAGTACAATTCATGTGCTACTAACAATAGTGTTTTCTTTACAGTAACGCGTGTAATTATATAAAAAAAAGTGTTTCATTTATAATTATTTCATCACGTTGAGCGTGTTGTGTTGTGGGAAACAGTGTCCTCAGATGCATACATCAGATTTCAGCAAATGGAGTAGGTAATCTGGCAAGTCCATGCATACAGAAAATACAAATACTATTCACAGTAAGCACATTGCATACTGCAATATAGTTGGACATCTTGACCACCCTGTCATCCAGGGACATGCATTATTTTTTTAATAAAATTCTTAACTTTAACAATTCTGCAATAGTTATTTTAAATGTGATTTGTTTAGTCTTGCATTAGAACTGTCCTAATATTAATAAGAATATGCAAATTCGTCAGTTACGTCACGTCCGTAATGTTATGTTCTTCTTCGCGCCAATATTCGGATTCCAACTAGCAGGTAGCAGCGCCCTTTTAATGTTATTACAAAAATGGCTTAATCACTATCTATGACACATTTAAGAAATAAACACTAGATACATTTGAAAGGACGCCTTAACAACTTGACACTTTTGTATTTTGAAACATGAATTACGACGATATTATCAACATCTTAAATTCAAAGCCCAGCCGACTCTGACTTGTTTAGAACAGACGTCAGCCATACAAGGTAAGCTATGGGTATTTTTTTTTAGTCTGGCCCGCCGTGGCATGATTATGCAATATTTGCGTTTAATATTTGTGACCAAGGGGTTTTCTGAAATGAACATAAGCCACGTGTACGGATTAGCAATGGCATAGCAGGGGGTGTATTCCGAAAAGCAAGGTTAGGTTACTGTCAAACTCAAACATACCCCGAACTGTCTGTTGATTAAACCAAACCTTGCTTACTCGAGACGAATGCTGGTTCCAAAAACGCGTCCGGGAGTAAGTTCATGCAACCCAGACTTATGTTCATGGTTAACACACCAGACATTCTCAACAGAGCGACGAATCGACGAGTCACCATGGAAGCGCGCCATACTACTTTCGTTAAATGTAGCTTTACACACCTAATGCATATCGCCACATATTTGGTCGTTGTTCAATCATTTTGACATATTTTCGTTTAATAATCTTTAATCACTGTGAATAAGAACTTTATTGTTTGTTTGATGCTAATTATATAATAAAAAGCAAGACTGATTAAACTAAATACAGTCTGTGCTTGCAAAGATAACATGTCTGTATACGTTAATTGTTTTAGTAATTTTGCTTCCACATTGCATGAAAGGTAAGATATATCATAGCCTATATTTTATTATAGAAATACATTATAGCATAGAAAACGTCCTGTTGCAAAAAAAAAAAAAAAATGTCTGAATGCATATCAAGAATGTGTGAGATGAGAATTATTTAGCTAAGTTATATATAATAATAAAATTAACATTACCTTGTTTTAATAGCGCTTTATATATCGATATAACTATATATATAACTATATATATATATATATATATATATATATATATATATATATAATATTGTGTGCAATCTGTACCACTAGAGCCTCATCAATAGGGCACGCATGCGCTGAACACCTCTGAAGTAAACTAACCCCGAACACCTCTGAACTGTGTAGCTATGTGTCATGAATAAGCAATTAAATAGGCAACACTCTTTCTAGAGCGAACACGAGCGTCGCGCTTAAAATAAATCCATCCAACATATCTGCACATGACGCACCACAACTATTTGAAGCGGTTCACGGCACGCTGGACACAAATGAAACTTAATAAACTGGAGCATTTTTCTTAATGAATGAGTGCATGATAATGTTGTATTGAAGCGTTAATTGTAGCACCTTGGAGTGCAATATCCCATTTGCTTTGACGTGTCCATGACCTGTTTAATCTTTATATTACATACTTCACCTTTAAGTCATGGGCGATTATAGTGCCGCACAGGGACCAGTCCGTCAATTTTTTTCTTCCAAATTAAGCTGGTTAAACAACATGGGGTGATGCAAATTATTCTGGCCCACCCACACTTTTAGAGACCCACCCATCATCCACTTTCTGCATCCGCCACTGGTTGTATGGTGGTATACCATTTTGAACACGGCTTCCATATCGATTTCAGTGTTCTTGAGTTGCATTTAGCAAATCCTGGCAAATATAGTAGGTCATCCAGGTATTCCATGTGTAACCCCTCTGGTTCTACTCGCCCAGCTCCAAATGGGATTCGAACCTGGTGTTTCAGGTATGGGAGGCGAGCGTGCTTAGCTTACAAGGACGCTAAAGATGGCTTCCGTTACACATTAATACAGAACATTTGGATACAACGCACTCTAGCTATACATACTGAATACTGCAGAAATAGAGTAGTATGCCATTTTGAACACAGCCATTGAGAAATACTGCACTAAGGCAAGGATACAAGGCACTTCTACTGCAGAATTTCAGAGACTTTGGGTGTGAAATCTTCTTGACTTGGCCTAATAAACAAGCATCTGGCAACCACCTAGTTCACCCTAGCATTGTATTGCCAAGATGGGCCAACATATTTATACTAACAGTATGCTAGTATAAATGTTTTAGTGCAAGTGGCCCCACCAATAAAATACAGTGCAAACAAACTATCGTTCCTGGCCCCTGAGAGCCCCTGATCGCCCATCTTTGTGCAAAGCATGCACCTTGTTACTTACGACTGACTCTCACATCATTTCGCAAAATGTAGGGACAGATTTTATGTTAACACACATCCGGATTGTCCTGTTTCCCCTGGAAAGTGTTTGTATAATGTTTTACTGGCTAGGTTACTTTGTTTGCATGAAAAAAAAGAACAAAAATGAAGAACATCAAACTTTTTCACAAAATGCCAAATACAGACCATTGCACAGATTGATGGCTGTGTAAACTGCTTTTAGAAAGCGTGACATTTTAGATCTCTGGAAAGTTAAGGTTAACTGCAGAACATGCCAAGATTGGCCAAGATTCGTCATTCTGTCTTTTATAAAGCATCTCTGTGGTCAAGCACATTTCCTCTTTGAATGGTTCCTCTTCATGATGTATGTGCGCTTCCATGTAATCTGCAGAAAACATTTCCTTCATGTCCAAGTTTTACAGCTGTTCAAGCTCTGCATTCTATTTTTGTATTAGTGCAAAAAAAAAAAAAAAATCAGCAATGAGCCTTTAAAAAATAATCAGGACAGTAGACAAGCAGACTTGTATTTGCAAGAAGTCAATAAACTATTCAAATCAGGACTAGCAATGCCTTATTCACAAAAGCATGCAAAGGAGAGTACTTGTTATGAGAATTGGTTTACTGTGAGGAATCACCAATAATTCTCATTCTGTCATGAGAACTCGGGAAATTAGTATGGTAATAGAGATTGGCATGGTAATGGATATGGCAATGTCAATGTATTTGGTCTTGATGGAATAGATCTGCTACGCTGCTGCTGCGCTCAGAGCAAGTACAGAGACTTGCTACTGCGAATACCTTCACAGACACTGCTGTGAGCATGTAAGACATGCTGCTGCTGCTGCACATGTAATAATCCCCCAACAAAGCAGGAGACAAGAGATGTGGGCAGAGCACTCTTCAACACAAACAACCAAACTGACCATTTACAGGCTGCACACCCAATGCCAATAAAGCTGTTGTGCAACAGCTGAAAAGTCTATTGCTATACATTGCTTTATGTTTCACCCTAAACAGTTGCACAGGCTAATGGAGAAACAGACAATATATGTTCTATACGTGCTGATGAGTGAGAAAACAAGCGCTGCATCAGCAGATATGCATATACACTCACCGGCCACTTTATTAGGTACACCTGTCCAACTGCTCGTTAACACTTAATTTCTAAGCAGCCAATCACATGGCGGCAACTCAGTGCATTTAGGCATGTAGACATGGTCAAGACAATCTCCTGCAGTTCAAACCGAGCATCAGTATGGGGAAGAAAGTTGATTTGAGTGACTTTGAACGTGGCATGATTGTTGGTGCCAGAAGGGCTGGTCTGAGTATTTCAGAAACTGCTAATCTACTGGGATTTTCACGCACAACCATCTCTAGGGTTTACAGAGAATGGTCCGAAAAAGAAAAAACATCCAGTGAGCGGCAGTTCTGTGGGCGGAAATGCCTTGTTGATGCCAGAGGTCAGAGGAGAATGGCCAGACTGGTTCGAGCTGATAGAAGGGCAACAGTGACTGAAATAACCACTCGTTACAACCGAGGTATGCAGCAAAGCATTTGTGAAGCCACAACACGCACAACCTTGAGGCGGATGGGCTACAACAGCAGAAGACTCCACCGGGTACCACTCATCTCCACTACAAATAGGAAAAAGAGGCTACAATTTGCAAGAGCTCACCAAAATTGAACAGTTGAAGACTGGAAAAATGTTGCCTGGTCTGATGAGTCTCGATTTCTGTTGAGACATTCAGATGTTAGAGTCAGAATTTGGCGTAAACAGAATGAGAACATGGAACCATCATGCCTTGTTACCACTGTGCAGGCTGGTGGTGGTGGTGTAATGGTGTGGGGGATGTTTTCCTGGCACACTTTAGGCCCCTTAGTGCCAATTGGGCATCGTTTAAATGCCACGGCCTACCTGAGCATTGTTTCTGACCATGTCCATCCCTTTATGGCCACCATGTACCCATCCTCTGATGGCTACTTCCACCATGTCACAAAGCTCTAATCATTTCAAATTGGTTTCTTGAACATGACAATGAGTTCACTGTACTAAAATGGCCTCCACAGTCACCAGATCTCAACCCAATAGAGCATCTTTGGGATGTGGTGGAACGGGAGATTCGCATCATGGATGTGCAGCCGACAAATCTGCGGCAACTGTGTGATGCCATCATGTCAATATGGACCAAACTCCCTGAGGAATGCTTCCAGCACCTTGTTGAATCTATGCCACGAAGAATTGAGGCAGTTCTGAAGGCAAAAGGGGGTCCAACCCGTTACTAGCATGGGGTACCTAATAAAGTGGCCGGTGAGTGTAGCTTCACAATGATGACACAGACAGTAGGGCTGTGCCGGCGGCAGTTTTTTACCACCGCGGTGGTAATGGACCAACTACCGGTGGTGGCGCGGTGGTTGGGGGGTTGTTTTGAAATAATAAAATAATAATAAACAAGGCTTAAACATCCATTTCGTAACAGACATGCGTGTTTATTTGAGCAATTCCGTCAAATAAACAACACACTAAAGCCTGTAAAGCATTGAAATAAATATAAGTAAATAATGGTAACTTAAATAATAGGCAAGGGTATATTATTTATATAGCACATTTCATACACAATGGTAATTCAAAGTGCTTTACATAGAGGAAATTAAAATAATCAAAAGAAATAAGAATAATTAAAACAGTTTAGAATAAAAAATAAAATACAGTACAAACAGTCGGACGAATAGTGGTACAGTGCTCATTCAGTAAATGCACGGCTAAACAGAAGTGTTTTGAGTCTGGATTTGAATGTGACTGTAGGAGCACATCTGATCTCTTCTGGAAGCTGTTCCAGTATAATAGCTAAAAGCAGACTCTCCATGCTTAGAGCGAACCCTTGGTATTTCTAGCTGATGTGATCCTAATGATCTGAGTGATCTGTTAGGTTTATATTCAGTGAGCATATCTGCAATATATTGAGGTCCTAGCCCATTGAATGATTTATATATCTATAATACTTTAAAATCAATCCTAAATGTAACTGGGAGCCAGTGTAAAGACCTGAGGACTGGTGTTTTCTGGTTCTCAGAATCCTGGCAGCAGCTTCTGTATGAGCTGCAACTAGGGCTGGGCGATATGGCTGAAAACTGTATCACGATATCAGTGTTTCATATCGGTCGATATCGATAATTATTGATTTTTTTATGACCCATTTAAAATAAGGACCAGGAGAAAAAATATATTACATTTAAACATTTTTACTTTAAACTTAACCTTCCTCTGATTACAATCCCAAGACAGAAATGTCAACACAACCATGGAAAACTCAAATAATTAAAATATAAACATAAGTCTAAATTCACAATCAGACCTGCAAACTCCTCAGAGTAAAAAAGGTGACAGTGGCGCGGCGGGACGTGGGTGGTGGGGGTTTGTGATCGTACGTGCCCCCCGCTTGATTTGTTTTTGAGACATCACGGTTCGGTACGATTTCGGTACAATGGAGTGAAAAGCAAAACAGAAATATAGAAGGCATTTTTATAAATGCCTTAAGCCTTTTATTTTTTAAATAAGTTTTATTAATAAAGGCATAGAACCAGTTTATTGATAGTGCACTGATAATAGTTTTATATAATTGGTTTATTAAATTAAACTAATAAAAAGATTTGAGATATGTTTGGTAATTGTACCTGAATGGATTTAAAATTAATTTGCTATATTTCAGATCAATATATTTGTTTTCCTTAATTTTAATTAATCCTAACTCATCAGAATTATAAATAATTGATTTCTATAAAATAAGTTACTAACACATTTCATTTTCTTTTTTAATCAATGTGTAACTTAAAAATAAACAGATTAGTGCTCTGTTTTGAGGACAAGAAATGAAAACCAATGCGATATGATGAATGTCCAAAAGATGGAACACAGACTGTTTTAAAAAGGGGTTGGATAAATATGTTTTGCTTTTAAAACGGTGTGTGACAGTTGTAGGTTACAGTTTGACAAGAAATACAGTGTGACAAAAGCACAATGTTGTGTTTTATTGCGAGTATAGGCCTACACAAATATAAGTAAACATTTTGCAGACTGACTGATGTCCTGTATTAACAAAATGACGGAGTATGTTTTTATGTCTCCACTGTTCGATCGCGCCCGCGTGTCTCTCTCGTGCCTCTCTCTCTCTCTCTCTCTCGCACACACACACACACACACACACACTCCAGCATTGCAATCTTGACATCGCAGCCTGTTCATTATGCTGTGTTAACATCAAACGCGAATAGAGCGAATTATCCAATAATGTTTCGGAATTCTAGCCTGCATGGCATGCAGATAAAGGGCACTCATTTTCTGCTTATCAATCGCCGGTTACTGAAGAGGAACCCAGCAGCACGAGACAACGATATGGCACAACCAAACAGACACGTTACATGATTGCCTGTTAGCGTGTCACTCCCTACGTTGCTAGGTTACCAGAGAGCGAGTGCCTTTGTTAATGCAACCAAACTTGTTTCGCAACCTGTGGTTTCTTCCGACGAAGAAAAAAATATCGAACGTTTTATCGAACACATTTTTTATTGATATCGATCACGTGGTATATCGTTATCGTTTTATCGCCCAGCCCTAGCTGCAACTGTCTTATGGTCTTTTTGGGAAGGCCAGTGAGGAGTCCATTACAGTAATCCCCCCTGCTGGTGATAAAAGCATGCACAAGTTTCTCTTAAGTCTTGACTGGAAACAATGCATCTACCGTATTTTCCGCACTATAAGGCGCACTTAAAAGCCTTTAATTTTCTCAAAAAACGACAGTGCGCCTTATAATGCGAAGCGCCTTATATATGGATGGGGAGCACACGTTCACCAAGACGGAGAGACAGCGCCGGGCGACTTACGCCACTATCTGCCAATGGATCGTGGATGCCTGGCCTGATATATCAGTCTCAACTGTGATCCGAGCTTTCACGAAGGCAGGAATAATCTCTTTATTCAGCCAGCTCACATACCCGTATTTACTTCCTGTTTTCGGCCGAAGTCCACAGTAGTCGATTGTCGAGTTAGCGCGCGCGCGATCAAACCTCCTCCGTGTTTTCAACATCTGATTCGGATGAACTATCCATTTGAGCTGATATTCTCACAACACCACACAGCACCGTCATCGGCTGACAGCTGACAGTCTGAGTCTCCGCTGTTGCTTAGTTACCAATGATCGCGCACTCGACAATCGCCTACTGTGGACTTCGACCGAAAACAGGAAGAAAATACGGGTATGTGAGCTGGCTGAATAAACATCATTTTTATTCATATCTTTCACATTTACTGGAGTCAGATTCACCGTGTTCACTCACATGGCTGTGCACTTGTAATGACACATTAAGGTTGTTAAGAGGCTAAAAGCAGGTTTAAAAAGAGGATAACACTGTGTAGGCAACACCGGTTTTTGTCATTGTTATCTGTACTGACAGCACTCCAAATTTACAAAAAAATGAGCTCAATGTTAAAATTGACCGGAGTTTTCCTTTAACGTTTGAACAACGTTACCATGGGAGTGAACGGAGTTGTCAGAAAGCTTAATAAAGTTTGACTTTATCTGACTGTTTTGTTGACAATTGTTGACATCTAGTGGATGCATAACGCAAACCCAGTCAAACGTTTGACTGCAGTATCTTATGCGCCTTATAATCCGATGCGCCCTATATATGAAAAATGTTCTAAAATAGGTCATTCATTGAAGGTGCGCCTTATAATCCGGTGCGCCGTATAGTGCGGAAAATACGGTAATTCTTGCAATATTTTTCAGATAATAGTATGCTGATTTATGGTCTATTACTGAACCGATACCGAATCGTCCTCGTCTGCATTGTAGAAACGATTAATTTTGACACCCCTACTTATAGACCATATTGAGCCCCGTTACACCATGCATAGTAGACAGCATTTCTCAGACGTGTGCTTACCTGAGATGTATAAAGTCGTTTCAACTCACGTCCATGAGCTCTTGGCTACAGATATTGCAGCCCGCAGCTTCACGACTGATATATGGAGCTCGGATGTATGCTGAGTTTAACTGCGCAGTGGATCGACACAGATTTCAAGCTACAAAAGATTGGCTTCCTTGCCGACTGGCTTAGCACTAGCGACTTAAGGTAATGTGCGCCTTGGCTTCCTTGCCGACCGGCTTAGCACTAGTGACTTAAGGTTATGTGCGCCTTGGCTTCCTTGCCGACCGGCTTAGCACTAGTGCACTAGTGACCACATCAAACACCTCTGTAAGACATCATTTTATTATCTCAAGAACATTGCCAAACTCCGTCCAACACTTAACCTGGCAGATGCAGAGAAGCTCGTCCATGCCTTTGTGTCCTCCAGGCTGGACTATTGTAATGCACTCCTCATCGGGATCTCTGGCAAAAGCATCCAGAGACTACAATACATCCAGAACAGTGCTGCCAGGATCCTGATGAGGGTGCGCAAGCATGATCACATCACGCCCATCCTAAAATCTCTTCACTGGCTCCCTGTCCCACTCAGAATTGAATATAAGGTCTCCCTCCTCACCCACCAGTGCATTCATGGACATGCCCCCCTCTACCTACAGGAACTCCTCCAACACCAGAGCTCCTCACGCACTCTCCGGTCTGCAAACACAAACACCCTTTATGTCCCCAGAACCAAGCTCTGTAGCATGGGTGGCAGGGCCTTTTCATCGGCTGCTCCGAGGCTGTGGAATGCCCTCCCTGATCACCTGAGGGCCCCACAGACTACAGGGGCCGTATTCACAAAGAATTTTATCTTACCACTAGGAGTACTCCTAAATCGCACTAAAATATTTTAGCTAGGAGTTTTCTCTTAAAAGTTATTCACAACGTCTTTCAGACCTACTCTTAGTAAGGAAAAATGACAACTCCTAAACTAAGAGTGAATCTTCGTTGCTATGGATGACGTCAATTCTCATGCACGAGCTTCCTCGCAATGATCATGATGATTGGTTGTTAGATGACAGGGCCATCATGCGGAGCATAACACAGACGCAACAAATCATGGATTTAGGACATCTAAATATGTCTGTGTCCTACACAAAATAATAATAGTAATGTCATCGAAATGCATATATAATGACATGTTTGTGCAGGCCCCAGTGAAGTGTAATTCTAAAAAGACAGAGAGAGAGAGAGAGAAAAGTCGTGAATACAATTAAATCAAGGTAATACCCTAATGAAAATCGTCACTTGCCTAATAATGAAAAAAACGACACTTGCATTAACACTTGCTTGGTTAATTGACATCCTATTAGCCTAAATAGACTACTTAAAGCAAGGAAATGTTACTCCTATTGAAGTAATGTAACAGTTGATTTAGGTTGGATTATGAACTCGCCAAAACTTAAAAGAAAGCCCAACTGGACGCAGGATCAGTTACTGCTGCTGGCCCAGTTGGTGGCTTGGTGCTGAAAAAAAGTAATAATGATTAAAGTGAAATTCGGCACTGGGATATCAAGCAAAACTAAGCATGGGAATGGGAGAGGATTTGTTTGCAGATCAATGCAGCATTCCCGCTTGTGTCGCGGACCCCGGGCGACTGCGAGAGGCGGTGGTGTGCGCTACAATCCTTTGTGAATAGGTCTTAGTGAGTTAGGAGTCCTCTTGACTTCTTTTAAGCTGTCCCAGACTTAGGTGCTACTTTTAGGGCTAAAATGCTTCGTGAATTACTCTTAGTGAAAAAAATAAGGAGTCCTAAAGTTAGGAGTGACACACCCATTATTTTTAGGAGTTGCTCCTAAATTCGCCAGTTAGGAGCTACTTTTAGCCTTAAAATTCTTTGTGAATACGGCCCCAGATGTTTTTAAACAAAACCTAAAAACAACCCCCCCCCCCCCCCCACTCCTTTAAACTTATTATTGATTTTGAGTTTTTAATTATATTACTATATGGTCTGTAGCACTTTGAGATTGCTAAAATGTAAAGTGCAATACAAATAAAATGTATTATTATTATTATTAGTTACTTAAGGTTATGTGCACCTTGGCTTCCTTGCCGACCGGCTTAGCACTAGTGACTTAAGGTTATGTGCGCCTTGGCTTCCTTGCCGACCGGCTTAGCACTAGTGACCTAAGGTTATGTGCACATTGGCTTCCTTGCCGACCGGCTTAGCACTAGTGACCTAAGGTTATGTGCGCCTTGGCTTCCTTGCCGACCGGCTTAGCACTAGTGACCTAAGGTTATGTGCGCCTTGGCTTCCTTGCCGACCGGCTTAGCACTAGTGACCTAAGGTTATGTGCACATTGGCTTCCTTGCCAACCGGCTTAGCACTAGTGACTTAAGGTAATGTGCGCCTTGGCTTCCTTGCCGACTGGGTTAGCACTAGTGACTTAAGGTAATGTGCGCCTTGACTTCCTTGCCGACCGGCTTAGCACTAGTGACTTAAGGTAATGTGCGCCTTGGCTTCCTTGCCGACCGGCTTAGCACTAGTGACCTAAGGTTATGTGCACCTTGGCTTCCTTGCCGACCGGCTTAGCACTAATTACTTAAGCCTGGTTCACACGGGACGATTTTAAAATTGTCGGCCGATTTTCCAAACCTGAGAGACCCCACACACGGCGATAAAAAATCACGGGTCTAACAGTTTTGGTCGTACCGTATGTGGTGCGCAGCCACACGGCAAAATCAACACATCACACACGAACTGATTTGACTCCCGAGCATTCCCAGGTCACACGGAAAATCTCGCAAAATCCCTCGAGATTAAACGTGACTTCTTCAGAGTAAACAATCATGGTGGACGAAGAGGATGCAGCTTACTGTCTATGGGATGCAGTGGCGATAGTTTGTAGTTTGTTTTTAACCGAATCCATCTCCGACGTCCACCGGACTTTCTGGAGCACCATGCCGCGGGCTGTTTTGATTTTGTTTCCCGGTGCTTCCTCTGCGCCTCGTCACCTTGCTTTCTGATTGGCTAGACGCCACAGTCCATAGGCTGCGTGCTCGTTTGTCCCCGGGGGACACCACACACGAGGAGAAATCGGGCCAAAATAATCCAACATGTTGGATATCCCCTATTTGAGATCGGAGCGGTGATTATTTTACGATAATCGGAGCATCCTTAAGATTGTCGGAAGGGGTAAATCGGGGCTAAAATCGCCCTAATTATCCTGCCGTGTGAACCAGGCTTTATGACTGTGCGCCTTGGCTACCTTTGCCGACCGGCTTAGCACTAGAAATGCATGCTATGTGTTCTCTTGAGCAGCAATATAAAATGTTGCAAGCTGATAGATATAGGAACCCAGCAACCACCTGAGCAATTATCATCAATTTAGCCATTTGATAATAATTAAATAACCCTATAGTCTTATTTGATATATGAAAAGCCATAAGAAGCGATAATGAATGACAAGAGTGTGCTCTAACATAAACATGTTAAGCATAGCTAATGAACATTAAGCCTGGAACACACCAAGCCGAAGCCGACGAACTAGCGCTGATGAAAGCCAACTGTTGTCGCTTCACGTCGGGGTAAAAAGCTGCACTTGAACACACCGAGAGAACTACTGCCGACTGTCAGCTAGCATGCGCGTTCTGCGCCTGCGTGTAAATGAGACAACTGTCTATTTCTGCATATTCATCTATATATATATATATATATATATATTTGTCTATATTCGTCATTCAAAAAGCAGACTGATCTCATGAAATGGCGTATGTATGACACGCCAATTCGTATTTCCATTTTTGGCGTGCTATCAACACGCATAATCGCTTTTCAGCGTGTTTATCAACGCCTTTGACTTAACGTTATATTACTGTATTATGTATATATAAATATATGACCTACCCCAACCCCGTCCCTAAACCTACCCGTCACTGGGGTTAATACCATTTATGAGTCTTCTCCTACCATCCTAGGAAAAGAAATATCGCTCCACAGATGTAGATATAGATTTTGCTTCATTTCGCTCGGACATTTAACGGCGTACACATACACGCGGAATCACTCGGACATTTAATGGCGTAGACATACACGCAAAAGATTTCGGCGTGGACATACGCCGGATAGCTCAAAATGCGTATAGATAACACGCCGCTTGAATTGAAAGTGGTGTGTATGTTTACGCAAAGTCATGATGTCATGTTGCAAAAAGGGAAACCGACGCTGCAGATACACATACCATAAACAAAGCAGTGCATGCTTACCGTTTTGCATATCAATCCTGCTAAACACTTTCTTTATTCCATTCCACTCGTGTTAATATTGAAATATTCGCCAAGGAACACTCAGGTAAGATGACGTAACATAAGAACAGCCTTCTATCTGTACCGTTTTGACTTCTTTGCTCGCTGTTTTGCTATTATTTTTGTGCACTGACTCTTTCACTAAGCTGAACAGCCAATCAGAGTTCCCTCTTTCACAGACGGCCCGATGCCGATTCAACATGTCGAATCGGCCGGAAAAAAGCCGACGAGGGCCGATTTCAGCCGACGGTGCGGAAACACACCAAGAAAACTTAGTCGGCCGACGCATAAAAACTGTCCGACGGCCGACGATCGGCTTGGTGTGTTCCAGGATTTACCCTTGAATAAAAGATGTCAGGATTTTTTTTTAATGCAAGTGTTTGTTTACTTTAACCTTCTCATCCATAGCTTAGCTTAGACAGCATGTTCACAGAGATACAAACGATAGAACATTTGCTTGCTGCATACACAACTACATAACACTCAGGTTATGCATAGTAAATACTCGCCAGACTATAAACATTTTAACTGTATTGATTGTTCTTTTAGCATAACTTAAACATTACGAGCATTTGAATTAACCACACACAACATGCTCTTGGAAATAAATGAATGCGTCATGGCGTTATACCGCTAAATATGGTGAACGACATTTAAAGTGTAATACTTATGCTATCACTTTAACGGTTTTCATACCCAAGCTAACAGTATATGAAATAGTGACGGCAATTTCAAAACACGGCTTCATGAAGCTTCGAAAAAATCTTTTGTTCCGAATAAATGGTTCTGAGCGAGTAACAAACTGCCAGTCACGTGATTTCAGTAAATGAGGCTTCAGAACTAACGCTTCGAAATTTCAATGGTTCATCGCCCATTATTCATGAGGAGTCACTGAGAAACAACGAACAAGTGTCTGTGGGTTTTACCTGATCTCTGATCAGTTTTATACATTTGTAGACGTTTTAATTAGACATTAGTATCATTTAAATGAATAATGGTAGTTAATAGTCATTCATAGAACAAACAAATCAAATTCTGACAAATGATAAAAGAACATATAAACACTTGATAATCTTATTTGATGATCTTATTATGCCACGTTTGGCCCGGGTGTCTGTTCTGTCCACTAGGGGTCGCCGTGGAGACCGGTGTCAGATTGTTTTGAAGCCTCGACATAAGAGGGCACATTTGCTTCAACTGTTTCAGTGTTCCAGGTGCCTTGATCTGCCCACCACTAATATAAAACAGCAATGACATACAAGACCTCTGCTGCATAAACACGTACAATAAACTGCTGCTTATACAATATGCTTCAGTGATTCGCTTGAGCACTGTTGACATGACGCTAGTTTAAAACATTTCTAACATGAAGCTAGTTTAAAACTTGCAAAGATTGCTCCATTTAGGAATTAATAACCGGACCAAACAATATGTGCAGAGATGTGTAAGACCATTTTTACATCTTAGATGCTGATTCCAGATGCGTCCTGAAAGCGCACTGCAGACAGGAACATCAAACTATGCCAAGTATTTGAATGTTTGAGCAGCAAGCTCATTGGCCGCTGATTTAACAGCAACCAATCAGCTGTGCTATGTAGATAATGACATGATTGCTACCAATCAGTTAAAGACCTATCATCCTGCACTATTCAGAGTTTCATGCCAGAACTATGTAATTATTAATATCTCATAATGACCATATGTAACGCTATGTGACATGAATTACTGTGGTTAAGGCTATATCTGCAGATGGGTAGTTGACATGAAATACCTGGGAAATGTGGAAATGTTGTGTAAAAAATAAGTCACTAAAGTATGTTTTGCTAGATCTTTTATAATTGTTATTTGTGCAGGTTTTAACAGCTGATTTTACAAATCTAAATCAAACACACCTGAAACAACAAAGCAAGGTATTACTTGAAAATAACAGGCAGTTATTTGAGTAATGCTGGAGCAGGGTTGGAACTGAAGTCTGCAGAAAGGAGAATAACAAGGAGCCGAGTTGGCTTATGAGTTGGATTTCTGCACACACTCGCGAATCCTCTCATCAACCTGTCATTAGACACAATGTAAATAAGTAGGGATGCACCGATATGAAAATTTTGGCAGAGACCGATAACGATAATTCTTTATATTTGAAAACCGATATATTGGCCGATAAATGCGAGCCTGATAACAAAAACAAAAATCTTACCATTAAAAGCCATGTCCCAAACACACAATTATAATGTTCTCATCAGGGGTCGACCGATTATCGGCCTGGCCGATTATCAGCGCCAATATTAAGCATTTTTATGGTTCTCGGTATCGGCCATTTTCAAAACCGATTTGCCGATAAAATAATTTTATTTTGAAATGCGCTATATTTGGCTCTGACGCAGCCACCTTTGTCGGAACTCACCACTCTGTAGACGAGACTAATGTCCCCGCACATTTGATTTGTTGGGAGTCAAAGTCCGGCCAATCAGCGCGGAAAGCTGAGGCACTGAAAGTGTTGCACTCTCACACCGAGAGAGCACTCGCTGACTGGAGCTGCTTCACTGATCACGCTTCAGTTGTCTCTCAAAGTTAAGGCAGCAGCAGACTTTGCTGAAGAAGCAATAGATTACTACACTGAAGTTGCAAAATACCTCAATATAATAAAGCCCTGTGATTTCCGCGATGCAGAACAGACGGAGTCGCGGAATCCAGTCAAAAAAACGGAATTTACTGTATAAAGCGGAATATTACGGAATTTGTCAACTTTGATGAATTAATAAAAAGCAGGTCAGTACAAATCAAACCGCAAAAAGACTATTTAAATATGAATCCTGCGTGTCTCTAACGTTAAATGAATGGCGCAGAGACCCGTGATTTCAGTTACCACACACACACACTGGAGCGCGCGTGACGCTTGCGCTGTTTTCAGCCTCAGCCGCATGGCCCGCATCATTATATGAGGACATGATTGCATAAACATCATCTCCAGAGCCGCTTAGTCACTTCATGACCTTTTTAATGCTTCAACTGAGAAAAGTTATCGACATATCATAAACACACAGAAACTCAAAGATCTCCACGGCAACCCGTCAAAATAAAAGTTCGGTTTTTCACAAGGCCCTAAAAATTAAATTTGTTAAACTGTATATAAATTGAATAAGTTTGATTTTAATTTATTAGAAATGCTTTTTGATTACTAAAATGTTATTTAAAAATTAAAATAGAGTCTTTAAGTTTTACAAAATGTTTACAGAATGCTGCTGGGTGCTCCCTGTACTTTATACAAGTTATTATTATTATTATTAATAACAGTTCTCAGATTCAAAGATATGTTTAAAATCATTTAAAGAAAGTATTTGTCAAAAAACCCTTTGTTATTCTTAATTTTGACATTAATTTACAGTTTTACACCAGACATAGCTATAATATATATATATGTATACACTCACCTAAAGGATTATTAGGAACACCATACTAATACTGTGTTTGACCTAGTGTTGTCACGATACTAGAATTTCTAACTTCGATACGATACCTTGAAAAATATCGATATTCGATACCATTTTCGATACCACGGAGAAAAAACTGCCACAATATTAAGGGGGTATTTTTTTAATTTAAAGCTAAATATAACAAGTCTAGAACATGACAATGAGCATATTTTACATGAACAAAAATGTCCTGAGTTCTATTTGTTTATATTTTTTAATTGGACCAGAGCTTACATGATGTATTTTTATTACCTACTGTTATCAAAGATTAAAATATACTGTAACAAAAAAGCACTTAACAGTATCAAATTGGAGGATAGAGAGTCAGTAATGTATAATAATAAGATTAAACATTCAATTTTCAGTTAAAGGTGCAATGTGTAACATTTTTGAGTATCTATTAACAGAAATGCAATATGACATCCATAACTATGTGTTCAGTGGTGTATAAAGAACTTACTTAATAAACCGTAATGTTTTTATTACCTTAGAATGAGGCATTTATATCTACATAGGCGCGGGAATCCCCTTCCATGAAGGTCGCCATATTGTGAGATCATGTTTCTACCGTAGCCGACAGCGAACAAACAGCGTTACAGAGCGCGTTTCGTCACTACATTGAAAGAGAAGCCGCAGGAAGCTAGAAGAAGCTAGTCATAAACACCGTGAGTAGTGACTTTTCCCTTGTCAGTGGTGTAAATATGTAGTTGGATTGTTTCATGTAACTTAATTCTTCTCCCTCGCTGTGTTATGGCTTTGCTATGTGGGGATAAATGTGCTGGTTAAGTTCGTGAGACAGTGATTAGTAGGCTACTCTTGTCATTGACCGTAAAACAGTTACAGGAATCACCAACCCGTCGATCTTGGAAGCATTTTAAGTCGATCGAGTTTCCAAAATCAGAGAAAAAAAGCCTATTGTGTGTAGTAAATGGTGTCTAGGGGATGCGGAGGCGCGCGCGCTGTCACAATCACGTTATTTTTGCCGCACGCACCTTTGGGCTCATGCGGACGCGTCGAGTTTAAACAAGGCTTAACGCTTTAACCAGCTCAGCCACAGTAACAGCTCATATTAGCCAGCTAAACTTTTACTACCCTGTTAGAAAAAATATATAGTTGCATAGTTTCATGTGGTTCTTCTCCCTCGCTGTATTATGGGTTTGCTTTGTGGGGAGAATGTGCTGGTTACGTTCGTGAGACAATCAGCTGATTACTATTATTATATTATGTAAGGTGCATTGTGTAATATTTCTGAGGATCTATTGACAGAGATGCAATATAAAATCCATAACTATGTTTTCAGTGGTGTATAAAGACCTTACTTAATGAACCGTTATGTTTTTATTACCTTAGAATGAGACATTTATATCTACATAGGCACGGGAATCCCCTTCTATGAAGGTCTGAAGGTATGTTTCTACCGTAGCCGAAAGCGAACAAACAGCGCTAAAGAAACCTCATTGCTTGACTTACTACTCTCTGCTGCTGACTCAGACGACGACATATTTTGTCTTACGTCGGCCACCGTAGCTTCTCATTCGAGTTTGAAAACCGAGGGATAGGCCGCGAGTGACTGGCTGTTTGCAATTTGCAAGTTTCACTACTAGATGCCGCTAAAAATCCCACACTGCACCTTTAAAGGCATGTCATTATTGAATTCAGAGATGCCATTGTCTAGCTGTTTAGTTTAATTCATATCTGTGTAATCAAATTGATGATAATCGCTAATGAAGGAAAATTGCAGAATTAAATAATAATTTTTGAATAAAGTTAAATAGGCACCAGTTAATTTACATTTAACCACAGTTACAATATTTACTTGTCTAAGATTCCTCAGTCAGATTATGTTAACTTTAAGAATTAAAACGAGACAACACAGACTCTTATTAACAACAATACTAGGCCATCTTGGTTAATGTTTCAGAAAAGTTCAAATGAGAAGAGTTACAGTGTCTCCTTGAGGATTTTTTTTAGCAGTGGGGGCAGGTCTGTCCAAACAACAAACACCCCTGATGCTGAGCATATGCTGCTAAATAGTAGCCTACCCCTGGAGCCTGTTCCTTAAGTCTGTTTTCACCTATACAATAATATAAAAAAATGAGTGATGTGAGGGATTATTGATAGTCAAACAATCTGTTGGGTGCCCGCAGCCCGCTCGCGTGTCCGCGCTATTCTCCGACATGCCCGCTCGTGGTGTGTAGCTCGTGTCCGCGCTATTCTCCGACATGCCCGCTCGCGGTGTGTCGCTCGTGTCCGCGCTATTCTCCGACATGCCCGCTCGCGGTGTGTAGCTCGTGTCCGCGCTATTCTCCGACATGCCCGCTCGCGGTGTGTCGCTCGTGTCCGCGCTATTCTCCGACATGCCCGCTCGCAGTGTGTAGCGCGTGTCCGCGCTATTCTCCGACATGCCCGCTCGCGGTGTGTAGCGCGTGTCCACGCTATTCTCCGACTCCGACATGCCCGCTCGCGGTGTGTTTTTTTACGCGTGTCCGCGCTATTCTCCGACATGACCGCTCGCGGTGTTCTTTATCAATCAACCAAAGCCGGTCGCGGGGGCGCCGCCCTCGCCATCTTTCCTTCACTTTTGCTATTTAACCAGAGCGAATGGGAGACGAGTGCGTCACATGTGGTGTTTGTCAACGCGCCTTTTGAGAGAAGTGAAAGGGCTAGTATCGATACTTCGGGAAATTAGTATTGGTACCGTTCAGATATTTCAGTATCGATATTTATCGAAATATCGATATTTTTGACAACACTAGTTTGACCCCCTTTCGCCTCCAGAACTGCCTTAATTCTACGTGGCATTGATTCAACAAGGTGCTGAAAGATGCTCTATTGGGTTGAGATCTGGTGACTGTGGGGGCCATTTTAGTACAGTGAACTCATTGTCATGTTCAAGAAACCAATTTGAAATGATTCGAGCTTTGTGACATGGTGCATTATCCTGCTGGAAATAGCCATCAGAGGATGGGTACATGGTGGCCATAAAGGGATGGACATGGCCAGAAACAATGCTCAGGTAGGCCGTGGCATTTAAACGATGCCTAATTGGCACTAAGGGGCCTAAAGTGTGCCAAGAAAACATCCCCCACACCATTACACCACCACCACCAGCCTGCACAGTGGTAACAAGGCATGATGGATCCATGTTCTCATTCTGTTTACGCCAAATTCTGACTCTACCATCTGAATGTCTCAACAGAAATCGAGACTCATCAGACCAGGCAACATTTTTCCAGTCTTCAACTGTCCAATTTTGGTGAGCTCTTGCAAATTGTAGCCTCTTTTTCCTATTTGTAGTGGAGATGAGTGGTACCCGGTGGGGTCTTCTGCTGTTGTAGCCCATCCGCCTCAAGGTTGTGCATGTTGTGGCTTCACAAATGCTTTGCTGCATACCTCGGTTGTAACGAGTGGTTATTTCAGTCAAAGTTGCCCTTCTATCAGCTTGAGTCAGTCGGCCCATTCTCCTCTGACCTCTAGCATCAACAAGGCATTTTCGCCCACAGGACTGCCGCATACTGGATGTTTTTCCCTTTTCACACCATTCTTTGTAAACCCTAGAAATGGTTGTGCGTGAAAATCCCAGTAACTGAGCAGATTGTGACTCAGACCGGCCCGTCTGGCACCAACAACCATGCCACGCTCAAAATTGCTTAAATCACCTTTCTTTCCCATTCTGACATTCAGTTTGGAGTTCAGGAGATTGTCTTGACCAGGACCACACCCCTAAATGCATTGAAGCAACTGCCATGTGATTGGTTGATTAGATAATTGCATTAATGAGAAATTGAACAGGTGTTCCTAATAATCCTTTAGGTGAGTGTATATATATCGGTTCAAAGTATCGGTTATCGGTCTATTTGACCTGTAATAATCGGTATCGGTATCGGCCCTGAAAATCACATATCGGTCGACCCCTAGTTCTCATTATTAATCTTATGTAGCCGATATGACAGAGTTGTGCTGCTCATGTTGCACTGAACTGTATTTTCCTTTTTGAAGTGATTCCAATCATATTTCAAGCAACCCAAATCCATCATGGCGAACAGTGCGCATCTGAAGTGTCTCAGCTGAAGGAAATAGATTATTTATCGGCTTTAATATATCGGCCACATTTTCTTACCAGGCCAATAACGATATGAGTAAAAATGAACATATATTGTCCGATACCAATATGGTGGCAGATTTATCATGCATCCTTATAAATAAGAGATTCATTGTGCAGTGTAGACAGATTCATTGATTATTACAGAACTTGGTGAGATCGCAATGAAAGAGATGAGTGACAGCTTTTTAGTGATTATAAAGGGAGCACACTTTGCGGCTATACTGAATATAATCCATTGAATAAAAGTTTTTTTTTTCATGCTGCTAAGAGGACTGATGGCCAATTACATGCTGCAAAATTTTGGAAGTGTCATCTGCATATAAATGCAGACTTCATTCTGGAAATGGCAATGATTGACATAGTGCACTCTAAAAAATGCTGGGTTATTTCAACCCAAATTTGGGTCAAATATGGACAAACCCAAATGCTGGGTTAAAAATGTAATAAAAAAATGTACAGTTGAAAGTGAAAGTTGAAGTTGGGTTAAAATTTTAAATTCCCATATTTTACCCAATTTTGGGTTAAAACAACCCAGCATTGTTTAGAGTGTGATAACTAGCACAGGACAAAAATATGGCATGTCAAAATAGATGTAATGCAATCTAAATGCAGACTAATAGATTCATAGATTTTTTTTAAAAATTCTATTCCAATAATTTGTAAAAGTAATAACTTGGAAATAATCTTAAATTAATCACTGTACATTGCTATTCTTGTTATGATGGAGCCATTGCTTGCTTACACATTACATCTGCTCTTTACTAGAGTACCCTTGCTAATTTCAGAAACACCCTTGATTGATTCTTAATTGTCCATCTGACAGTAAAATTTAAATTTATGAAACATAAAATCCATTTACATAACTGTGATTATGTCAATGGTGAACAATGGATTGTGATTTTTATCACATCATGTGTATTTGTTATGATGCATAAATCTCAATTTTAACAACGAAAAGTAATATACAGACAATGATGCATGTGCAACAACAATATAACTATCACAATAGGATTGGTTTCTATTAATATCTAAAGCTATATGCTTCATAGATCTGTTTGACATGTTGTATCGGGAGTCCCTGCTCTGTTTCTCTATCGCCTAAGGGTCCTTGCCCTGAAAAACGTTGAAGACCCCTGGTATATGTGAAAGGCCTCCCTCCAGCCCAACACTTTTAAAACTAGCGATGTTCTGATTATCTGCATCTCTTTCTTTAAATGCTGTTTCTTTATGCTGTAGGTCTGTAAGAAACTTAGAAACAGCTGTCTTGATTTCATCTGCCAGGATTTTGGCAGTGCCTTCTGAACATCGTCTTACTGAAGTGAAACAAGAATCAATGTATAAATGTTTTAAGCAACTATTGCCAAGTACAATGTTTAGACGTCAGTACCACAAATGTTATGCTGTAAATTGTTATTGGCAGGCCCTTCTTGAGCAGGGCATAGAACATTATCCACAGAGGGAAAATATAACATAAACAGTGGAGTGGCCCCAAACGTATTTTGACCAACGCATGAAACTACAAGTGCCATTTATTTTAAAACTAACACAACAACACTTTGCAAAGTTTTTCAAATATATCAAAGTATTAGGTTTTAATATTTGGACTCTTTTTGTTTGGTAGAAGTTCGTGAAACATGTTCAAAGTTAATGTGATGAACTACACCTGTCGTTACCCGTTACGCTGCTAGGACACATGTGTGAACTTGAGGGGAACTGCATTCATACATGGGCTGTGTCGAAAATCGCCCCATACCCTTAAATAGGGCAGTATTTGAGGGGACAGCCATTTGTAGTGTTGTCCGAAACCATAGTGGACGTTACTGAGTGCACTCATTCAATCCCATAATGCACCACAATAATGAGTGTACAACCGATGTGCGCTCAACAGCTAAAGAATACCCATAATGCACTATGAGTCATGCGCTGAATAAATTCCCGCGTCTGATCATAAGATGGCTAATCTATCCATTTTCCAAACCGCTGGTCCAATGTGGCTACAGCATTATATCATACAGGTATATCTTCATTTTTAATTGATTATTAAATAGTTTCATTAAGGTTTATACATGCAAGTTTCCATGACAAGAGTTCAAGATAATCTTTTCATTACTAGGCTTGCTTAGTAATCTTTTCATTACTTGGCTTGCTTAGCTGGGGACATTTAATATTCAACAATATTATTGATCTGCCTTACTTAAGGTGTACGTTGATGCAATTTTCTTCTAGAAACAAACTTTGTTGTATTATTTTCACGTTATCACTGTGAAGCTGCTTTGATACAATCTGTATTGTAAAAAGCGCTATATAAATAAAGGTGACTTGACTTGACTACTACTGGAGCTGCCGGTTTGCTAAAATTCAAATGATTATTAAACAGCAAGTACAAACTATGTAAAAGCGACCCGGCGCACTCAGTGTCTGAATTTACTTACTCGTTTTCATTCACTCCTTCAAGTGGACTACATTAGTTGAGTAATGTATAGGGGATAGTGAATGAGGCTATAGGTGGCGATTTCGAACACAGCCATACACTAAAATCACACTGACACCATTTGGTTAAAATTTATTGTAAAAATTGCTCAGAAAATTAGTTCAGAGAAAAGTTATAGCCTCATGCAGTGTAAACTGTGTGTAGGCATCAGACTTGGCTAAAAGCACACTCTCTGCTTCTTTCTCTGATACAAAGAGATAGAGATATTCCTGTTAAAATGACAGAATTAGTTTGGAATTAAAGCTTTTAAGGGATAGTTCACTTTGAAATTAATTTTTGGTATGTTTTAGCTTACCTCAAGGGCATCCAAGATGTAGGTGTCTTTGTTTCCGCAGAAGTTTCAATTTTGATATTTTTAGGTCAAACCGTTCTTGTCTGTCAGTCATATAATGCAGGTCTATGGTCACCACCTCAAAGAGCATGCACAGAGAAGTCCAAATTAAACATGATTTAATGACTCGTAAATGTAAGTACACATTGATGGCCTAAGACACGAAACGAGCGGTTTGTGTGAGAAAACGAACCGTATTTATATCGTTTTTTACATCTTGTAACCACAGCCACGTCCAAGTGATCTGAGGGCGCCGGCGCTTCTGTCTGTGCGTTACAAGAGGTAAAAACGATATAAATACTGTTCGTTTTCTCACACAAACCGCTCGTTTCGTGTCTTAGGCCATCAATGTGTACTTACATTTACGAGTCATTAAATCATGTTTAATTTGGACTTCTCTGTGCATGCTCTTTGAGGTGGTGACCATAGACCTGCATTATATGACTGACAGACAAGAACGGTTTGACCTAAAAATATCAAAATTGAAACTTCTGCGGAAACAAAGACACCTACATCTTGGATGCCCTTGAGGTAAGCTAAAACATACCAAAAATTAATTTCAAAGTGAACTATCCCTTTAAGGGTGTATTCACACCAGGAAAGTCCGATAGTTCACTTGCTTTGGTCCGGACCAAATAAAAAATATATATTTTTTTTTTTGGTACGGTTCGCTTTCACACTGCTCTTTTTGCAAGTGAACCAAAATTTGTAAACAAAACCACACGTGTGCTAAGGTCGTCCATTCATTGGACAAGGATTCTCAAGTAGGGAAATCAGGAAGTGCAAAAAAGGCTCAGCATGGAGATATTTCGTACTGCAATATTTGTTCTTTTACTAATTTTGTGTTATTCTGTGCTACATGGGCATCTGCCCACATGTTAATAAGGCAGCTCGTCTCTTCGAAGCTCCAGGTCAAACCACGACTCATCTTCTCAAATGTAGTAGGCTACAACAGATCACCTTCCCATAACGCAACTCCGACTACGGAAGCCTGTTAACTCAAAGGCGCAGTGCTTTCTTGCAATTGGGTCGGTTCATGTTCACACCGTAAACGAACCGTACCAGAGTTCGTTTGGAACCGTACCGAGACCACCTCTTCAGCTGGGTCTCGGTTCGGTTGTTTGGTCCGCACCTGAGTTCGATTGCTGTATTCACACCTGCCCAAAAGGTCCGCACCAAGGGGGGAAACGAACTAGAGTTCGATTCAATCGAACCAAACAAGGCAGGTGGGAATACACCCTAAGACTAAGCAGAAGCCACTGCCGGCTAAGTCTGACAAGTAGACAAAAAATTACAAGCCAATGGCGATTCTATTGCCAATGTCTGTAAAGGGTGGTTGTTTGTTTATTGTTTTTATTTTTAAGTTTTAAAGTTTGTCATCGAATGCAATGAAATCATCTAATTTAAGTGAGTAAATGTTTAATTATCCTTTAACAATTTCCAATAATGTTCAATTAGGTAAAGCATAAGATGATATGAACAGACAATAAGTGTTACCAATTTTGATCATTCTTTTTGGGGCCATTGCATGTTTATGATTCATTGTTTAAGGTCTAAAGGTTGTATTCATTAAATAGCCTCAGTATAAACAGTAATAAACAGTTGGTGGTTTATGAATGAACAGCAAAATAAACAATGTTTTACAATTTTAGCATAACCAACAAAGCCACCTTGGGCATTTTCCATGATAAGCGGAAGCAGATGTTTGGTCTGAGTTTGCTCTGCAGGGACCAGTAAAAGAACATGGAAACTTGTTGCAAAAAGTACCTTCCATTGCTTTGAGGACATAAATTCTCATGTCACTGAAAATGACCTTAGAAAAGAATAGTACAAGAGGTAAACTTGGCTAACAGTGAGTGTTAATGTATACTATATAGTGCATGATTTTTCCCCCAAACTAGTTAAGCACCAATTATCAATTGCCAATTACCCATGCAATGCCCAAGCTTTGACAACATATCTCTGTTTTTGTCCTGCCAGTAAAGTACAAAAATTAAACTGAAACTCAATTAATTGAACTGAATTAATTGAAATATAATCTCACTAATTACTGTAGGTACAGTAGTACTGGCAAGTAATGTCTACCAAAGGAGACATTTCCAAACGTAAAAATTTTGCGAGGTATAGTTGTGCTTGGGGTGTAAAACTAATGTACGTGGTATGCGGCATTTCAATTGTTTCATTTGCGAAATGCAATGAAACATGCCGAATTGTGCGGACATCATCACTTTTTCTCTGCTTGACTACATTTTTTAAATAACTATATAGACTTTGTGATGAGTAGTGCAACTACTCATTGATTATTGGACACAATTTGTTTTTATCTTTTAGTAAAACTGGCCAAGAGGAAGGAGCCATCCTCTGCAGCCAAGGAGGATATTATCAAAAAATGTCTAAACCTGGTCAATTCACCTTTGGCTAAGCCCCGCCCCCCTTAGTTACTGTTGCTACGTCCGACAAACTTCATCTGGGCTCTGGTTTGGTATCAACATGGCTTATGCTGTGACCGCTCTTCCTGCTGAAATTTTATCAAACTTTTATAAAGTGTCCGATATAAGTAGGCAAAAGCGGCTGCAATATACGTTCGAAGGCTATATTCACGACATACAGGTGAAACACAAGGAACAACAAGGCATCCAAATAGAGGCAAAAGCATACCGGTCACAGTCAAAAAATGACCCACCGCATATCCTACTAATGGACACGGAGGCTGGGACTAACAATATCAAGGAGCAACACTGTTCATGCAAAGCTGGGTAGGTCTCTATTCACTTCTATAATAGTTATTACAAAGCAAACGGACTATGCGAGTACAACGTTGTATTTATTAGCAGCGTGTGCTAGACGACACTTGTCAGGATTTGACTTCGGTTTTGGGAAGGGAAAAAAACGAACACCCCCCTCCAACCTCTCTGGGAAACGCGTATCTGTGTTACAAATGCCCCAGGCACAACGTTTAACCATATTTTTGACAAAACTACGACAGTAATAGCCTGCAGAGACCAAAAATATGAGACGCCTGTGTTAAAGTCAATGGAGCGCTGTAAAAAAGTGTATGACCTCTGTGGGAGCTCGTTCTTGACTGCGCTGTGATTGGTCAATCTACATTCTAGGGTGTGGCTTAGCCAATGGCGAATTCACTTTGGATATTGCTTGTTTTCTGGATTTGAATGGTCACAATGTCTGCAGAATAATGATCTGATACCATTTATTCGATGTTTGTACTATGTTTAGCCACTTGATGTTCAATGTAAAATCTGGATCCTGAAGCAAATGCTGAGAATGAACTAAATCATCTAAAATGGGAGACATTGTACTGTATGCATTTAGTCCGCTGCTATTTGTCCCTAGACCAGCTAGATGGTTCCAGTTAGTAGACTTTCATTATGCCCAGTAGAGCCACAAAGCTATGGCTCTTAGACCCCATTTCTCTAAAGAAGAGTTCAACTGCCAGCGCTAGTCTGCTGAACTGCCTTGCTGAGTCACTCATGGTTTTTTCTTAGGCTACATAGAAATCTTCTTCTGCCCTGTCCAGGTGCAAAGACTTAAACACCAATAAGACTTAAAATCATGTCAATTCAGTCAGCCAAACTGGAAAATTGTATTAGATGCAGTAAAAAGAGTGTATTTCTCACGAGTTTCTATGTTCAAATGTGGCCTGGTATTATTTAACAGCTTGCACTTCAATGCGGTCCACCCACTAAAACACCTGGCAATGATCTTAGCTGTTTTAAGATTTACTCACAGGATGTCCCTCTCTTCCATCCACTCCAGGAATTCCAGGCGGTCCTGGATCTCCCTGAAGAGACAAAGATCACATAGTCAGAATAAAAGTGCAACTTTGCAGGTGGATAGGAGTGTTTGAAATTTACTGGAAAGTAGTCATTATTTTTGTATTTCAATTTGGTGATGCAGACAATAGGCTACACACACTGAATTCGGGAGAAATGATTTTCCATGTAAATTAAAACTGAGCACATTTTTCATGTACACAATATGGAGAACATTACTTTTCACTTAAGATGCATCTTTCTTTATTATAAACAAGATGCTGGAAAAAATGGCATGCCACTGAATTTGCTGGGAATCAAATCAAGAAAGCAACCGTGTGTTTTGCAGATACGTCAAATCTTGGCGTCTCATGACTTTGAGAACGTGAGGCACTGCAAAGCATTATTAATGTCTCTTAAAGCAAGGGGTATGATAGACAAGAAGGCGTGTAAGCAAAAAGTACTTAATCATGGCAATATAATGATTATAATTATGTAAAGACATTGATAAGCTGCCCAGGGTGCATGACATGTATTACTTTTCTCTAGCTACATTTTAATGGAGTAGTGCATGTTTATAGAATGTCTGAAACTAAGCATATAATCCAGGATTTATCATATAGGCAACCACCAACATGTTGACGAACAGCTTGGTTTAATATAAACCATCTGTAAGCCTGGAAAAAGACAGTGTAAATCAGCATGAAAGAGGAAACGATGGTGCAAACCTTTTTATAGCTTTCCATAAGGAGATTCTGTACTAGCATAATGTTTCATGCAATTCTGTCAAATAATACGGCATCTTAGGATCTTGCGTAGCCTCCTGCCGAATATTCTCAATGGTCCATGTTCACAGTTCAAGGAAGCCAATAAACATGTTCAGTTTTTTTTTACGGTGAGAAGAACTAGATCAGTACAGACCTTTAGACCAATTCCTCCTGGAATTCCGTCTTTTCCATCCCTGCCAGGTGCCCCCTTGACAAACACACACACAAATGGCATTAAAACATAATTTCTGACCACTTACAAAAATTAAGAGAAATTGAGCGATATACATACAGGCTCTCCTGGATATCCAAGTGGACCAGAAGGGCCTCTACTCCCCTTTTCTCCCTAAGATAGACAGTATGTCAGTTAATGCAAAAGAGTATTGGAACACAACAAACGAATGAGGTTGCAATGCTGTTCAAGTCATTAACAGATTTGTTTTGTGAAAGATATTGTTATATTTATCCATACCAGCATCTCCTTAAACATCATGTTTCATTCCAACATTATATCAGCACTTTTCAGGACAGGGACTTGTTCAATAACCAAGATGATGCAAGAAATGCCCCAGCTGTTAATTTGCTAGTATCCCAGAAGGATTATAGATATGAGGACGGCTAAGAAAATGTCCATTGAAGAGCTGAGGCATAGTAAAAATCCAAAGTCAGTGTTTCAGTCTTAGAACAAGACCACAGAGCATTACTGGTCAGGTGGTGACAGAAAATTATTTACCAAATTTATCCTAAATGTCAAGTGTAACAAATTATCATGTCAACAGGCATAAATAAAACTGCCTTTGCGAGCTGGAAATAAAAAGGGGAAGCTCTATGCTCTGTATGGAGTTAAGAAAATGAAGAGGAAAGTAACCTTACCACTTGCCCATCTTTGCCTGATGGTCCTTGTATGCCTTGAGTACCAGAAGATCCCTAGTAAGAAAACATAACATAATGTAAAACATTTATTTTCAGTGTAAATATATATTTTTTTTTTAAATGTGACCGTAATTTAAAATTGAGTTCAAAGTCAAACCGGCACATAAAGTTAAACAGTGACCGGAACTAGTATTTGGACAATTCTAAATCACGCATAAATATATATGAATGTCACTACAAACTATTTGGCATCTGCGAACATCCTCTCAGGTTATAGACATGTTCTACTTTGACAGCCAGGATACACAAAACTTTGTCTTCATTTGAACCATGGAATTGGTTTTTGTGTGCTTGTGCTATCTTTCTTTAAAATACATTCCACTTGCTTTATCAAATGCTACAGTCTTACATCACAGTAAGGATCCAAATGCTTTTGGGCCACTGCAGTTCCCTATAGGCTATATGTTTAAATAGTTAGACATTATTCAGACAAATATAGCCACTTTAATAAGATAATCCACATAACGTTGAACAAAACTGCTAGTAAATTATAACCTGAAAAAAAAAAAAAAAAAAAAGCTGAAGCAGCGGCACATAAACAGAGGTGGGCATGCAAAGTATTTGTAATAGAAGAAAACCATCTTGTTATAACTTTACTTCTCGGTTTAGGGGTGCTTTGATGTTTTTTTTTTTTTTTTTTTTGGGAAAACCACACAGAAAGCGTCTCTACTACCTAATGACTACCATCTGCCTCTATAAGCCAGCACTTAATACCATTTAATAAGAATATTTCGACTGAGCAGCAAGAGTTGACTAGCCGGCGCTATAGCACAGCCAGCATTTACAATGCTCATCCCAAATATCTCAGGGAATCAATGTTACGTTAGTAACCGAAACATTCCCTTTCGAAATGGTTCACTCGCATTGCGTCACTCCTGAAGTGGGAAGAGCAGAAAGAGTTATGACTTATAGCCGCCACATATACCTTGAATGTGGATGGGGTGCATCCCTCATCAAGGTCAAAATTGGCCAGAATTGGCCAAAGAGCTGCTGCTAGCAGCTGCAGTATCCCAGGGAAACACGACTGGTTCTGTCAGAGTGGGGCCACCAGAAGGACGAGCATCTGTCCTCTCTGATAACCTGATGTCCTCGGCTAATGACCTGAGGGAGCAGAGCTTCCGGGGGAAAGGCATACAGGCACAGATTGGGCAGTGGGAGTTCTCCTCCAAGGCCCACTTTTCCACAAGGTCCACTTCTGCTCGCCCGAAGATACTCAGAATGATCTGAACCATCTGGGGCTGGAGTCTTCATTCCCCTTGAGATACCCTGCTAACCCTAACCATAATCCGGGTTCAGCCTGCCCGGCACATGCACTGCCCTCACCGAAAGGAGGTTGTGCTGTGCCCACAGGAGGAGACGTCTCCCAAGACCCAATCTGACACACCCGGGATGCCTTCCCAAGTCTGGCTTCGGGTGGCAAGGGGCTGGAGTTTTATGAACGGCAGGTTGTTGCACTGGGGCGGGAAGATCATGCTTGTGTTGTTGTGAAGAAGAGGAGGAGAAGTGCTCTTTTTGTGAAGGTGTTTGTTTTTTATTTTTGTTTTTTGATCCGCTATAACGCACACATCCGGTGGGGCAAACCCAGCACTGGCAACAAACATAACGCCTCCAACGCCCGTAACTAAACAAGGGGTTTGGGGATGGACACAAAACCATTTAGCCTTCCCCTCTTCACACCTGTTGCATCAGGACTGCTTCGGCTGTGGCTCAGGATCCAGCACTATCTTAGGGCGTGGACCCTGGCACTTGGGAAAGGGGTAATGCTACCCCACCACCACCACCGTAGTTTATATTTTTTATAGTAATAACTCAACTCAACTTAACTTTTATTTATAAAGCACTTTCTAAACCATTAGAATCGACCAAAGTGCTGTCTATGAGTAATTGTTGTTGCCAGTAGTAATACAAATCATTTAGTTCAGTTAGAGAATAGAAACTACAATTTAAAAACTGAACCTGTCTGCTCAATGCAGCATGAGTCGAACGAGAGTCGCAGCACAGATCATCAGCAGGAGTCATCACTCACTTCGCCTCATTCTTGTCTGACAAGACATTGGCGGAAGATTTGGTTTTAAATAGTGCTGCCGCGATTAGTCGACTTAGTCGACGTAATCGACCATGCAAATTAGTCAACGGCAATTTTTTTAGTCGACGTGTCGTTTTACTATTGACCGCTATTTATTTTTGGTCTCCCGTCACAAACGGCTCACTGTAATTCACCTCCACACACCAGTCTGTGCGCCGTGCGCGCCCTGCTGGTTTATCTGCTATCATTTTCCTTCACGTTCCCGCCCGCCTTCACTGCTTTGATATGAAAAATTGCGGAGGCAGGTGACGGAGCTTTCACAGTGGGCTCGTTTGCTGCGGTCTGAGTCCGAGCGCGAGCGCGATTGTTCCCGGCGCCCCCCGCAGCGTTGGTCTGGTTTCACACTCAATTCTATCGAACCCTGTTGAGTTTGCGTGCATCTTATGCCATCGCAAACGTACACGGCGCATGATAGAAAACAGAACGCGGGTCAATATATTGTGTTTTTCAAACGGACTCTTTTGAGGAGACAGTGGATTTCCAAATGTGTTGCCCTGATTGCACGCGCAATGCGCGAATACACTGCAGACTCAACTCTCGCGTATACAAGGTAAATCATCAACACTATCATCCCTTACATGTGTTTTATTTAACTAAATGCATCATAATCAGCTAAAACGCATGGGCAGGTTACTTAACTTCCTGAACAAGCGCTCCCGAGTCCGTGTTGCTTTCACATTCACGCGAACCGCGGCACGGGCCCGCCATGCACGCAAGTGTAAATGCGAGCTACATAACTGCGTGCCTGCCTGCTTTCAGCGCGACTCACAGTGGGCTAGTCCAGACTTTCAATTCAATTCCAATTTATTTGTATAGCGCTTTTCACAGAAAATGCATTGCATCTACTTTACTATTCAGAGTGATGTTATCAGTTATGCTTTTCCGAAATGTACATAAATGAATCATTATTAGCTTACTGTACATTTTTTAAGGCAGAACAAAGAGCTAATTTAAGTAATACATACATGTTTGTTATTAGAGGATTAGATTAGGACTCTGACTAATATGGTATAGCCTAATGGAAATGCAGATACTTAATGCTTAGATTGTTAATACATAATGTTTTTGAACAGGTGACATTTTATGTTTTGGCCCTTCAGTTGAGTTCAAAATAAAATGGACACAACGAAATAAACATTTGATTTTTTTTTTAATTAGTCGTTTAGATTATTCGCCTAATCGAAAAATTAGTCGAAAGATTAGTCGTTAGAAAATTAGTCGTTAGTGGCAGTACTAGTTTTAAAGCTAAATGTAAAGGAGCCTATTGAAGTGAGATTTTCATTGTACTTTTTTGTTGTTGTGTTTTTCATTAAGAATAATAATGAACCCCCCATTCAAGCAATTGGTGGACCCATTACCGATGTTGTCACGCGTCAATTAACCGGTGGGAAAATTTCCTCACCATCACATCCCTAGTCTGAGTAATTCTGAATCTTGAACTGAAAAACTCGCAAGTGTCAGCTTTCTAAATATATGTTGATTATGTGTCTATCTAGAAGGACTTATGAGCAGCAACCTTTCTATTTTGGGTATGTCGTTTATGCCCCACATGCCAAAATGGGGGGTGTCTAGTAAGGGGTTAAAACTGACCTTTTCACCTGGTTTGCCAGGTGGCCCGGCTAAACCTGGAATACCGCTCTCACCCTAAAGACAAAAACACACACACTGAAAAAAAAAAAATTCAGTATATTCTACATAAATGTTGTACAGCCATTGCCAAAAGCATTGGCAGTGACAAATTTTTTGTGTTTCTCAAAGTCCTCTCCTTGATAAGCAATGATAAAACAATGAGAAGCATTTAATAAGTTTTAAGGGCTTTTCTTGGCAAAAAAAACCCCCAAACTAATATATGCAAAAAGTCAATATTTACAGTGTTGACCCTTCTTCATTACCTCTGCAATTCACTCTGGCATGCTGGATATCAGCATCTGGGCCAAATCCTGACTGATGGCGATTTATTCTTTCCTTATTAGTGCTCATAGTTAATCACAATTTGTAAACTTCTGCTTGTCCACTCGTCTTTGAGGACTGACCACGGATCCACAATTTCAGTGTAATGATCTCGGCAACACTTCATTATCACTCTTGCCTTGTGACAGATTGTTGGGAGAAGTTGCTCTTGCAGGACGTTTTGATAATATTCTTTATTAATGGCAGTGTTTTGGGGCAGAATTTTGAGAGTGCCCACTCCCTTGGATGAAAAGCAACCCCACACATGGATGGTCTCAGGGTGCTCCACTGTTGGCACAACACAGGACTAGATGGTAGAGTTCACCTTTTCTTTTCCGGACAATCGATTTTCCAGATGCACTTGTGGTAACATGATTCTGTAGCCGACTCCTTAGGAGGAGATAGTCATGGTGCTTGCTGGACACTCTGGGACGCCCTGAAGCCGCCTTCACTGCAGCTGAACTTCTGAACTTGACGTTCTTTATGATCAGTTACATGGTTCTTTGGTTTCCAATATTCTTTGCAGCAATTTTCTTGCATGTTGAGACCATTTTGATGCAAAGTGATGATGGCTGCACCTCTTTCTTTGGAGGTAACCATTGCTAAGACAAGTCTGCTCTTATAATCCAATCAGAATGATAGAGTGATTTCACCTGACTGTCATTTCACTAATCATGTGAATGAGTACTAGTGAAATTTGTGTTTTTGTGATAAATTTAGGGTTTTTTTGGCCAATGAAGCTTTTTGCAATTATTTAAAATGCATCTAATCACTCTGCACAACAATCTAGAAACAATGTCAATCAACCCCACAATAACTGAAGCAGCAAACTTTGCGAAACACAATGTATGGCACTCCCAATACTTTTGGCCACAGCTGTACAGTACATTGACATTTAAGTTCACGTTTAAACTTGTTTAGTCACAAATATTGACTCCAACATACAGAAACCCTTGCAATATACATGAGGTTTCTGGGAGAAACTGACTTTGTTTAGGCAAGAATTAGAAGATTTGAACCTAATCTTTTGAGATTTTAGACAGTTATTAGCTATTTTTTCCTGAGCTGTCATACCTTAAAGCAACTTTGTTTTAAATATCACTTGTTTATGCCATAGGTAAAAATGACCTTAGATTAATTTGATGTATTTCATTTTAATCCTGAAGTAGATTTTATTTAATTTTATCCTTGTGATGTTTTGTCAAATAATCTGCATGCAAAAACTTATAAGTAAACTTATGAAAGCAAATGTGAATATGTGATGACTAAATATGTTGGATATGGTACATTTAAGGATAAAAGGGACAAAATCCATTGCTCCTTACTGCTTCCCCAGGACTTCCCTTTTCTCCCTTATAACCATCAGCTCCATGAGGGCCCTGCTCAAACAGATTGAAAAGTAGCGTCATCAAGTGTAGAGTGAAGTTTTTTAGGGTATGTCTATGACACATGCACTCATACCTCCATGCCGGGAGAACCTTGAATGCCAGGACTTCCTCTAGAACCTGGGACACCCTTTAATAAAAACAATAGTCTTATATTAGTCTGACCCACAGTCATACAAATGAATATCAAGCTCAAATTGAAAGGAAAAAAGAAAGATCACAGCTTATGATCTGTTCCTACATAATTTTTAACTCTCAGTCCTTCTAAGTCCAAAATGTGCTTTTATTGAAACTACTGTGAGCTTCAAAAGTGACTTGTGTTAAACTTTGTGATGGCAGACGTTAGTGCATCAACACGTGGCTTAACTGAATAACGATTTAAAGTTTCTTACCAATACCTAATACCTTTAGATGACTGTGAATACTATATGAATGCCTTTTGCAGCTTGAATAGCATTTCCCATCCACTGCTATTTTATGGAACAGGTTTATTGTTGCTAGCATGTTACCAAATGTTTGCTTACTGTCACGTTTAAAAAGAACCAAAGGTTGATGAAAGTAAAACTTTCGTTCTAGTGAGTCAGGTTAACTGATCCGAGAACGGTTTCCTATACAACAATATAATTTGCTTCTTGTGCAATACATAATTGGATAAATGGTCACATCTGTTTCCCAAAACCTCAAGAATAAGAATACAGTTAAAGAGTTCAGAACTGTCGTTAATGATTTCATGCAGGTACTGACGAAATAACTTTGACCAGTTAATCAGTTTGAAATTAAATTAATTTTGGATTATTGCTATTAATAATGAACATGGCATCTGAGGACTACTTTGCTACTTTTGTTCTCTGTTGTTTTGCTTTATTTTTAGATGTCTGATTCAATTGCATATTCCTTCTTACATCATACTTCGGGGTTTCCCCAGGCTTGTAACACACTTACACTCATGCATACTCTTCAATAATAGTGTTTTCATTCTCCCTCATATAAATTTGCATAGAATGACAGATGTAGATTGTACTACATGTTAGCTTGCTTATTTTGTTACTTAGTTACTTACAGTTAGAAATAAAGTGTAATCTGTATGTAGGTCCACATCACACTAACAAGAAAATATGCTGTTTTAACCACAGATTGAGAACTGTAGTTCGACCCACACAACTTGATGTTTGCGAATGTTCGTTGAAACTACGGTTTCTGGAAACATAAAATTGTTGAACTATTTTGGTAAGAAGTGAACTTTTGATCTTTGTTCGCTGTGAAATGTATTTTGAAAAGGACATTGTTTTTACATACAAAGACAAGAACTAAAATGGCAAGTTCAAGAGATAAAGTTCATGTGAAGATTTCAGAGGTCTGGAAGATTTATGTCATGAGTATTATTTATTATTAGTGTATGCAGTCTGTATGCGCCTACGTGAAACATTTGTGCAGACTCCAGCTGGACGATGACACTCATGTCTTTGTTTTTGAGACATAAAATAAACCCCACGTTTTTTTGTTTTGGTTTTTTTTTGTAAATTCAGACCTTTTTGAAACAAAAATATTGTTGACTTGTGAGAATATTGCATATTCTCTGAGAAGACTGTACGCAATTGACAAGAAAGGGCAATATATTCATAAGATTATTCTCAATAGATATATTGTATTGATTTAAACAGTTAGCTTTACATTGACTTGACAATAGACATTTTCACAAAAGAGGGTGGAAAAGGTTTTCCACAAACATGTACTTTGGTGCCCCTTGACTTTGAGTTATTTTTTAGAATTATTAGAGGCAGAAAAGCAAAGTTTAATTTCTCATTATTTATTATATCTATAACCTATTTAGATTTTGACAGTTTGCACAGAAATGTTTACTTTAACATTGTATTAGGTACATTAACTGTTGGTTATCTGCAAATACTATAAGTATAATGAAAATATATGAGGTGAAATATGCTTTACTTCAATAAAAACCTGCGGTTTATTGACTAAACATGCAGACATATGTGCTGCATAATGTGGACATGTGTTCATAAAGATATGAAGACTTGCAAGTATGGCATCCAGGTGTTGTTATTGCACATTCACCTAATGTTCAGAGCTCTTCCGAGGGTCGTTCATCATTCATGCACAACACATTTTTTTCAGTCAAACTAGCCTAACTCATGCTGAGAAAAACTGCAGCTGCAGTCAAAATTTCAACCCTACAAATGCCCACTAACCAGGGGCGTTTCCTTCGAGGAGGCAAGGGAGGCAGAGTCTCCTCTAAAAATTGGATGAGAAAATAATCCATATTACAAAAATAAAACAAAGATAATATGACATTAAAAAGTGTATGAATCAATTGTTTTTATTAGGGCTGGGACAATAAATCGATTTATCGCGATTCATCGATTTATTGTCCCAGCCCTAGTTTTTATAATGTAACACTGTCCAACAGGAACAGCAGGAGTCCACGTCTCTCTTGCCTTCCCTCAGCCCATTGAGTTTTAACAGACACTCTAAAGCATTCGCTGAGTTTAGTGAGGGGTAATTGAGAATGAATAGGGGAATCACATGAGAGGAGGCAATGTCTCCATCGTGCTATGATTGGATATGATTGGTTTGTGCAATAAGTCCTGCCTCTTGTTTTCTTGTGTAAATCAGTCTGAATGAACGGAATAATGGCTATAATAGGAAAACTTATTAAAAATTAAGTAAACAACTCAGCCACTTAGAAATCACTGCCTTATGTGAAAATAAAACTTGAAATGGGCAGAAAACATAGCTTTTTTAGTGAGCGATCAGCTTGGTGAAATTAAAGATACTTGGGGATAGATCTTTGTCCTATCCCCACTCATCTCATGCAAGCCATTTCTTCTTCAGTTGTACCTGCACTCACAGGTTTTACCTATCATCAACACCTCTCTTTACACTGGTACTTTTCCCACAGCATTTAAGCAGGCTCAGGTAACCCCACTGCTTAAGAAACCCACTCTAAATCCAGCACATCTAGAAAATGACAGACCGGTATCCCTTCTTCCATTCATTGCTAAAACACTTGAACGAATTTCAAAAGCGAACACTCAACTGAGAGACTGCCCTGTTCTCGGTAATTGAAGCTCTGAGACTGGCAAGAGCAGCTTCCAAATTCTCAGTACTCATCTTGTTGGATCTGTCTGCTGCTTTTGACAGAGTTAACCACCAGATCCTCCTGTCAACCCTCAAGACAAAGGGCATCTCTGGAACCGCACTCCAATGGTTCAAGTCTTACTTCTCAGATAGGTCCTTCAGGGTGTCGTGGAGTGGTGAAGTGTCTAAGTCGCAACATCTAGCTACTGGGGTGCCTCAGGGTTCAGTGCTTGGACCACTTTTTTTCTCCATCTACATGTCATCCCTAGGATCTGTCATTCAGAAACGTTTTTTTCATTTTTTCCTACCACTGCTATGCTGATGAAACACAACTCTACCTCTCATTCCAACCAGAGGATCCGAAGGTAGCTGCTCGCATCTCAGCCTGCCTGACAGACATTTCTTGCTGGATGAAGGACAACCACCTTCAACTAAACCCTGCGAAGACAGAGCTGCTTGTGGTCACGGCCAAGCCAACACTCCTTCACAACTTCTCTATTTAGCTAGGTTTGTCAACCATAACTCCATCCAGAACATCCAGGAACCTTGTGCTCATCCCAATTCGCCGACTTATATTTCATCCTAAAAGTATGCACAGTACTTTGTGAAGAAAAAGTACATACTTTTGAGTGTGTAGCAGAAGAGTAGGCAAGCGTTTGGGACATACTACTGCGTCATCTTTAACGGACATCTCTCTGTCGCTTAGTTACGTGCATTCTGTCACTGCAACTGCCCTGTCAATCATCTTCTGACAGTTAAAATCCTCCACATTCAATTTAATTTAATTTCCTACCGTTTTGGAGAGAAATGTAGCAGCATGTTGATCTGCCAATCGTTTTTTTAATGTGGAAGACTCTCTTCATGTGTTTGCAATTTGAATAATGATGCATGTAAAAGTTAACCCGTTTAATCCCAAATTTTTTCTTGGAACTTGAGTACATGCATTTTACTCCTTAGACCTCCCTAACACTCAAACATTATGCCTTTTTTGATTTTATGTTGGTTAAGTTAGTGAAATATTAGGTTTTATACTCGGTCACAATAGTGATCGGTGGGAAACAACATAGTCAGAATTCTTCAATTAGACCTATTGACACAATTCATTCCAAGACATCCAATATCTCGTTTTGTCATTTCGTGAAGAAGGCTTAGTGAGGTGAAAAGGTTGTCATGTACAAAGTTACACCCTGGAGGAACTTCTGCTTGTTCGGCTAGACCCGTATGGGCTAGACCATGACTACACTTGGGCCCTGTCCTAGGCCAGTTTCAGGGAGATGTGTTCACTCATTCAGTGCACTGAAGATGGGCCGTACGTTGTAGAAAGGGTTGTTTGTGGTCATGTGTGGGGCACACCAATTGGTTCTCATGAACATCTGCCCAATCCTCCAGATAATTCACCTCTGCATCGCCATTCAATAGTCTACTTGGCAAATGGGCTGTTTCGCCCTGGTACTCCCTATCTGAGCCATCACTATCACAGTCACTTTCAATTTGGGGTGGGGGGGAAGGGGGTCACGTACGTCAAGAAGGTCCAACACATTGACCGTTTCTGGGACACTCATCACTACACTGAACAAAATTATAAACGCAATACTTTTGTTTTTGCCCCCATTTTTCATGAGCTGAACTCAAATATCTAAGACCTTTTCTATGTACACAAAAGGCATATTTCTCTAAAATATTCTTCACAAATCTGTCTAAATCTGTGTTAGTGAGCACTTCTCTTTTGCCAAGATCATCCATCCCCCTCACAGGTGTGGCATGTTCAGTGTAGGATTGCCAAAACCTGCCAATACCAGCCAATACCTCTGTTTTCAATTGAAGCACTGTGTTATACTACCGGTCACAATTGTGACCGTAAACAAATTTACTAGTCTTACGAGCAAAATATATATGCAGGAGTATAATTCTCAAAATATATCAGTAGTAGACCCTTAAAGAATATATGTACAAAATATGATAGTTCTATATGTAAATTAAGATGTTTTATATACTACTTTTTGTAGTAGTCTGAGGAAGACATCTTCTTCTAGATGTGCAAGCAGGAAGTGAACTGATCTGGTCATGTGACCTTTCACACTAGTCACATGACATTAATTGATTTTAATCAAGACAATCTATTTTGTCATTTAAAAGTTGAATTTCTTTCCCAAAGTCAATAAAAATGTTTTTAGAGATTCCATAAATAAGAAAAAAGCTGCGGTCACAATTGTGACCGGTGGGATTAAACGGAGCCATTAAAAGTATCATTAAAAAAAGTTCACAATGCAGATGAAATATAATGTGGATAACATTGAATAAATATTTTTTCGTCAGGTTAGATACTGATAATTAATCACTCCAACCCCTTTGTCTAAACCTTTCTACTTAACCATCGAACTCGCACATCCGCCGTGTTTGTAGTTTTTTTAAACACTTTTCTACCCCGTGTTTGTAGTTCTCATCGAATCCCCTTCCAACACACAATGGGTTGTGGGCAATATCAGCCGTTAGAGTGTGCACGGATCTGCACTTCGGATTCTAACCGGAAAAAGTAGACCATCCGAGGATCTTTGGAATACTCGTTTCAACATTTGGGACACACTAATTCTAATTTCAAATACTATTTAGGACGGATATTATGCAAATTGGGACGTAGCTTTGGAGTTCTGATTGATGATCAGTTGAACTTCACAGACCACATTGCTAGAACTGCCGGTCCTGCAGATTTGCTATATACAACATTGGGAGGATCAGGCCCTTCCTATCGGAGCATGCTGCACAACTCCTCGTCCAAACTCTTGTTCTATCCAGATTGGACAATTGTAATACTCTCTTGGCAGGCCTTCCAGCATGCACTGTCAAACCTCTGCAACTGATCCAGAATGCTGCAGCAAGAGTGATCTTTAACGAGCCGAAGAGTCACACCTCTCCTCATAAAATTGCACTGGTTGCCAATCGCTGCTCTCATCAAATTCAAGGCACCGATGTTTACCTACAGAACAACCACTGGCTCTGCACCCCTATACCTAAACTCACTACTTCAGACCTATGTGCCCTCCAGAAGCTTGCAAGTGAACAGCGCCTTGTGGTGCCATCTCAAAGAGGCACAAAATCACTTTCACTGACCTTTACCTGGACTGCTCCCTGCTGGTGGAATGACCTGGCCAACTCAACCCGAGCTTCAACCCGAATCTCTTTCGGCAACACTTGACCCATTAATACTAACACTTACTATTCTATAAGTGTTTTAAAAAAAAAACTTGCTATATGTACTGTGCTAGACTAACTGGGACTGGTCACAGCACTTGCATATTACTGCCTTGTTGTTAGTTTGATTGCGTCTATTGCTCTCCTCATTTGTAAGTCGTTTTGAATAAAAATGTCTGCTAAATCATTACATTTAAATGTAATGTATCTGTGACCATTGTCTCTGTCTACAGAGCTTGATGACTGATGATCCGCAAATAAGTGCTATCTCGTTCATACAGTATCCGCATACACTTCGCAGGAGCTGAAGGCGCTGTAACAAAATAACACATCATACAAGGACTAATTCCCTACCTAGTATCAATGCCTATATGTTCATAGCTAAGCTACTGTAACTACTAACTGCAAATTACTGCATGATACTGATGTCTCATCATGCCTGAAAACTCTCAGTGTAGGTATAAACTGTGTTTTGGGGATCTGGCTAACTTAAGCCCACAAAGGACAATATCGTAATACTAATTTAATAATTGTCTCAATTTATGGCAGCTTTCTCTATTTGAAAGATCAGTTTCAGCCACTGCTTACAGCTAACCATATGTGATAAAATTATGGGGACAGACTTGGCTGTGAGGTAACGTTAAGTTATCTAAAAACTGTAACGTTTGCCTACATGTGGTAAAATGATGGGAACAGACTTTGCTGTGAGGCATATATCCCTAACGTTACCTGTGGTAAAATGATGGGAACAGACTTTGCTGTGGGGAGTTGGCTGAAAGTTTAGCCTATTTATCCTAGCTAGCCACAAGTCTCTCCTGCGCTGACTCAACTCCTCTGTCTCCTTCCCTTCATGTTTTCTGACAGTAGGTATCGCATAAAAACTAACTCCGGGGTTCTTATTGCAGTTGTTAGAACAGCCGTGTATGACACAACACACCATCGCACTATTTAAAATAAAAATACAGCGATAGTACCATGGATAATACAACGCATTCTCATCCCAAAGCGTAATATATTGACTCTTTTGACAAAGCGTCTATATCCAACGCACATGGCACCCTTTAGCGTCAATATAACACGCTTCGGTTTTGGGTAGGTTTAGGTCTGGAGTAGTGTTAGGGTTAGACCACTAGGAGGCGCCATATATCTGCGTCTCATATGACGCTAAAGGGTGCCATGTGCGTTGGATATAGACGCTTTGTCAAAAGAGTCGATATATTACGCTTTGGGATGAGAACGGGCTGGATAATACTGACGCTGCCTCGCTTGTCAATTGACAGACTGACAGTTGCCGTGGTTTCTATGTCAACAACATGGCCGCCGCGAACATTGATGACGTAGATTGAATAACATCTATAAATAATACATGTATTAAAATTGTAGAGTGTATTAAATTACAACATGTTAATGCTTATTTAGGATTCCAGTGAATGAAACACTAATATAAATGACTGATGGAATAATATTGTTAAATTTGTCTGGCATCAGTGCAAAAACGGCTTTACATTACATAACAAATGAGTTCAATATAAAAGACTCACAACAGTACAACTAATATTTTAAAATGGACAGTTCCTTAGGGTTTTTCCTGGGTTAAAAATGGCGGATGAAGACAGTCATCCACACACATGGTACAAAGTACCCTACCCATGTGAACTGAGAGCCCAGTACTGACAATAAATGCAAAGAACCAGTTTGTAATATTAACTTATCCTATTTATGTCACTGTCAGGACAGATCATAAAACTATTAGAACTATTTTATATTTAAAAATATGTACATTTATATGTAAAAAGTCACCGAGTGAATGATTTGAAAACATAAAATGAATCAACAAAGTTACATTCATTGCATATAAATTCTATATTATTGCAACTAGTAGCAATGCTGTTTAGTAAATATAAATGACTACACTCTGCTTTGTTTTCTAAGGCTACGTTCAAAATAGGATTATTTGTGTATCCGATTGGAATCTGATCTAAAATTTTTGACTGTCCACATTGTGTACCAACTGTTCGGATCTGATTTGTGGGTTTGCAATACAGATGTTGTCTTGTTTACAACATGACAATGTGTAGCTGCGGCGCTGGACTACTGCGTCTTCTGAGGCATAAAAAAAAATAATAAACCTCATTAATAATCTCTACTTTTGGAACTCATTGTATATTTACTGACACATATTAGCTCATATTACCAGACATACTGTCTTGTATCCTCTTACATTCTGAGCGAATGAGAATACCAGAATTCTTGTAAGGTGAATTTTGTCTTTGATAATTCTATCCAAACAAACTTGTGGGGATGTTAATGCATGTTGAAGTTCTGGATACTGCATTGAACACGACACGTGCTCAAGTTAATTTGAGGTTGTATTAAACTGTGTAGTACTCACAGGCTTACCATCAGCACCAGCTGGACCAGTTTGACCCGGATCTCCTATTGTGCCCTGTTCTCCCTAGAGAATGTACAAGTGATGCATTGTAAATAGTATTTACATAATTTCATTACAAAATATTGATCAAAGAACAGAAAGGCTTATCTAACTATTTGTATCTTTGCCAATGGGTTACAGCTATTTTTTTCTTTTTTTTAAAATTAAATACATTTTCATGGGCACCATTAAAACCATTTAACACTTAGATTATTATTTCAGGTGCCTTTATAAAAGACTACAATTGAAAAGTGTATATATATATATATATAAAATTCAACCCGCCAAAGTGGCTAGTTGGAGTGACTGCGTTACACGCCACTGCTGAAATACACACACATTTGGCAGGTTGGCGGAAGTTAATGTAAACCCCTGTATATATTTATTCATATATGCTTTGCTTTATATAAGAATATGTATTGGTCTCTTGAATGAGAAAATGATAAACAGTAGACTATAATTATAATATTGAATAAATGAATCCATATAAATTATAGTATAGTAATGTAGTAAATCTGTCTGTAACTTCAGAATTCTGTTGAAAAGCAGCATGTTTTTTCAGGCATGAACTTATAAACTTCAAACTTGCCTTTTGGAGACTTTTATGTGCAATGCAATGACTTTTGATGCAATGAAGAGATTATATAAGGTGTTCTGTTATATAAATCTGCCAAAGGGGTTGAGGGATAGGCTATATCGTACCTTCATTCCTGGGGTACCTGGCGGCCCAGGTGGACAGATGCAGGGCTCTGGGGTTGGATCAATGTCACCTGGTACATTATCACACTAAGAAAATGGAAAAACATTATTTACTATGCTGCATTTTATAAAACATAAAGCGTCAGACATTTCCTGTTTGTGGCATAAGCTAAACTTGCAGTATTCAGCAGTACATTCAGCAATACGGCCCAGTCGTTTGGAAATAGCAAAACGACAATAATAGAGACAGCCTACAGCACAACACTGTTGAACCTGTTTCACGACATTAGCCATTTTAAAGTCACCATGAAATCAAAATCGACAAATCTTATTTTTATGGAAAATTGCCATGTTTATTTTAAACGATTTAACTTATATAGTTTTTTTTTTTTTTCATTCATGTGCCCTTTGTAGCCTGGCTAACCTCAGACCACGTCTCATTGACATTGAGACGTGGTCTGGGAACCACATGTTGATTTCCTCGTATTTGAGGCGTGGTTTACGAATGCCCAGAGCCGTTTATTGGGTGCTATGAATGTCTATCAAATGCGCCTGTACGTAGCTCATAGCCAATCGTTTCAATAAAACCAGATGACGTATGTAGAGCGAAAGGAATTAGACGAGGAAGAAGACGATGGGTCAGAGATTTATTTGCGTTCTAAACTACTCAGAACAATATCTAAGGCTGCATCGAAAGTTAACTTCGCGTCTGCTGCCATGTTGGATCCATAGGTATAAACAAACTGCTTTGGTGTGTCGCATAGACGTCGTCATCGTCTTGGTGCTCCCTCCCCGTTCTGTGATTGGTCCCCTCGCTGAGGTGAAAATTTGGTCCATGGTATCCAGACTGCCTAGCAGCGTGAATAAAATCGGGTTGCGCAAAGGCAGTATGGGGAAACCCAGGCTAGTGCCCTTGTAATATTTAATAAGGACTTGCAAGGACTCGATCTCTTCTGATGGCCTGTGCACCAGCGTGAGGACGGGACAATAATCCCTCCCCTCCAGCAACCTGTCACTCACATCAATCGCATAAATTAGCTAACGACAACGATCCAGTCAATTCCTAATGGACTCTCCCTACATTCTTGTTGGAGAAGCCGACATATGTTACAATAGGGGAGAAAATACAGTTGCAACTTCCATTTCATGCTGACTTTAAGTGACCATGTGATCCACTAAAGAGATTTAGACATGGTACCACGACAATGACACAGTCCCCCTGTGGTGAAAATCAAGCTTTTAATGTTGTTTATTTGTCTATGTGACGCTTTTAATACGCTTTAAGACAAACCATGTGTAAGTTCATAAGTCGACAGCATTGCTGAGTATTTTCTCCTTAAAACTGCAGTGAACCAAAGACAGTCCCAAAAACACGGTTTTGAAATCGCTGGTGTTTCTGACGTCACAAACGACCTTGTAACCAATCAGATCAACGTGTGATCGTCAACCAGTGGATCACTGAATGAGTAGAGGCGGGGCTAATTTGCATATTCATAAAATATATACTTACTATATAATATAATATAGAAATATACGCGTATACTAAATGAGGCAAGGGTGTAGATTTACATTCAAGCTATTTTAAGGCACAAAGAAAAAAAATGTCAAGGAAAAAACATTTAAATATGTAGGCTAATTGTGTTGAGTTTTAAGGGATAAGATTATTGACTACAAGGGGACGTTAAAGTACGGTGGAGTACCATGGCACTGCCAAAGTACTTTATATACAAACAGTTTTACTTTTTTTTCAGCTTTTGTGAGTGAGAAGGTTCACACCAGCATCATTCAGCCATACATTCTCAAAGCTGCTGACAGTCCTTTGAAAGATTTGTCCAGCTATGACAATACTTAGATACTCCAAAAGAACATGAGGCAAATCTTACCTCTGCAATTCAAAATGAGATAAGCAGTTACTTTTGAAAGCGAGCAAAGCCATCTTCAAAAGTACATACCTCTCCATCCTAAAAAACGAAAGGAGTGAACATACATGAAGGGGCCAGGGCAAAAAACATAATTTTGCTAAGAGGTGCAAGGCATTACATGCGTAAGCAGAAAAGGAAAATAATGTGAAATAAATTATTTGTCACAGTGTTTATAAATGCCCTACATCTCTAAACAGTGAGTCTGAAAGAAATGCCAAGTCAGGCAAACTGAGTTAGTGAACTGAGAACAATGACAAAGCAGGTGATTGACTTTCTAATAAACATTTCTGAGCAAATGTCATGCTCTGTTTGAAGCCGAGAAAGTGCTTTTATCTTGTTAGTATAATTGAACAGATTAGATCAGATTATTACATTAAACACATTCCAAAACATGGTGGACTGGAATGACTGGAATTTCAAAAATAAATATATAATGAACAAAGTCCTTTGTGTTTTACTTATCCGTTTTTAAAGACTTTTTAAAGAATGGTCTGGTAATAAGATAAAATATTTCAAATATCAAGTCACTCCTAATCTGATGTGACATTAATAGGTGGAATTTATTTGAATGGGCCAAAACAGAAACATCCAAGATTCTGGTACTTACAACTCCAGGTATTTCACAGGCCGTTTCCCTGTTATTCTGCTCAGGGTCACAGTAGATTCTGAGTTTTTGAATTTCAAACTGTTCAGGAAGAGGGAGAGAGTACAAAATACAGGTAGTTTTAGAAAAGTCAAGGCCTGGGGCTGTAGGGAAGGGCAAAGGTGCTCCCTGTGGCATATAAAACACATTTGGTGTCAACATGACATGGTGTCTGCTTTTCCACAAGAACACTGCTGTGTTGCACATGTTGAAAATGTTCCATGATATGTTTATTCTTTGGCAAAAGATCACAAACACACACACACACACACACACACACACACACACACACACACACACACACACATATTCCAATAACCTCCAATATTCCTTCATACAATTGTATAATAAGCTGTGTCATCATTTTGTTTGTAGTCCCAAAAAATAGTCGTCGAATAATCAAAGTAGAGTTTAAGTTGAGACCTATGATGCACACAAAATTATATTAAAGGGGCTATATGTAGAATTCAGAAACTCTTGTTACTAGCGACACCAGTGGCTGATAAGTGAACTGCAGCCAGCATCTTATTGCTAACATACCGTACAAGTAACTGAATGTGATTCAAGGCCCGATATACTCAGTCAAGTTTTTATTTTGTTCTTCACTTAGAAGTAAAAACAAGTTAGAAATACATTTGCAGTGATATATGTTTAGTTGAGGTAAATATGTGCTTCGCACTTTCCTCTCAATAACAAAATAATCACAAAACAAAAATAACAGTGGTGAGAAAACAGCAGTTAAGAAAGCATCTGAACAAAATAATGTGGATATGTTTGCACCAGCTCATGTCGACAGATGAGGTAATTAAAATGACACTGTTATGATAGATTGATTATAAAGTATATTCAAGACTTTACACTATATAGATCTGGCTATGTGATACTGGTTTGAATTAATATATTTTCTTTGCATGACCAAGTAGCTGCGTTTCCATTACAGATTTGCGCAAAACTTTTGCCATATTTTCGAAATAGGTTTATTTATATCCTGCACTAGCCATTATTTTTAATCAAAGGAGACACAGGCGTGTTATCCAAGCATTAATGGCAAGGAAAGCCCCTTATATTTGGGACGGCACGTATGAGATGTTTCTCCCTCCTTTGCTTCAAGGTCTTGATAAATTGAGGCATTTCTTTGTTGTTTAGAATCCAGTATTCCTGTAATACTTTTGCCTTTTATGAGTTTAATGAAGAACTGTCTCGTGTTCTGTCCAAACATGCGCGTCTTTAAAGAATGATAAACTTTTACGTACGTCAGGTGACCTGTAAATGCGGAAAAGCTGTTTCAATGGCAGTTTTGTGAAATATTCCTTTTTCGAATTGCCTGAAACCCGTTTCATGCGAGCGTAAAAACTTTTTTGCAATATATGGGAGTTTTTGCGAAATTGATGTTTCCATTGGGCGTATTTTCAATTTTCAATTTCAATTCGCACAATTTGAAGGGTAATGGAAACATGGCTAATGATATTACAGTAAAGAATAGCTCTAGCTGCATTATCCTGAACAATGTATAAGCATTCGTTTCATGTGTCATTGAACGGAAGAGAGGCTCTCGGGAGCGCACCTAAACGTAACTTCCTTTGGATTTTTTTTTGGCCAAAACATCCTGAGTACTTATAAATCAGTCCACAGGCTTTCAAAGACCAGCTATGAAGTCGGGAAGGTCTCATGTTTTAAATTTTGTTACAAACTGTTCAAGTATCGGCAATAAAAAAGCGACTAAAACATTACAATTCTTATATATAGCCCCTTTAATGTTAGGTGTCCCTTATAACAGTGTTACAATAAGCTAACTTCAACAATCAAAATACAAATAAAAAAGCAAAACAATAAAAATCTAAATTTTACTACTCTTGGATTCACCTGAAGTGACAGGCATCACCTTAACATCACATCTCCACAGCACCAGCCAGTAGGGGTGGAACGGTACATGTATTCGTATCGAACCGAAACGGTACGGGCGTCACGGTTCGGTGCACGAATTTACACGGAGAATACACGGAGAATACATTTATTTAAAAATAAATAAAACTCGCGTGCAAATTAATTAATGTAATGCGGAACTACTGTTAGATACGCGGGTTCATTAGGGACACATAATCTGTACCATCGGCTTAGCTCTGAACGCGCGTTCACTTCAAACGTTGGCTTTATACGCGCGTCCTATTCGCTTTGGACTAGCGTCGAACTAGACGCGAATCTGACGCTCTATTCGCGTTTGGTGTGACCGTGACCGCATAATAAATGAACAGGCAGCGATGTCAAGATTGCAATGCTGGAGTGTGTGTGTGTGTGTGTGTGTGTGTGAGAGAGAGAGAGAGAGAGAGAGAGAGAGAGAGAGAGGCGCGCGATCGAACTGTGAGAGAGAGAGAGAGAGGCGCGCGATCGAACTGTGAGAGAGAGAGAGAGAGAGAGAGAGAGAGAGAGAGAGAGAGAGAGAGTGGCGCGCGATCGAACTGTGAGAGAGAGAGAGAGAGAGACAACATAAAAAACATACTCCGTCATTTTGTTCAGATCATTAAACCTGCAAAGTGTTTACTTATATTTGTGTACACTCGCAATAAAACACAACATTGTGCTTTTGTCACACTGTAAACTCTTGTCAAACTGTAACCTACAACTGTCACCCAACCAAAATCACACACACACACACACACTGTTTTAAAAGCAAAACATATTTATCCAACTCCATTTCAAAACAGTCTGTGGGTCCCATCTTTTGGACATTCGTCATATTGCATTGGTTTCCATTGCCTGTCCTCGGAGCACTAATCTTACACATTCTACATTGATTAAAAAAAGAAAATCGAATGTGTTTTTAATGGTAGTATTATTTTATACAGAAATCAATTATTTATAATTCAGAAGAGGATAATGTTACATTGTCAATTAATAATGTTAATTAAAATTAAGGAAAAACAAATATTTTGATCTGAGATATAGCAAAATAATTTTAAATTAATTCAGGTACAATTACCAAACATATCGCAAGGTCTTTTTGTCTTTTTATTAATTTAATTAATAAACTAATTATACAAAACTATTGTCAGTGCACTACAAATAAACTGGTTCTATGCCTTTATTAAAAAAACTTATTTAAAAAATACAATGCCTTCTGCATTTTTGTTTTGCTTTTCCCTCCATTGTACCAAAATCGTACCGAACCGTGATGTCTGAACCGAGGTATGAACCGAACCGTGACTTCTGTGTACCGTTCCACCCCTACCAGCCAGTGTATTTAGTGAGATATTCAGTAAGGAAGTATATTGTATTGGTGCTTATAGCAGGCAATAAATCACACTTTGAGTAAGATATTGAGTGATTATTTGTCATTTAGTAATTAAATATAATGTAATACAATGTATACAAGTTTAAGCAAGTCTAACATAACCATAGAGTGCTTTACTAACAAAAATAATATAATAACAGTAACTACAAAGTAACAACATAACATAATGAGATCCAAGAAGTCATTAACATACTTACAGGTACAGTTGTTTCTTTGCTGACGTACTTCCCAACCTGTGTTTTTCCGTTAATAAAAATACCATCAGGAGGCTCTAGTGCCAAGGTTTCAATTTCCAGATCATCGACGTACAGAGTGACGTCTTCCTCTGTTACTAGAAGACGCAGCTGATGCCATTTTTCATCAAATAATTTCTGTAAAATACATAAAACATAGAAGAATGCAAATGATGGTGTTTTACATTAGTACATTTAGTTTATATACCATAAATGGGATTTTATGACTATGAGGAAGATAAGAACGTCTTAGTAGTGAACTGTTATTCAGTAGCATTGGCATCATAAAAGAAGGATTTATGTAAATGTTAAATAATAAACATACTAGGGCTCTGTCACTCAACTTTGGGTGCTCATAATTTAAATACTAAGGAATCATTCCATAAAGTGTATCGGAGAGAATATAAACTAAACGGAAATGATCAACTTTATGATGTATAAAAATGGTTTCAGTATTTCTTTTCCAAATTCCACCAACGTTTTATCCATATGGGACTAGTAAGTTTACTTGGCTGCCATGGGCAGTGAGTCCACTGTTAAGGGATGTTCTGTGTGAAATTTGTCTGAAATTGTAGTATCCCTGCTTAAACCAGCTTAGGCACACATTGATTTTCAGGCTGGATAAGTGCTGATATAGCTCATGGACCAAAACATCAACCAGCAGGGTCTTTTTGGTGAAGCTAGTGGAGAAGAACCATTGAGACATAGCACATCAATTGAGGTTCCCAAGCATCCAAAACACAAAATTTAGTATGCTGGTGATGACCAGCTTGGATTTTCTAGGTGTACAGTATGCCATGGAAATTTGAACTGATGGAGAATGAACGATTACACTTTATTTCGATTGATGGTCCACTTTAGACATTCTACTAACTATAATTAACTTTGGAACTTAATGTCAACTAACATTCATTAAAGTATTTGTAGACTGTAGTTGACTGTTAGGTTAGGGTTAGGTGTTAAGGTTCAGGAATGTAGAATAAGTTGACATGTCTTTACTTATAGTCAGTAGAATGTCTGTTGGGGAGCATCAAAATAAAGTGTTAGCGGATATTAAGCAGACTTTCTACTAATACTCTAATGAGAGTTAGCTGCAAAGTTACTTATAGGTAGTAGAATGTCTAAAGTGGATCATCAAAATAAAGTGTTTCCGAATTAACTGATAGATTTGACTAATTAGCACACAAAGTTCATGAATTTGTTTCAGTGTTCTTTTCTCATGCTCTGTATTTACCTTAGCAGGTGTTTTTGTGAAGACCACAGTTTGAGTTCCGCTTGGTGTACTGCTGGTGGTGGTGGTGAATATCACTGTTCTGTCCAGACCATTTAGAGTTACAGCCATTTGAGGCTTTTCATCCTTAGTCTGTATACGCCACAGATCCCAGTCCTCCATAACCACAGAGCCTTTGTACTTCAGCGTGGCCACAAAAACATAGGATGGTGGAAGTCCGCCTGGAAATAACATCCTACGGACATTAAGGGGAACATGATGTTTCAAATCAAACAGAGTATTCTTGCAAGGACAGAGAAGCTTGATACCATAAATACCTTTACCTAGTGCTCTCACTCAGGTCAACTCGGGATGTCACCTGGTAGGCTTTGCTGCCATAAAATGATCCTTGTGTCTTTTTGGCTTTTTTAGCCAAGTTGAGAGAGAGGAGAATGTCAAATCCTTTCGCATCCCGAGAATTAAATGGAATCTTTGCTGGACATACAGTCTCTATGGTACATTAAATAGAGAAAACAAGGTAAATTGCCACACTGCAACAAATAATGCCTTAATCGGAATTAAGCTAACTAAGCAATACCCTATCATTCCTCTGCCTTGAATTTGCTTTGATATTAATATCCCAACAATATGTGTGCACGGTGAGAAAAAATGGCTGAAAAGGGTTAAAAATTTATGGAATGAGGTGGTTTATTTTATTTGGCTTGAAGACTAGTCTAAAAAAATCATAGGAATACCTTGGAGTGGGACACTGGACATTGTGCAAATATGCAGTCCGACTGAAGAATGTCCCCGCCATTGCAAATACCAGACAAAAGATGACCTCTTCTATCATAAACTGTCTTAATCATTAACTTTTCCAGTGTCCGGAAAGACTTTCTATCATGAGGTTCAGGAGTCTTAGCAAACTTTTATGGAGGCCTGATTTCCAACCTAATGGCTATATTGCACTCCAGTTTTTATTTTCACTTTTTAACAAGTCTGTCTGGAGTTGTTGCTGAGTAATCCATTGTAAGAACAGAAAAGCGCCTTGGGAAATATGCTTCCTCCCCATTTCAAGAATTGCGGTTGATCAAGTGGCATTTGATCACTTCTTTTCCACCACTGTTACACTTAATATTGTGCTACTTCTGCTTTACTGCAAATCCAAGTCATACCTTCAGTAATGAAATAATTTTGGTTGGAGGGAGGGAGCTATACAAACTTGACATTTGCATCTGCCAAAATTGGATTAACTGTATATACGCATCTCAGAATTACTGGCCTTTTGCAGAACTTTCAAACAATCAGACTGGCTTGTTTTCTTGTAAGCTTGCTAGAAATTGATGTCACAATCTCTGAAACGTGCTCAGCAATGCATGATTTTAATTTCACACTTTTAGACAATTTATAGCCATCTTGGTGAACTCATAACACCTGGATGTTGTAGGACATAAATCAAACTGTAATTCGTGCATTGAGGCGAGAGGCACCAAATTATGCATGCAGCTCAAACATGGAGATACCATAAACCTGTCTCCACGGGTACATGACATGCTAAAGCAACAAAGTCTTGCTCCCCTGCTGAACCTCGTGCCATTAAACTGTATAATTTCAATGTGACACCTGTGAAAAATATTATACAAATGAGTGAGATATGAAAGTCTAGAGACATAGAGGAACATGGAGGCTTACCTTCGCACAGCTTCTGCCTAATAATTTCACGGATCTTTGAGATAGCTTTATAGTCTTCCACTGAAAAAACATAGGCTGAGGATGGTTTGTTGGCAATGGCCCTGAGCTCTGCGTCCTCGGTCTCAGACCCAACGCCAATTGCGAAGAGAATTATCCCCTTTTTCCTTGCAGCTTCTGCAGCTGCCAGCACTTCATCTTGTGACTTCCCATCCGTCAGAACCACAGCAATTTTTGCAATGCCATTCGGACCTCGCTCGGACAGGGCAAAGAGTTTGTCATTGGCAAACTTGATAGCCTTCCCTGTGTTTGTGTTTCCCCCCATGTATTCTATGGACTCCATGGCCTTGATGAGGTTATTGCTTGAGAAATGTTTTCCCAGGGGTATATGTAAGAAGGGGTCGTCGCTGTATTGCACCACCCCAACCTGGGTGAACTTCTGACCAATGTTGAAGCTCATGGTGATATTCATCAGCCACCGTTTGACAATCTCAAAGTTTATGTCATCCACACTCCATGATCCATCGAGTATGAATACTAAATCACTTGGCGCTGTCCTACAACCTGAAATTGAGGAATGAATACAAGATTTTCCACAGCGTGAGTTGCCCATTGGACCTATGCATATTTTGGACACTTGACTCCAAAGTTCTATCTTTATTGTTTCTATGTTTGTGGTAATGGTTATGTTATTAAAGAATTGACAATCCATCTCGTGTTTCCAATTGGATGACCAAATTGCTCTAAAGAAGTTGCAAAATTGTTGCATTTGCTCTGCATTAAGACAGCCACAATGAACACTGCATCATTAGGTCATGTTATTATCTGAGTCAATAGTCTTCATGCAACATTCACTAATGAAGATGAAAGAAGCACGCTTACTTAATCTCATGTCCTCATCTTGTGCTGTGCAAAACAAGTGAAGGAGCATGAAGTAAAGACACCAAAACACAAAATGCATGGATCTCATTTTGCGACCCATGTTCCTGAAGTACCAAGCTCCAGTTTAGCACCTGAAGAGAAATGAAGATAAGACATGCATTTCTTAGATGTTTTCACATGAATGCCATTGGATTTGCAGATGTTTAGTTTTATAGTTTTGTTAAATGAATAACATGCTTTTTGTAATCAATGTAAACATCTCAACCAAAACAATTGAGAAGATGCAGTTTTGTTGCATTTATTGCACGCAGAATATAATGCGGTTAATTCGGTACATGCTAACAAAGATGGTTGTGCATTTCTAGGCCTGGCTATGAAAACCACAGAATGGAAATGATGGTAGTGTGTAACCTGTTTGTGCAACTGGAATGAGAAACAGGCATATTTTGCAATACTTCTCTATCATTTGAGCATCTAAATTCAAGTAATGACATCACTTTGGCCTAAATGTCCTTTTCAAAAAGCAAAAATCAAGCTTATGGTGAGACACTTAAAAATGGATTTTGGAGCAAATGTGAAGTTTGTGGAGCTTGTATGTGAAGCTTACAATGTTATAAAAGAAAGTTTCCTCCATTCATCTGTTAAAACGTATTACTTAAGTTAAAAGGTTCTTGTCCCTTTTAGGTTCGTTTTATGGTTTTGGACGTTGTGTTGTCATGGCAACAAAGTTGTAAAAATGCATAGAAAAGTAACTGATTATTCTCACTACAAACATGTCCCCATTCACTTCAAAATTGACTTTTGTAATAATCAACATTATGGCACAAGTGCTGTCGATTGAGCTTAACTTGTATTGAACACTGAATAGTCCAGTTGGGTGAATTTATTATTAGTGCTATTGTTTTAGCCTAACAATCTCACCAAGTAAAATCATGTCATGTTTTGAAACAGTTCTTCATCTAACTCTGGCTGCTGGAAACTGTGTGCTGTTTCCAGCAAGAGAAAGAACTGCAGACATTATAAAAAACACCGTAATAAATGAAGACCAGATATGCTCCCTTTGGAAGGGGTGGGGGTGTTTTTTGGCCTACTGATTGCTGCGGTCAAACAAAGATTCCCAATGCAAGTTACCATCCTCACCAGCTGAGAGATCATGAGCATGACTGGAACACGAGTGAAACTTTTATACATCCTTCAACCTTGACTAGTTATGTGACTGGGGTTTTCCAGTCTTTGACCTGGAGGTGTATCATAAGACAGCCATGGTAGAAATAGTCTTAACGCACCTATGGATTGTTGGCTAAATGTCTGATGCATGAGGCACACAAAATGAGAAGCACTTTAAGAGTTTAGAAAGTCGTCATCTGATTGGTTGAATTGTGTGTCATGTTATTTAACGGTCCGCCTGGAAACAAAGCCGTTGAGATGACAAATGCCCTCATGGAAGAAGAACACCATAGTTTTTATACCTGACAATGAGCTCTAATCAGGATAAACTAAACTCTGGATTTTCAGAAGTATGTGAAGTTTGTGGCTCCATATTTGCTGGAAACTTGCACAACGTTCTTGAATGAATAATTTATTATTCATGCACGCTGGTCTGTTATCCTAGGGACATTTATACCCCTAAACATGACACGGAACAAAACAAACTGTGATTGGTAGCTTTACATGTCAGTCAGACGTCTTCTTGGGCTGTCCTTGGCCAATGAAAGCTGCGATGGAGTCCAGACCTTCTGCTGTCAGTCTGAAGGTCTAGCTACGAGAGACTATGGTAGAACTAGCCCTCACTCCAGTGCTTTGCAGAGCCCAGCACAAGGGGAGGTATGTGGAATGCTCCATTATTTTCATGAGCATGTCTGCATGCTAAGCACCCAAGCCCACGCCTCCCCACACACTATTCCTTGGAACTGGTTATGTTTCTGCCAGGGAAATTATTGCTCTGGACAATGACCAAGCTCAAGTTCATGTGACAAAGCCAAAGCAACTTTAGACCCAAAAAAAAGAAGACTGTGCAGAATGAATTGGAATTGACTATTTGGTAATGCACCATTACTCTCACGGAATTAATGACTATAAGTCTTGCACAAAAACTGGAAAGACGTGTGTCTGCCAGTCTCAACCTCTAACCATATGGCTTTTCTCTGCACCATGACATACTCATTGACCTTGGAAGTTATTGGGGACCTCCAGACAGTTTATGGTTCCCCAGGTCAAGATGAAGGAGACTTTGGAACGGTAATGTAGCTGGAATGCAACGTGTTTAAACAGTCTCTGCTACCAAAAGGAATTTCCCCTTAAATTTAGCCGAATGTATCCTCCGCATGTATCTTCCAAAACATGACATTTAAATCTCAGTGGAATTTTAGCACAAGTAATTCATCGTGTTTGTAGTGATACTTGTTTAAGATTTATTTCACGTTGATGGGTTTTGTCCAACTGGATGTGGGAGGCAGGAAACTCATGCTGAACAGCTGATTCCTCCCTGTCCTCCAGATTAGGCGTTAACCTCTCCGTATTTTAAGCGGGAATGCTTCCAAATATGTATGCTTTATTTAGTCGGTTTCCCAGGAAAGGCATGTTTCATGTAGCTCTAATTTCGCTCCACATCTGTAGTTACTCTTGATTTATTGTGTATGGCTTGTCTTGGATCAGTTATCTTCATGTTTTCTAACTGGCAGCCATTGTCTTAGTAAAACCTTTCTGCCTGTTTTCCATTGCACAGCTATAAATGTGCTATTGTAATCCAGTGGTTTTCAATACCAAAATCAACAACTGCTGTAAGGCATGTTCAATTAGTTTGCCAACATGAGGGGAAAATAAATGGGGGGCCAAGTTCCTCAGGCTCCAATGGAATAGCCAAAACATTATATCAGAGAGACCGCTGAAACGATTTCACATAATCAAGACCGTAAAGGCAACAGTCTACCGAGGACAGAGCTGTTACGAGGGAGTTTCCACCAAGTTACGTACGTGATCAAAATACATGTCTTACGGTTTGTTAGAGAATCTCCCTTTTGAGCCCTTTCCAGTTCTTTTGTGAAGCCTTTTTTAATTACCCAAGCTGTTACCCAAACAAGGAAACACAACTCATGTGAGTTAAAGAAGGCTATGTTGTTTCTTAACTTTCTGTCGGCACATTTACCCGTGAACCGGCTGCCGGACAAAGCCCTGTTAAATAATTCCATTCATTCTTCACTTGTGACAGTGGCACAAGCCAGGAACTGATAACCATTTCTCATATATTTACTATGCATGATCAAAGATTTGCAACGCTGTCAGAAAGCACACAGCATGTGAGATTCTATGCACATGCAGTTTTCTCTTGCATCTTTTTTTAGATGTTTTCAAAAGGAAACACATCAACTCAACCCTCCATAGACAATAATGCACACCACCATCAAATGAACAAACAAAACAAAAAAGGTTTTCAAGAAGCCCTGGATGATTATCAAACAAGCATTTTTTTTAATGACCTAACCTGTTGGGGTAGCCTTCAGATAATGAGATGTGAAACAGTATCTTCTACATGCTGGTTGCAGCCAGAGGATAAATTGCAAATACCACAACAATAAAGAGAATCAATGCATCGTAACAGTTAAAGAAAGAAGAGACAAAGATTTACCAGAATTTGATGTGCACGGAGCTGGAGTCTTATTGAATAAAATCCCCCTTACTCACTCTGTCTGGTGTCCCATGGTCAGGGTTGTGCAAAGCACAGGGTTGGAGGAGGTGGGTTTGAGGAGGCTGCAGAGTTGCAGATGTGAGCCTGCCCTCTCCATTCACCTTCCAACTCACTCTCTCTCTCCCTCTTGGTTACAGAGGTTGAAATAAGACTCAGATAAGGAGAACTTCACCAAATAGAAGAGAGGAGTCAGCCCCCTTTTTTTTCTGAAAGCAAAAGGAAAATTATAGTAATTCCAATATTCTTCCAAGGTTTGAATTGTGCATGACAGCAGACAGGATAACTATTGTGAGGGGGACTTTAGGAATGAGCCAGAAGATTAGATAAGGGAACATGCTTTCACATTCTCTGAGTCTAATTTGCGAGGTGAAAGGTTGTTGCCTGTTTGTTGCTTTGTACAGTATGTTGTTTATTTTTGGACAATTTTCCTTCAGTGTGTGTGTGTGTGTGTGGTCTTTTGTAAGTCGATGATAATGATGGAGTAATTCTATGCTTTTGACTGTAAACTGCATTTCTTGATGCAACTGTTTTGTTTTGGTAAATTTGCAGTTTGCAGTGCATCTAGAATATAGTGAAACATTTGATATATTAGGACCCACATCTTGTCCATTCTAAGAACATTTAGACATCAGAAGCAGTTTTATGCATATGACATTACAATTTATTCTCTCCAAAATGCCAGATTTTTTGAAGTAGATATATTTTTGGAAACAAGAAATGTCTGATATTGAAGAACTCATGGATTTGAAAGCTGAAACAAAATTTGCATGTTGTGGTTTTGGCATTATGTGCTTTGGCTTATTGTGATTTTTCCAGAACATCTTTATGTTCTTCTCTACTATATTGTGCACAACGTTTTATTGGCCTAATCTTTTAAATACTCTCTTAAATTGGATCATTTCAACCATGTTATTCTTATTTTATGTGGAACAGAACTGTGCAGGACTGTAAATCAAATGTAATCCAATGTAGTCAGTCATTTTAGATTCAAAATCATAAATATTTGGAGCCTCATCTACAGTTATTATTATGTAATTGTGACCAATCCTTAAAAAATGCTATTTAGTGTCAGGGTTGAGGAATAAAATCTAATGAATGCAATGCATACTGACTTTATATAGTTACCTCATGAATAGTTCACCCAAATGAAAATGTGGTTCCTCAAACATAGCTGGACTACATTTATGGGTCTTTTTGTCATTTTTAAGTTTAACAGCAGTCGTCAGTATGAGCTATGCCTGTGAGGAAAAGTAGTCTGTGCTTGCGTGAACATTCTTAATATTATTTTATTTATTTATTGCACAGAAGGAAGAAAGTATGATGACTATTGTTGTGTGAACAATTCCTTTCAAATTTGGTAGATAATTCATTTTAAATTTGGTAGATAATTCATTTTAACAATGAACAAGTTTTATTCTTCTCCCTCCCATAGAGATACAGAGTTTCCAACATCTGAATTTCTAAGAAATATACGCCCACATCCTCTTGGATTCATTCTCGCCACTGTCAGCATGTCCTTCAAACCCACCTAAGCTTCGCAGGAAGCAAATTAAACACGTCTCCTTTATCAACACCCTCAAAGTAATCAAACTCAAGTGAAGAACATTTGATCTTGACTTGGACTAGGTATTTAACTTCAGCCAATTTTTTGGGGAACACTGTGCAGACTAAGCCCACCTGCTGATAATCACCTGCCAGAACAGCTCCAATCTTGACAAATTCTACATCTGGGAATCCTGTGGCCACAAATGGAAGACTGGGAGAATCCTGCTGTAAGTAATGGGTATCCTCCCACAGGGCTTCTTGTAATTGAAAGGTACAGCTGGGCTCCTAATACTTCATATTCTGTGGGGTTTGGAAAATGGCAACAAAGGCACGACCGTGAAGCGAGGACCATGTTTGTTCCCTGAGTGGGGAAAAACAGCAGTGAGGTGTCATTGCAAGAATGATGAATTGCAGTGTGGTTATGCAGTTTGGAATGCTTAAGCCAACTATTATCAAATGAGGAAATTGCGGAAAACACTGAGAAGCACACAAGGAATGTTTCAAAATTATACCACATCATTCATAATAAAAAAGATTTTCTGAAAAAAAAATGTTTACTGTATGGAACAAAAAATTAGCAGTCTAGCAAGTAAAATAGACCTTCATGCTGTGGCTTTAAAAAATGGCGTGGCCGTGCACCAATTAAAATTTTGTTGGCCTTATAATCTAAGGTCATTTCTGCTTAATAGTATGATAAAGACATTTCATACCACTAAAGCAAAGACACAATACAGTCTGCGTTTTTTATGTATTAGCCTAGTTTTAGTTTAACTACTTTGAACTTTGGCTAAATAAATAAGACCTCTTTGTTTTGGCAGGGTTCGTCGGTAGCGCTGTAATGGTTTATAATTCCATGCAATAAACGGCAATTAACGTGATCACTTCTGCGGTGCGCCTGGGAAATTAGTGTGGTGTGTATAGCAGCAATAAGTGATTATGCTGACAGAGGAAATAAGAGTTTCCATGGAATCAATTGGTGAAATGTTTTGAGAGGGAACACCGTCTAGCCATATGAGCATGGACAGTCGCGGGCAACGGAACACGACTAGAAGACAACCATAGACTCCGTCACCTAGTCTGAGAAATGACTGTTGCGGAAAGCCAGCTTTGTTCTAGGAAAATGTTTGTCATTCTAGTCGTTTCCAGTGTATTATTGCTTCACAGTTACGGTATTTCATTACAAATTTTAGTGGCAGACAGGATAACGCTGTTTTGATCCATTGTAGAAAAGTGAAGCCCGCCAGTGTCCCAATATGGCACTGACATCTTGCGCTGATTTGGGACCTGATTCTGCGCAGTAGTGAGCGTGACGTGGAGCTTCGGTATCAAGGCCACACCCACACTCCCGCAGAAACGGTTGGCACAGTTTACTGCGGAACAGCTCATTATGTCGGTGGGAAATAAACAGTTATGGAAATGTAGAAATGAAAGTTGAAGCTCCAATCTCCTCCCAAAAATCCCCCAAAAAGTTTGTTGGTGCCTCATTGACTACTTCGCTCAGAGAAGCTGTCAATCACAGCTGTCAATCATGACATCACACTCTTGTTTTTTATAGCATCACAATACTAACTAAGACAAAACTTACTTAGCGTGATAAAAACTGCCTAAAATGACAGAAAACATCTTTGGAAAAAATGTATTTGAAGTGTAATTTGATTTAGTTTGCCTCACGTCCCATTAGACTACATGGAGAGGGCAGGGTTTATGACCTATACTACGACCAACCACCTGGGGGTGATCGAGACGCTTTGGCTTCACTTTTCAGGACTTTTCAGCATGCTTGGTTTATATATACACAAACTTACTTTCACAGCAGTCAGAGGTCATTATATGGAAACTTGGAGAGCCATGGCTTCATATTAATGTAATAAGACAGTTTTCTTAATGTACCCTGTAAATATGGAACGTACCCACATTTATGCATAGGTAACACTGCGTCATGATGCCTGTGCAACAATGAAGCCGGAAAGTTTTACATGCACTGGTCGACCGACCATAAATCGGATCCAGACATTGTTTGCTTCAAATGCCCGGTCAGCAACCAGTTTTTAATTTATTTTGGCTGATCTCTATTCCGGACTTGCACACAAACGGCATTGCAATCATTTCCCAAAATGTAATTTGTGTGCAATTGGGGGTGGAGGTTTATTTGAGTGTTTCTCTGCCTGTCTTCAAAAATGTTTCGATGGCATTTTCTTTCCTCATATCTCTGTATAAAGTAGTGTTTATGAGTGCAGCGCTGCTTTGTGTACAGCGGTAACAAAGTAAACGAAATCGCTGCTGTTCTATAAGTGCCACCTACTGTCAGAGAGTGACAATTGCTCATGCTGCATGTGTGTACCATCTTTGTTTGGATTGTGATTAAAATGCAGTGGTTTCCTGTAATTTCAAAAGGCTGCAGATATTTTTTGAAGTCAAGTGTTGCTGTTATAGAGAGCAAATAAAACAAATAAACTTGATTAAAGAAAAAAATCGGCAAATCACAATTGACCGATTTGCTTGTAAAGCAAATGTAGTTCCCATTTGAAAGGGAACTCGTGCTGCATCCCCTAGAGGGCTCTGTGGGGAATGCCTTTCAGCATGACTGGTGTCTGAAACATGAGTCTAACAACGACAATGAACTTAACTTTGGCAGGCCTATGACGTCACTACTGGTGCGACCGTGAGTTTTAAAGTGCACCTGTGGAATACGTCATCCTCTTTCTTGTCTTCAGGAGACTGTTTGTTTGTACTAGTTTTGTCGTATATTGTGTCAAGCTGCTGGCTCAATAATGTAGCCTCCTTGATAGGGGTAGGACATAGGCTAAGTGTTTAGGCTCTCTGTGAGCCTCCTTGGCTACTGTAAGCATTAGGGGTGTAACGATATTTGAACCGAACCGAAAAACCGCGATACACCACCCACGATACGTATCGGGATACTCTCATGGCGAACCGAACACGCCCCGCCCCCTGCGGCCCCGCCCAGCCCCGGCTCATTGCACCTCATGTGTTGTGTACACAACGAATACAGGGCTGTTGCCTAATCACCATTAACCACATATAATCGCAATAAGCTTAGTGTTTTGTTACTTTTGATAATAAGCAAGGTGTAATCTTTCAAATTATGTCTATTTGATCACGAAATGCAAACAATAAATGGCGTTTTGGCGCTCTTAGATGTGGCGTGACAGATATCACTGTATGCATGCAGCAGCGCGGAGCGCGATCATCTCTTCCTCAGTTACAGAATAAACATGAATGGACACCCGAAGGTATGTAGAAAGATACAGTATACTTACTGAAAGGCATCATAACTCGTGTAAACACTCAATCAGTGTTTCAACAGCGGAAATACGTCAATAAAACGCTTAGTTTTTCACATAGCTTTATATATACCTGAGGCAAGTCATTCACAGCTTGCTGGTTCGCTAACTCTTTCACTAAATAAATGCTATATATTAGCCTATATTTACTTAACCTGTTTATGATATCTTGATTATTTAATGTATGTTTAAAATAGTTGTCATGAAAATAACAGCAACTGTGTAAATTATTATATAACAATAACAAAGAGTAAAAACATGTTAATGCAAAAATTGCCTTATGTGCAGTTTACATGTTTTCATACAATTTGTTATTTGAGTGTTGATTATTATTATATCATTTAGGCTAAAAGTCTAGGCTTTGTTGTTAAGCTTTAATGTTATAGTAATTAAGCAAGTAAGGGCTGTAGTTTACAGCATTAGCAGATAATTTTGTTATCCTTGAGAAACGTTTACTTGTAATTGAATTAATTTAAAGACAAGGACACAATTTGTTCATTAAAGCACTGTTTAATAAAAAATAAAAGCAATTTTAGCTTTCTAAACCCCCTCCACCCCACCGAAATGAACCGAACCGAACCGAGACCTCAAAACCGTGGGACGAACCGAACCGTCAGGTTTGTGTATCGTTACACCCCTAGTAAGCATTGCTAGGCCTCCTCTTGCTAGAGAGAGTTATCTTGCTGAGGCCTCTGCTCCCCAGAGCTCCGCCAGGATAGCAATTGCGAGTTGTAGGCTCTTTGTGAGCCTCCTTGTAAGCTGTCCTGAGCATGGAACGTTGTTAGGTCTCGTCTCGCATTAGAGAGTCGTCATTTTGAGGCATAGGGTAGTAAGTCAGGGCCAGTTAGAAGTAGCTAGCTCTTTTTGAGCTTTTTTTTTTGGGCTACTGCCTTTTGGTTAGAACGTTGCCAGGCCTACCTGAATAGAGAACGTAGTTAGGCCTCCTCTCTTTTAGAGTCATTCTGTTGAGGCATCCGTTCTTGAGAAGCTCCGTTTCTATGACATTATTCCCTCAAAGGTGTTTGTAGAAATACCAAGCTCTTGATCTTCCCTGTAAGGGGTCTTATAGCTTGGGCTCTGGCCACAGGACATTAATCGCAATGCTGGTGTGTACCTTAGGGATGGGGACTCTTTAAGTCTTTGACTTGTGTCAGCCATCAAGGCAGTATTTTTGTTCCCCATAGTGCCCTCTAGGGGACGCAGCGTCTTGTTCCCCCTCTCAAGGAACCATGGTAAGGGAACATGGAACATTTTATTGGATAGTTCTTCTGCAAAATCTTCATTGTAACCCTTTTTGATGAGCAGTAAGGTACAAATAGTGAAGTAGCTTCTCAGTTGTTCTTCAGTTATAGATGAAGTAGTAGTGCTGTAGTGTTGACACTTGCTACAATGTTTTGTGTTCCCAGCAGTATTTAAGGAATTAAGTCATGTGTCCTGTCCTCTCGTTTAGAATCAGAAGGATGTCCGATTGGATAATCAATCAGGTCCCTTTGTGTTAGAAGTTTTTGTTTTATACTATGCAAATATTTAATTATCATTTCAGAGGTCCTATACTTGAGGATGGAAAGACAATTAAGTCACATAAAGCATATACTGAATGCCAAGTTAATAGGGGTTTTATCCAGGTTTGGAGTGACAGCACTCAAAGGTTCCTGTAATCGCTCAGCTCCAGCTCCTGTCCGTGTTTTCAGATTCACGCTCCTTGCTCACAAGAGAAAAGCTACTCTGTGTTCACGTCATAGCAAATATGATGCCCAGTTCACTAACATCCTTTAAATATGTTTTTTTTTTTAATATCACAAAAGTCTGGGCACAAGATATACTGATTGAAAAAAATACATAAACAGTACTTGGAGAAAAGTCTTATGCTTTATTGAAACACTAACATTAGCCTGTTAACATGTGTTTTGCACGTGATGGAATGGTATTAGAGTGAGAGAAAACACAGACGCTCAGACATAAAAAAAAATAAAAAAACTTGCCTGGCTTCTACTCCACACCACTCATGTTCTCTGGCCTCTGGCCTCTTTTTGTGGTGCGATTGTACGGCTTTTGCCATTTTAAGATGTTATGGACATGTTAAGGTTGAGAGTCTCTGATTAAACACACTGTAATGGTCTAGGTGTATGTTACTTTAAGAATGTAAATGGCCACAAATGTCATCTTATTTATTCTAAGTGCAGGCTTGCATGTTTAAATTGCCATACATTTAAATCATGCCATGTTATAAATTGCTTTTTTAAATTATATAATGTTTCCTGAGATGCACTTATAATGGGATATAAAATTGTTTGTTCACTTACATATCAAAAATCACTGTTTAGGCAATATAATTAAAACTTACATGTTGTCGCATTACTGTTGGTTCCATCCGTAAAAGTCAGTTTGTAAAGCCTGTATCGAATTACCAAAGAAACCACTGTGAAATTAACCAATCAAACTAATAATGCTCTACTTCACATAATTGAAAATAAACTAGCCACTAGCCTTTCTCTGTGCAGGCAGATGTATTCATCTCTATTACCTAACAAACTGGAGGAAGTGCAAAACGAGTCATTTTTTTCAGCTCGGTTTAAAAAAAAAGGAGTTTTTGTTACAGAATGTGTTATAGTATGACATGTCAAAAGATAAAAAATAAAAAAATCGAATCTCTTAATTATTTATTGGCCCCTTTAATGTTTAAAGTATTTCAAATCAAGACTAAAAATTTACAACTGTAATACACGTCCAGCTAAGGTGCATGTTCTAGATTAAGCAAAAATTAAACCTATTGAGCATTACGATTTCTCTGAAATTTAGTTCTGAATCTCCTATAACTTAAAAAAAACAACAACACATAATACGTTGCAAGTCGATCGAGAGAGAAAGGAGGAGGGCTTAGATATTAATTGTTTCATTTTTATTATAAACAGCATTCATTGAAAATAAAATTGAGAAATGTGCAGATCACTTTGAAACTACATATACATTGGTTAATATATGCAAACTTTATCTGTATCTTTAAATTACCTAAATTTGCATTATTAATAAAAGTTGGTCAACAGGTTTAATGTCTTGCAGTTTGTTATAGCTTTGCATTTTACAGTTTTAGATCAGTGTTTCAGTCTTTGAATGGATTTCAGTTTTATATTTACATTAATTGCCCTTCACCTCACAATTTCGGTTTCTAATCCTTCCGCCATACTACTAAACACACACTGAGATCCAAATGTCACAATGTTTCCTTCAAGGGTGCATTCATTGGCGTCCTCTGAACCTTGAAGTTGCCCTTTGAGGTGCCCGTTGAGGTGCCTGCAGAGGTTCTTGTGGCGATCCATTAGAAGTAGCATTAAGTAAGGCACACCCAGATGTCAGACAGACTCCAGGAACTCCACGTAGTCCAGGGTGGCCCCTCAAACCAAGCTGGCCAACATGGCCTCTCTCTCCCATCCGACCTGGTTGCCCATCAAATGCCTGGCCAGGTCGCCCACGCTTACCTTGTTATATCGAAGAAAAAGTAATAAAAATCGTCTGCATAGTCGTCATGGAAGTGAGACTCATTTGATCTCATGTGATACTTCTATTACAAGAGAGGTTAATTCTTTGGTCATTATTATGTTACCCTTTGGTCCCTGCTCCCCAATGTGTCCGGGAAGGCCATAGCCTTTGGCTCCCTTGTCTCCTGGTTCTCCCCTGTCACCTGTGGCAAACATATGTTATTAAAATGAACAACCATCTAAATTCGGCAGGAGCACCTCAAATAAATGTTCTTTATACTGATTAACAACCATGTGTGTGCTGAGCTCATTACTGAATAAATGTATACAATTACTTGTAAATACTAGGGCTGGACGATGTGGGCTAAAATCATAATCGCGATTAATCGAACAAGTTACCTCGATTACGATTATTGAACGATTATTTAAAAAAAAATCTCATGTCACTGGCAAGGCTTATACATACTGTAAATATGTTCAGTTATTTTTTCTAATGAAAGAGTGCATAATCCTATCTTTGTGATTCTAAAGTAAGGAAACACACAAATAGCTTTTAATGCTTATTTATTAAATATTTCAAACAATTGAATCAAACAAAGCATAATATGCTTGAAATAAAAACGTCTTATAAAAAAATTAAGTATTAATGTAAAAAGAAAGTTTCCTAAAAATGTAGAAAATAGTTATTTTTGTAAACAAACTAAATTACTGTAAATATTGCCATCTTAAAAGTAAAATATAACTTGTATAAAACTAAAAAAAACTAATCCTTTTCATATTGTGTAGCATTTGTAAATGCTTGTGTTATCGAAACCATAGATCGAAACCAGCTTTGTGGAGTGGAGGCACTTGTTGCTGGGAACTCAAAAACTCAGTGTTTGAGTTCCCTTTCACACAGAGATTCCGGAAAATACACGGATAAAGTGACCCATTTGACCCGGGTTCATTTGACTTTGGTTCATTCACACTGCCAGTTATTTTTGCGGAATCAGAGAGTGTTCACACACAACCCGCAAAGACACGTGACATGTCTCAGCAGCGTCTATAGTTTGCTTATGAGCTGCGATTTCACTCTCGAGAAACCACGCTTGTGCATTTTTTTCTCTGATTCGATCATAAACTAGCGCATTACCGTTTCACGCTGGCGAACGATCCCGGCTTAAGTGCCATCATTACGACACGGCATTGATTACGGCTTCTGTTCACACAGCGCGTGTTCCTGGACTGAACACGGCAATGTTACTAATGTCCCCTCCCCAACCTGGCATCAATCCCGGGTCGTGTTTGCGTTCACACAGAAGGAATATTTCCCGGGATCAACGTGCTGTGTGAAAGGGGCTCATGTTGCTTCAATGTCGCAGACTGGACGGGGCGGAGTTACGTACACACGCGGTAATATGTTTTAAGGGGAAAGTACATTAACACACAGTGGGCGGAAATATTAATAGGATTAAAAAACCGAAATAACCGACGTGGTAAGATTACGTCGGTTATAGGCTCTGAATTTCGGTTTCGATTATTTTTCGATTAATCATCCAGCCCTAGTAAATACCCTTAATTTTTGGCTGGAAACTGATACATGACGTCACTGTCAGACTAAATAACAATGCAAAATAATGGCTTGTCATTTATAACTGCAAAATGTCTACCAAGCATTTGGAATGACATGCAATGCAAGAGGTACTGTTGAACAGCACATGCTGATTCAGTAAAATATGAACAACTAGTGCTATAGTTACATTTCATTGCCCCTGCACAGAAGCAGTGATTTAGCTGCTTTTCATAGCTTCAGTTGTGAACCATCAATACATCCATGCATTTTCCAAAACAATTTCCTATGTCCTATGTGGAGTTGTGGGGACGCTGATGTCCATCCCAGCATCTCAGGCCATAGGGCAAATTAACCATTTTGTTATTATTATTTTGTATTATTACTATTAAAAACATGGTTAAAAAATAAAGTTGTCTTCTGGGAAACATGTAGCTTCTGAAGAGCAGTAAACAAAAGAAAGAAAGAAAAATATTCCAACTAACTAAGAACAATTTATACGGTTCATCCTGTTCAAAAGTTTACACCCCCCTGACTCTGAATTTATCATGTCGCCTTCATGGGCATCAATAAATGTTTGCCACTTTTGTAATAGTTGTGCATAAGTCTCTCAATTGTCCTCAGTGTGAAAAGATGGATCTCAAAAATCATCCAGTCACTGTTGGAAAGGGTTCAAATATACAGATGATCCTGGAAAACCAAAGCGTGTGCAGGACCTGCACATTGAGAAGCAACAGTTTCAAAGTAGCTTCCTAACATAGATCCAAAACCCTACCAGCAAGCAAGTCATTTGTCTATTTTCTTGACATTTTTAACTTTTATATTATTTGATACTGTCAAAACAAGGTAATATAGGTAATCTTTTCTTTAAACACTTTGTTTGAACTATTGCACCTGTATACTCATTTGCCTCATTAATGCTGTTTGGCAGAGTCGCCGCACATCTGCTCATGTTTAATAAAGCTATTACTTTCCCTCTGCTGATGCTTGCAGACTGACATTATTTATGTATTTATTTCATGAGACATCCCTTTCCAAAAGACAACAGTTCCTTGTGAAGGTGAATCCGTCAAATGGTCTGCTTACTTGGGCAGCTTTTCCAGCTGAGAAGTATTTGTTATGATAGGTAATCATGCATGAACACAGCCAAGAGCAATACTGACAGATACCCTTCATAGCATTATTGTTTCTCTATATCTGGGCACATTCTTTATTTGTAACTTTTTACGCTATCTGACGTTAAGGCAACCGCATATGATTAACGTGGAGGACCACCCTTGTATTGGTGCATGTCCAATAAGCTACTATTTGTACAATATGCACTACAGTGTGAAGATGGTTTACTGTACCTGTTGAGCCCTGTCTGCCCAGGTCACCGGGTTCTCCGTAGAATCCCTGCTGTCCGATTTCTCCTTTAAGACCATCAATGCCAGGATCACCCTATTATAATGTTTTTTTCCAGAAATAGTTGCAAATGTAGTTATTTGTTAGTAATTAGTCATTTAGCAGACATATTTTGTCCAAAGCGACAGTATCCTTATTGCAGTTGCAACCCCCTTGGAACAGACTTGATCAAGGGTACAATCATGGTAGCTGTGGGAATCAAACCAGCAACTTACCAATTACCAGCTCTGCGCTGTATCAAATTGAGGTTTGTTCTTTACACAATGCTATTTGATGCCTTCAGGAGACTTTTTGTAGCTTAACAGTCACTGGCAAAAGTGTACTTTTGTTGTATGTAAAATAGTAGCTTAGACAAACTGTAAAACATGAGGTTTGGAACAACATGAGGGTGAGTAAATGATAGTGGTGAACTTTCCCTCTAGAAGAATCAAAGTGTCTGTAGACTCTTTGCTATGCTGATCCTGAAGTTTACGTTGTGTGCAGTTTTTCACAACTCTGTTTTACAACCCTTTACATGTTTGAATTTGAGGCTCAGTGAACTTTTATCGGCCTTTGGGCCCCTTGGGTGAAAATGTTCGAGAAGTCTGAAAAAAAGATCTGCTTGAGAAATATGGAAAGGCTTTCCACTCCAGTGAATTTGGGATTCACTCCAAAAACCATTCAACACAGAGCAAGTCTGTGACTTCCTATTTGTCTTCACGGGGACATGGACATTCTGGATGTTTTAATTCCAACCTATACTGCCAAACACTGCTGCACGCTTTCCAGAGGCCTTCACACTATGTACATATCAAACTTGGCCTGGAAGAAAGTTGATGTATGGAGCATGTTCTTCCTTACTTTACTATGGCAAAAACAGGTTTAACATGTGCTAACTGTGATGTTTAAAACAAACCACATCTAAATGCTTTTGTTTCCAAGGCCTACTGTAGCAAAATTTAGACTATTCCAGAGTTGTAGTGGGGTAATTTTTCTCAGAGGTGGGAAACTTACTGGAGGTCCAGGTGGTCCTTTCGATCCTGGGGGACCTGGGGCGCCCATTGGCACGTCTCCATAGAGCGGGCACACGGCTGCACAAGTTCTTTTCACAGAGTTGGCGAATGTGGACATCTGCTCCAGCACCACCTGCTTGCAGACCTCAATAACATGTTGAGCAGGGAGAGTGGGGCCCTACGAGAGAGATCATTACCACTGAAACATGGAGCTCAGATCAGAGCACCTCTCGCCCATAGTAGTCTGAAAATGTGTGGCTGCGTAATGAAGGAGAAATAAATACGGCCAACAATATTTCACCAGCCTCATTATGGATTTACAGCCACACTAAATGAAAACCTTGCCCCGAGCTGCAGAGAAAGCTGCACTAATGAGAAAGCGTTTACTAGCGATCTTGACACCAAAATGGTTACCACATATTTCATGCATGTTACGCCAAGTGCCACAAGGACTGAATCTCCCAGAAGTTTTGAAGGCTTTGTCTAAAGGTGAAGCTTGTTAGTCGGCAGATGAAAAGCAAACGAAAACACTTAACAAAGCCCTAAACAGACATTCATTTAAGTTTGAGGAGGAACGTTTGAATTTCACCTTTCTTATAGACCTTAGGTTACTTATGGACCCTCGGTTGCTTATGGACCATAACAAAAAGTCCATAAAGTCCCTCAGGCAGGGGGCAGCCATTTTGTCAACATGTCCAGGCAGCTATTGTCTATCTAGGTAATAGGACTAGGAGCACAGCTTTTACTGTATCTGCTTAAATGGGGAAAGTGCCATTACAACCATATGTCAGTACATCATAATATTTTGGCTAGAGAATTCTATTATACTTAATGGTACACTATGTAGCTTTTGGCCCTCTAGCGGTTAAAAAAACTGCATGAATTTTGTGAAAGAACATTGTTTTGGTTGTGCTTCGTCTCTGCGTGACTGTGTGGAAGAAACATGGTTCCTACTCATAACCAAAAAAAAGACAGAGAGATTATCCTACTGCTCATAAAACATTCACTACTGAGTGAATGTTTGGGGGTGTTGTGTGAATGGGGGTGTTGTGTGATGTCCACCTGTGAATGCAGACACGATGGCTGGATCGCGTTTACATTACACTGAGATCCAATCACAATGCGTCCTCGACTACCTCCGAACCTGGACACGCTGATCGGATAACATAGCGTGTTTACACTTGTCTTTTCATTGTGTATGTGGACAACATCCGGATACAGGTTGCATGTTAATGGCAAGTGTAAATGCAGCCTAAATGCTTTTGAGCTGCATATGACAATTTATCCGTTCAATAAAATAACTTACTCACCTGCTGAGTATTACAAAAAGACATCTCTTAGTCGCTTTTACAACATTTCAAATCTCTCAGTTCTCGCCATTTTTGAAAAGCCGAGCTAATGTTGTTGTTTTTTTGCCTCTGTTTAGCGTTTGGTTAAAACGGGTGATTCCCTGGAGGTAGGAGATTTAGCTAGATTCTCAATGTAAACCTTTCTCACTTATGACAACTAACCTCTGACACTCCCACACCAGATCCGGCAAAGTAGCCGAAACCACTTTTCTCTATTTACTGATATGACGGGCGACCGACATATGCACGCAATATTGTTTCTTTATATTTTTATTTATTTCTTGTGCTTAATCATATCATACAGTTGGGAAAAAAAGTTTGTCTAAATAAGTGTAAACTCAGAGTCTGGTGTTTCTCAGTACTGTCAGAGCAGATTCTATGTGGTGAGAGATACACTGCTCTCATTTAATTACACTCCGTCACGAGTTTGGTGCAGTTTCCGTCACGTTCCGATTATGATATTGTAATACATCACAGTGTGCTGCACCTTGAGGTACAGTGCAAATCACCAATAAAAAAATATATTTGAGTCCAATCTAGCCAACCTATACACGTTGTAGAGCCATAAGATGACGCCGTGCCTAGAGACCTGCACTCCCGCGGGAGTCGGGACCCGACGCAATAAAACGATTTGCGGGACTCCCGCAAAATAGAAATATCTAAGAATAAAATATCAAGCAAAAAAAAGTGTTATTCATCTATTGCACAAAAGCAACAAGAAAAACTAAAATAGAGTTTCTATTTATAACATTTTTTTGAAAAGTGAGCAATTTAGCCAATCACAGACATCTGTTGATTTCTTGAACGCAATGGCTAACCAGATTCAACAAGTTAGAATCCACGCAATGCTCAAAATACCAGGTTTTTTGTTCAGTGCTGAATTCTGCATGCAGGCGAATCTTCTGATTATAACAAACAAAGTGTAGATATTATGAAAGATTCATTGTGCAGTCAGCTTTATTGATTATAATGGAGTTCAGTGACATTGCGATAAACTGAGATGTCAGCTTTTTAGGGATTATTAGAAGAGCGCACTTTGTGCGCATTCTGCCATGCCAAACTAAGCACACAGCAGCCTATGCTTGCTTTTCTATTAAAATTAAAAGTGAATGTTGATGCTTTAATAACAAGTAATTTATCGGGAGCGTTTATGCTGGGATGTGTAGGTTGTGGCTAGGCAACATAACTTGAAACTATTTCATGGAGATTTCATGGATGTACTAAAAAAAAACCCATTTATACTTTTATGCAGGCTTCTGCGGGCAGGAGCGGGACAAAAACGGAATGTTGCGGGCGGGAGCGGGAGAAGTTAACGTTTTTGCGGGAGCAGGTGGAAGCGGGACAGAATCCTTTGAGAGCGGGACTGAAATATCTGACGCAGGTCTCTAGCCGTGCCTTTAGCAATAAGGCGACTGGCTCTTTGAACTGAAAACATTTTGTACATCCAGCATAGCGAGCCTTATGATTTCTCCAGTTCAAGTGGCCAGTCTCTTCCTCTTTATACTATTTCCAACCATAGCATACAACAGGAAAACGAAAGTTTAGAGTTGGATTTTCAGACTTACTGGTGGGCCTGGAGGGCCCTGAAAGCCCACTGGACCGCCGTCTCCTATCACGCCCTTGGAGCCTACACGGCCTTTTCTACCCGACTCTCCAGCAGGGCCTCGCTTTCCTCTGCTTCCCTGTTGCCCTGGCACACCGGCGTCTCCTGTCTGGAAAACAAACAAATACAAACACACCCATAAACAAGCAAGTGCACTTTTACACTGTGTACATATTTCTCAATGATATCTCGACAGCAACCCTGGAAAGAAATACGAAATGGAACTCAAACAGTATGCTTATGTGGCCATCACTTGGTTCTTTGCAATGCAACTGGATTTCTGCTGCTGCTGTGACAGTGGACAGATTAAACCCATCGCTGATAAACTAAAAAAGTGAACAACTCTGACAGTCTTACCCTGCCTTTAGGTCCTTTGACTCCCTTTGCACCCTGTGGAAACAATGTGGTGTTGTGAGAAACTAGAACCATATGATAATGGAAATGTGTCAACATTAAATGAAATGCATTGGAGTCGATAATTACCTTCTGCCCTTTGCTTCCCTGGATCCCTTGAATGCCAGTGTCACCCTGGAAGATACAAAAGCAATGTTTGCGATTGCATTCAGGATTTGATACAACAAATGTGATTTGTAGTTCAAAATTAGTGGTCAAGGTGTTGTGAGAGGAAACCCCGAAATGGTGGTGACGCTTTTCATCACTTTGTGTTTGTGTGAAAAGAAAGCTTCAAAACTCTGAGGAAAACCATTTGGTGTAATGTGCCCTAATCAGACAATTGCCCTGGAATTTAACACATTAGCCTGAGATCTAATTTTGTTTACTTTGGCTCTCAACTACTCTACAGATGCTCTACTCAACGAACACGATATTGTTGTCCTACTGTTAGTTTAACTGCTTCTATTGTTCTCATTTGTAAGTCGCTTTGGATAAAAGCGTCTGCTAAATGAATAAATGTAAATGTAAATGTCCATGTGTTTGCTACAATTTTTCTGCTAGCAACAACGATTTTTATAATTATTTCTGGATGTGTGTGCATTTGACTTCTAGACCAAAGACCCTGTTTCATTTTATAATGAAAAGGGGCAGGAACAAACCCAGTATTTTCCATTTTCTAACTATTGTATGCTTTCCATTTTCTAAAATTTTCTTACCATGTATATTACATTACATAACATCAGGCTCTTACCTTGAAGACCAGTCATTCAAATTTCACAAAATATGTTCTGGTAAATGTGTCTTTACACTAGTTAAGAGTCATCAGCACTTATGGCAATATCCACGTAATGTTGAAATAATGTTTAGATAACTGATGACCACAGAAGGAAAAGACGTAGCTCTATTAACACCATGTGATGCTTCATCATCTAATGCTAGAGCCCCTGTGGAAATTTGATTATTTTCAAATATGTGGATGAAAAGTCTTGTCTGCAGTGACATGTTTAAATGAAGTGTGGTGATCTTCTCAGAAGTTTAGATATCAGTGGAGGGTTGATGCTGGAATGAGGACAGAGCAGTCAACAGTTTCAGTCTAACACACTATGTAGTGTGACTGCACTCAGAGCCAAGAGACTGTATATGCAGCCAAAAACTGCAGCGCTAACCAGCGAAGAGCTGCGCTGCTCAGACATGACTCCAGTGTGAAAACATGCTGAGGTTCTAAGCTTTCAGATGACGGCGGGTGTGTTCTGGCTTACCTCCATTCACTTTTTTTTGTGAATGGGTCAGTTCCCACATCTCAAGAAGATATTGCAGCAATTTGTCAAGGCTTCAACAAATCTGATGACAGGTTGTATTAGTATACATTTCACAAATGTTTAAATGGTTGTCTATCACAGCAGTTTAGCCCATTTGTGCATCAGATGGTTTGCTGCTCACTGTAAATGCTCATTGTAATGATTCAGTATGTATAGATGCCAAAAGCACAACACAAGAAAATGTAGGCCTCAAAGTTTTTTTAAGGATCCCGGGATATCTTGTTTCAGTAAGCCACATGGCGCATGATCTTATACATCTGAAGTGACCCCTGTATAAAGATTGATTGAACTAATATTGAAATATACTATATTTACAACTAGACAATGATTTGCAGGAGATTTTTTTTATGATATACATCATGCCCTGTCTAGCCATTGCGGTGTCTCGCAAGATTCAAAATGCCCTTTTAATGAGACAAGTTAGTGTTAAATTTGTGCTTCATAAATGAGTGGATTGGAGATCATTACCTTGGGGCCTGGTCTGCCGGGTATTCCCATATGCCCCTATGAAGAGACATGGCATGTTTTAGCATTTTGGAAGATATGAACTTCAATTTAAAGGTTTTGGAATATAGCTCACCGTTCTTCCAGGGGGCCCAATAAATCCTGGTCTTCCTGGCTTTGCAGCAGAGCCCTTGTAACCTTGCGGCCCCTGGAGAATATAGCACTTTATAAATCTACCAGAAGGCTGGGTGTATTTCTATGTCGTAAACGTCAAAGGTAAAACATTTTTAGGTGGAATTTACAGAAGTCACAAATAGATCAGTGTAGATCTGAAATAGATCAGCACTTACTGTGAGTCCAGGAGGGCCCATGTTCCCTGGAGGCCCATGTTCACCTTTCTCACCCTGTGTTAAACATGCAAGCACATTACATAAGCACACACAACAATACCCAATCAGACAGATGCTTCTTTAGAGATGGGGTTCATAAAGTAATTTAGCAATAGTGGTTCTGATTCTGATTTCCCCTTACAATTCTGATTCGTTAACGATTCTTTTAGGATTTTTTATATATTTATTCTAAATATATATAAACAATAATCAATCAAAACACAAAGCATAAAACAAAAGAATAGCAGAGTCCACACCACAACTATAGCGAAAACAGTACAGAGATGCAATATCGTTGGAATCACTTTCAGAAAGATTTACTCAGCTGATGAACGATAAAAAACATTGACAGCCAATCAGAATCCATCCTGCTTTAAAGAGCTTAGACGACAAATTTGCAGCACATGCTTAGAATAAACAGAACGATATTATGCGTTGGTGTGGACTAGGGGTGCAACGGATCGTAGTTGGGGGAATCATTTTCACTAATATAGTTTTCGTTATAGTCATCTTTCTAGGTGTGAACAGGTCTTAACATTTGTCAGATTATGTTGAGTTCAGTGAGTGATTCACTGGAAAGAACTGTTGAATAGTTTGAGTTCTGTGTTGCATCAGTTTGCTTTACATTCACTAGCTGGATAGCAGATTTTAATCAGTAGTTTAGTGTATAAAAATTACAGTAAGTGTGCATCAGAGGAAAAATACAGGTCAAGAAATGCTAAATATCAAATGTCATGAAAATCATTCTGTTCCTCTATATTTTTTTACAAGAATGGTTTAATTCTTAGGTTTCTAAGGAAATGGTTGATTAGGAAGAGTTAGCTTACCCTTTCGCCAACTTGTCCATGTCTTCCCTCGGGTCCCTGTGGTCCTTGATAAGCCTGCATGCATTTATACCATGATATTTAAAGCAAGCTAGTGAGCATGAAAGCATTGGAAAACATTATTTCTGAACTTTAATATGAAACCCCAATCTATACCTCAATTCCAGGGTCTCCGTCTCGCCCTTGCAAACCTGGATCACCAACTATACCCTGATATATTAAAATGAAGCAACACTTGACATTTCACTTACTGGTCAACAAATGATTTGTCATTATGTTGTCAAGTTACCAACCTTTCCCCCCATTCCACCAACTCTTCCTTTTGGGCCTAGAATACCCTGTGGATAGTAAAAAGATAGGTGTGTGCCAAATAAATATATTTTCTATCATTCAACTGACTGGTTAAGCTTAGCAGAGGAGTGTAAAAAGCAGCATGATTTGTGGGAATGTGATAACTAGTATACATACTGGCTTTCCCTTTTCTCCAGGTGTTCCTCGCTCACCGGGATCTCCCACAATCCCCTGTCACAGAGAAGAGACAGTTTATAAACATCAAGTCAGATTCCCATGATATTTGCATCATTTCAAAAAGACTACATGCTTTACTACTTGGGATGTCAACGGATTGTATATGGCAGGACGTCCACACAAGCTGGGTCAGAATCTGTACGCAATCTTAGAAATACTGAATTGAGCTTTAATATTCCCCCAAACCACCATATTTTCAAAGATGGCATTTGCAGACAATTTTGTTAATGTTTAAATATTCCCTGCAGACAATTTCATTCCTCTTCAGACCCCAAAAGATCAGGAATTTGAAGCTTGTGGGTTTCCTTGAAGCTTTGCATTCCTTTTACCAGCCCATAATGTTTTAAAATTGTCCCAAAGCAAAAATAAATAAATAATCGCAATAAGTCTAATAATAGGCATTATGTTGTTTCATCATAATAAAGTTTGCTCTTTTGATTTTGGGGTCAAATTTAGCCCAAACATTTTTTTTTCATGAGATTCACCCCCAGAATCCTAAAACGTTTCCACCTTGTCCTCCATGAATACAGAGATGTGCACATGCATAGATAATCCAATAAGGTGTCAAATTTCCAATTAAAGATCGACCCATGGCTTTCAAATGTCATGCAGCAAAATGCAGAAGGTCCCCAGCCTGTTTTTATACCAGTTGACCCCGTGGTCCTCGAGATCCTTCAGCTCCGGGTAAGCCTTCATTTCCCTGTTCCAAGAAAGAATGTGAATTGTGAGATTTCCAACCAAACACAGCAACAAATGTTTTAGAGACAAAAACAAAGCAGAGTGAGGGAGAAAACATACCTTCACTCCCTGATAGCCCGCAATCCCCTCGTATCCCCGTTCTCCTGCTGCACCCTGGGAGATGTGGTGGGGAGCAAATGAGTCATTCATATCCCCAATAACACAATCCATCTCACATATATTTTATCGAAGCAAAGTGTTTTAGAACAGAACATACAACTTCCCCCTGCTGGCCGGTTTCACCCCTCTCTCCAGGTGTCCCTCGCACTCCCTTTGATCAGATGCATACCATTACACTTATAGCAATGATACAGAACATAATCATTTTTTGGTGTTTTACTTTTAAAATTTGGTTTCTAGAGTTTTTTTAAAGGTATCAGTGCTGTTGCATTAGATAAAACATCAACCATATTGGCTGTTTGTTGCAACCAGTTGGTGTCTAAATGTGATTTAGTAGACTACAATAATACTGTCTTTACCTTATGGCCTGAAGCTCCTTTTAGCCCTTTCAGGCCTTTGGGTCCTCTGCCACCCTGTGAGAGAGAAGAGCATTTGTCAATGCAAAGCTACAAGGCAGTCAAAGTGGGCTTTGCACTTGTTTAATGTATTACCTCCTGGCCTCGAAGTCCTCGCATGCCCTTTTCTCCTTTGATACCTTCTTCACCCTGTGGGACACAAGTTGACCCTTGAGTGGGTCTGTACAACGGGACCAACCCAAGGACTGTACAATGAAGCCACTCACCTTAGGCCCAGGTTCTCCTATGTGTCCATAATCTCCAGTCTTCCCACGTATCCCCTGCAACAAGAAGGTTTGAGATGAATGCTTGCAAAATGACTTGTAATAGTAAATAGAATGTAACAACGGCAACAGATGCAGACTTTAATTGGCCAATAAGGTTGGCCAAAGACGTAAAGAACTCTGTTTACGGTGCTGGAAAAAGGCAGCATGTATTCCACTATATGACAGCCTGGAGCTACAGAACGGCTGGAAACGGTTCCCTCCATGTTGGTATAAAAATGCACTTGACCAAACAGGATCCCTACTCACACAATTGAACAACTGCCAATAGCTTTCAGGGTTATAATGAGAAAAACCTACTCTAAATGGCAAGCAGTGGAAGTCTTAACTTCTTATGGCCTGTGCACAGTTTGTTTTCTTGCAAATGTATTTCTTAAAACGTAAATGCATTAACAATATGTTGGTGATTTAATGCTTCAGAACACTGAACAGGGATTTAACTTGCTCTTGCATCACAGAGGTCAAATGTGTAATTTGGTTGAATCATGTAATGTCTTTCTTCCCTTCATTTGTAAGCCATTATCATGCAGATTTTTTCTTCACTGGTTTTGGGGATACATCTGTGAAGTTCTCCAAAATAAATTTAAACATGTTAAATGGAGGTGAGAACCTCTTAAGGCCTGTTTCACAGTAGATGTGTAAGCAGAGTATGAGTATGATCAACACATTTTTTAGAACAGTCGCACTGCATGTCAAGGCAGCGCATAGCATGAGCAAAGCAGACGCTTCCAGCTTCCAGTGCTGTGAACTTCATTTTTACTCTGCTGCTCATTCTCAGTTAAAGCAACAATGCATTGTTCATGGTCAAAATGCCCTGGACTGATACAAAAAAGTAACTACACAACAGGTTATTTGGTTATCTGAAGCAATCATAAACAGAAGCACTTGGCAGGCTGAATATAATTGGAGGACTACATCGACTGCAGTTTCATTTTCACCAGTGTGAAAGGACAATCGGCACTCACTTCCTTCGCACTGCCTACCCTTCCGGTGTGAAACAGGCGTAAGCCTTGTTGACACACTGACAGCGATTAAACTCCTGGAGGTGCTGAGTCTCTTTGCTGTTGGTTGCTTGTAGCCATTCCTACTGGACTGCAGTTTCCAGTGGTGGATCACTGTAATATGCTCTCCACATTGCATCACTGCTCTTTTGCATAAGGTTGAACTCTGCTCAACTTTGTTGCATTTAAGTTGCTTTGCTCGTTCGTCACTTTCAAGAAAATGACTGGCCATTATCAAACACAGAGTCACTTAACACAGTTAGCTAACAGCTTCCTCAGTACATTAAATTCTGTGCTACAGCCACACTTTGCAATTAGTGGAGTAACCTTTGGGAAAAGGCGTTCACAAAACATAGTAAAGACTTTTACAGACTCTTCCAGGTACAAAGGAGACCACACACAGCAGCAGATATACAGTGTGTTTGCACTCAGTAGGGACTAAATACCACATGGCCCCCCTCTGCTGTACAATCCATCAGGCAGATCCCCTCATGCAGCGCTCTGACTGTCCCAGATTATCAAAGTAATGAACATGCGTTTTTGGAAAGATAGTACAGATTCTCTGACTGATTTGCATGAGTGTCTTCAAGTTTAGTAATTGGAAAAGAGCACGTTCACTCTGTCACATGCTGCCGGGGCTGACTTTTAAAGATATTATTCCAGCACACCACAGAGAACTGGACTCAGATCAAAGAGGTAAATTAGTCATAACTCTGGGGTGGAAAGAATCAAGTTTTCCCCCCATGGTTGCTCACGAACATGAACTGTGCTTGCATAGCCCAAATGTATACAAGTAATTGGATCCTGATGCGCTATGCCATGTCCTTTAATTAAGCTGATCGGCAGACATTGTCCTATATATTTGCAGGGCCTGTTTAGACTCTAATGGTTTTGCTCCCTTTGACGACTTCTCAGAGACTGGGAGAATGACGCCACAACTGGTTTTTCCGTTTGTTTATTTATACCCCTGCAACTCAAAAGGAAGTGGGTGTACCGTAAATATAATGATTCTGGAAGCATTTTAAATAGTCACATTTCGCGCGGTGTCTCAGAACATTTCCGACAGAGCAACGATACCGGAAGTTTTTTTTGATGATGATAATGTGTAAACCTTTCAAGACCTACCATGAACTATGAAGCTGTTAAGTGCTGATATAGTTTTTTTTTTTTTTTTTTTGGAAGCCACAAGTCATCATTATTTAAAATTCATGGGATGAGTAGGTCATTCAAAGTATTTACGTATACAGTGTCTTTTCTTTTTTTCTTTTTTTAATCCAATCTTTGGGACTGACTGTCACCATTGACATGTTGCAAAAAATGCATGTGTTAGTTTAGACAGTGTTGTTACTGTATAAATCTATATCTATCGGTTGCCATTGTAATGAGATAAGAGTGTAGCTGTCAATGTGAAAAGAGAAGGAAAACTGGAAATTTTGCCTCTGCTTATGTTCAACTCATAAGATGTATCAGACTTCATAAACATAAGGCATTACTTTTTTAAACATTCATGCATATACTGTTCAAAACTGCTCACATCACACATTCACCTCTCGATTGAATGCAATGTGAGTGTAAATGAGTGAATCAGACAACTGTAGACATTACTATCATGTCGCATCCCAAATGAAGAAAAAACCCAACTTGAAATCTGATCTGACCATTAAGACTTTAACGCATTTCCAAAAGTCTGACTTTAATTAGATTTCAAACCACATATGGATGTGGTGTGGAATGGGTTTGTAAAATTTGGAATCATGTGGGGTTTTTTTTTTTGCTGTTCGGACTACAAACAACTAAAAGGATTTTACAATCAGTACAGTAAGCCAAAAAATGCTTGTCTGAACAAAGCCAAGACAATTGCTTAGAAACTTTCCAAGAAACCTATATGGTTGAACCTTTCCAGTTCATACAAGATATTTAGTAGAATTTATATAATATAATATAATGCAATGTAATATAGTTCATATAATATAATACAATATAATATATGCTATATGTTTACCATTACCTTTTTTTTTTTGTAGAGTTCTTAAAAACATGAAATATACTTCTTGTGTCATCAGCCAATCAGCATTATGATAATGTAAATGTTATTGTGATTAATCACATGGCATTTACAGCTTAGATTATTGCCTGAAAATCCTTATGGTTCCATGAACAAAGACGGTAGATTGCAAATCTCATACTTCCAAAGATTGTTGCACCAGCTAAGCAACTACCATTGAGCGATTATAGACCTTCTTGGTTTGTCCTTTGCTAGTGGCAATTTTATTTAACACTGCTTTACACACAGGTTTTTAATTAATTTTAATTTAATTTAATTTTAATTATTACGAATCCCACATACTTCTGATGGGCTTTAGCTATTAGAATAGTAACAGCCTGTCTCTGACAGTGATTACTGCTGCTGTCAGTAAATAAAAACCCACCACAGGATGCTCTGCCGAATGGGAGAAGCCACAGTGTTTACCATTTTCTCAAAGCGAGTCCTGACTCTTGTTTCCATCATGCTGTACTTCAGTAATGCTTAGACTTCCATTTTCCACAACTTCACTTCCCAGAGAGGATCTATTCCAGATTAATTCCCTCTTTCATCTATCTCTTCTTTCAATCCTCTCTGCTTGCTGTCATTCCTGACTGTGGATGTTTGTGCTTTAATGCCCTCTCATTAAGACCTTAATGACCGCGGCTACCGTTTATTGTTTGACCAACTCAAACACAGCAGAGTCCCACACTATGGTGAGAGTTTTCAGACAGGACTCTTACCCAGTTTCCCAGTCTGCCGGGCTCTCCCGTATTCCCTGGCAGGCCTCTGTGACCCTACGGAAGAAGGATACAGTTGTAGAGATTGCATTACAGAGTTTATTGTTTAGGAAGAGAGAACAAAGGTTTTGGCTACCTTGGGTCCTGGCCGTCCCTGGACACCCGGCTGTCCATGTACACATTTACAGGTTGCTCTTCCTCTTCCTGCAGTTAAACCAATCTCAGCATATCCTCCGCACTGTTGAGGATCAAGCTGATGAGAACAGGCTGACGAACAGCTGAAAACTCAAGCAGAAAAAGGCAAGATCCCACACACGGGGCAACTGACTCACCACGCTGGAGAGCTCACAGCAGCCTTCAGAGTATGCCTGATCAGCATCACAGGAGACTTGCATCTTTTGCAGATCCACCTGCACAAGAAAGAAATACTTATCAGATATATTATTATGGGTATGCTTGCTGCGCTCCACATCGAGAGTTCAGTGCTGTACCTGGTGAGCTGCCCAGCAAGTTTACAATGTCAGAAAAGCCAAACATGGAGCTGGTCATGTGATGGAGACATCAAAATGTATTTGTTTTTAAATCATGCACTATGGTAAAAGTGTCTTGAGGTCATGCTATAGTATTGTGCAAGGAGCGGCACCATAGGCGGAGCATGTGTAAGGACTATCCTTCCACTGGCCATGGGTTGAAAATGGCAAAAATGCACCTGTACATTTAAACTAAATCTAGTAATAAAGTGAAAAAGAAAATTAAATGAAAAGTGTTGATTGCGGCATTAAATTTAGATCTGCTCATGTTGCATCATACTTTTTACGCATTTTACAGACTTGCGCACTATAACCAATTACACACGACTCTGCTGAGTTTATGAATGCAACGGCCAATCAGAGGCGTTAAGATTAGTAATCGCTGAAACGCCAGAGTTTTGTTCAGTGCACGAGCTGAACTCTGAATTCTGCACTCTCGCGAATACTCTCATAATAATCTGATAAACATAAACAGATTTGGTGATTGTGCTCTTGAAAGCGTTGAAACTAATATCAATAGGTTGTTTCTATTTGCAACGCATTTTTACACAAACATATCTGATGATTTCTTGAAAGCAATGGCCAATCAGATGAGTTAGAATCCCCTCACCACTCAGTTTTCGTCCAGTGCTGAGATCTGCACACTGAAATCATCTTGTTATAGAAATGTCATTAAAATTAGCAAAAATGTAATGGGTTTCTTTTTTATATATTTATGATATACACAAGTAGTGCTGGTTTTCTGGTAAAAGCAGTATGTAGTGTCTTTTTATTCTAACTGAATTAATTGATTAAATTTAATAATTTGCCATAACATTTTTTACAAAAAACTATCCATTTTATTATCTCCAGCCAATAATCTCCAGCTTATTGCTCATAGTGTTATTTCAGGGGTTTGATATCTTCTCACAACGTAGAGAGCAAATCATGAATTATATTGTATTATAAATGGCTATTTAATATTACCTCTAAACTTTGACTGCATGGGGTATGCATGTTGCTTATTAATTGTTCTAGGAACCTTTTTGTGTATTTTGTGCTACAATATAATTCTAGTTGAGGTCATTTGTAGCGTAGGAAGGGCCTGAACAGTCACTCAAGCCCCTATGGCCTGCCCTCCCTATAATTTAGTATTCTAAGAATACTTGTCTTGTAGTTGTGTTTGCCTATTAAATACTTTTTTTCCACACATGTTGGCTTCTTAGACTAACAAGTCAAGTTTTGGTGTGGTACGGCTTAACTCTTTCCCCGCCATTGATGGAATTTTCCGGCTTTCTGTGTTTTCACTGTTATACTGTAGGGGGCGCTATTACACATCTTCTGAAAGAGTGCAGAATCTCCTGATCAAAACACATGCGAAAAAGAAGCAGAAACAAGCCATAAAAGCATTGCTTATATATGCACTTTGTAGTCTTTGACAAAACCCCAAATGTCTCAGCTTTTTGTTTAACAATGTTGCTTTTTATATTAAAGCAGACTCTCTGTTCTTTGATATAATGAATGTTTAGATATTCATACAACAAAATATTCTGGGGGCCATGAAACTTTTGTGGAAAGGATAAAAAATGCTGGCAACTTTAAAAAAGAAATACTAGTGGGGAAAGAGTTAAGAGTACATATTATATGGGTGGAAATGAACTTGATCTCACAGTACTACAAACACACAGAAACAGATAAACATTTGGTTGGTGTCATTGACATTTTTCCCCCATCTTGTTAGTGCATTCTATGTTAAGTTCTGTATGATGTTATTCAGTATGAAAACTATTCAACTGGTGAGAGAAGTATATAGCTAGTAAACTAACAGTATAAGTTCAATTGAATTATATTGCACCGTATAGTTGCAATAGAAAAGAAAAACAAACTCAAAGTCTACTACTATTACACTTAAAGTACACTAAAATAAAGTGCTACAAACATATTTAATACTTTTAACAGTCCTGTTCCCCATGTACACACTATGTAGCCTACTTATTATAGTAATTACAATAACTGGATAATAACATTCTTAGTACACTATAAGTGCACGTACTGTAAAATAAAGTTCAACAAATATGTTTATAAACTTGTGTGTGGGAAAATTTAATCTAAAAAACTACTGAATAGTGCACTTACAAGTATACTAGTACACTTGGAGCAATAAAGTATACTTGGAAAATATGGAAAAGTTTACTTAAAAAATATAGCCCTTATTTAATTATTTATCTGCAATTTCATTAAAATTATTTAGTACACTTGACTTAATTAGGAAGCGTCTATAACGCCAACTCTAAAATTGGGGTTTCTCATGCTCGCGGACAGTCATGGTCCAACGATTATGATATTATTCATTGCAATGAATCATGTATTGCATTAGGTAGTTACCCATCCCTCACTACTAAACACAGGCAAAGTATACGTTGTTGGAATTAAATACAAAACAAACAAAACCATTGTTGACCCAAAAATGTAATTGTCATCATTCACGCATACCCATATGACTTACTTTCATGCTGATCTTTTCTATAAAACAAAAGTGAATGAGTGCTCGAGTTTCACAAATGACAAAATGCATTATAAAGTTAAAGCAAAATGTAAGTCTAAATCTCATTTGCTACTCATATTCACATGTAGCATGGCGCATTAGGTCATCATGAGACTAACAAGGCGCATGAGAACCAACTGGAGGAAAGAATTATAAATAAGTTACATTTCAGAAATAAATTTCAAGTTTGTAACTTCTCCTTTTGAGTATACAACATAAACAACATGCTGGTGAGTAAACGATGACTGCATTCCTGGTAAATGATCTATACTGGAGTCTGTCCCTGGTACTCACCGAGACCGAGCGGTCACCTACGGCCCTCTTGGCGATGGAGGTAAAGCCTTGCCGGATCAGCGGCCGCGGCTCGTCCAGAGGCTCCACGCTGACCTCCTCACAGTCCACCAGGAGCTTCACCTGCTCTCCTTTCACACTCAGTGCCAGCTTGTGCCACTCGCCGTCAAAGACTTTCTCCACCCTCTGGAAGGTCCGCAGCATCTGTGTGCCTTGTGGGCTGGTGTAGAAGAAGTCCAGGGTTTTGGTGTCGCCCTGAAAACGAAGGCCCACCTGGTCTTGTCCTTCAGGGTCACTGACTTGCCACAGATCCCAGGATGTTTTAGCAGTGTCCTTGGTTACCTTGAAGGTGGCGATGATAGAGTAGTCTGACGGTAGACCTCCTGGGTAGATGTCGCTGGATGGAGGGATGGGCGAATGTGCAGTTCACAGGGAAAAGAGAATTTCAGTGCAGACAAGGCCAAATCAGAATCAACCTGTGCACAGCTCCAAGATACACAAAGTGCTGGTGTTTTGTTCCTGAATGAATCGGTGTTGTTGAAAGAATTGGCTGAGTGAATGTCTCCCATTTAAACTTGCCTACCTGCTAAAACCTGCTAAAAGTCCCCAGCACTAATGCGCAGACATGTCAGTACCGGTATGTCTAAAACGTCCAAACACAGACGAGACGATTGAAGAAAGTTGGGCTTGTATCAGCACTCTTGGAACGTTGGAGATTTTCTTATGGAGATTATATGAATATGTATTACAAGCAGGGCTTTACATTAACACTCATCGACCCACCACATGTGTGTGTATTTCAGCAGTGGTGTGTAACGCAGTCACCACTACTACTTTCCACTTTGGCGGGTTGAATGTATATATTTTTCTATTGTAGTCTTAAAAAGGTATCTGAAATAATAAACTAAGTGCAATGTAGTGTTGTCAAAAATATAGATTTTTCAATACGTCGATACTGAAAGATCTGAAACGCTTCCAATACTCATTTTCCTCAGAATAGACACACAAGATTAGCTGCTCTTTCTCGCTTTCTCTTATCTCTCTGACATCGAGTTACACACAAACCCGCCTCCACTCACTCACTCGTTTCATTCGCTCCGGATGAATATTGTTGGTGCTACAGGGCTTGAATTTCGGAGTGGGATTGCGCATATAGCGTGTAATTTTACTCATTCCTGCAAATTTGGGTTCACAACCAAAGTGCACACACATGAAGCCGCCTCTTCTTTTTCACTGCTTATTGCGCTTAAATGGTCAAATACACACAAAACAATGTCAAAATGCCGGACTTGGTGAGTATTCACGTAAACACAGTCAGTTCTGTTTTAAGTGAACGTAAACAGTGGAGAAAGAAAATGCATCTGTAACAGTATAACGGATCCGTGCATCGGGTCTTAAAGTGACAGCAGACTTAAATACTTGCAAATTATGATATTAAAGGTGCTCTATGTAGCTTTTCTTCTAAAATGAATCCTTTTTTTTTATTGCCTGTGTGTGAAGGGGTTGTAATCACACATTACAATGATCCACTTGTCGGGTTTTGCTATTACCTCTGAAGGCCAATATTCATATTTCTATGTGAAGTCTCCGGGTCAGATTTACCGCGAAATCCATCGGATGTGACGTGCACGCGCACTCCCGAGCCTCTCTCCTTTTTATATACAGTCTATGCGACGGCACTGCAGCTGACGACATGGAGTCTGATAACACCCCAAAACCCCTGCCTCCAACACTAACTCTACAAAAATATAAAAAACAAAAAAAAGTTTTATCTGCTGAAGCTCGTCAGGCCAAACGTGATTCTGATCGACTCAGGACGAAAACACGGATCAACATCGGCAGAGCTTTTGAATTAGTAAACTCTAATGAAATAGCAAGGTAAACTAAGGAGACATGAAATGAATACAAAAAACTGTTCCAGGATAACAAAAAGTAGGAGCTTTAGGATGTAACTTATTTTATGTGCTAGATCTACTGTCTAACGTTACTCATCCCACTACTATCATATTGTTTGTTATAAACATTTCCAGACACGTTCAGTACAGTAATGTTACTTCCTACTGTCTTACTGTTACACTGAAATTGTTCAGTCTAGTTCACCGTTTTCGTTATCATATTATACATTCACCTATGTTGACATTGCTGATTGTGAAAGATACACGAATAGTTAGTGAAATGCCTTATGCTAGATAACACCACAAATGTAACGTTATCATGGTACGAGCATGGAGCATTAGTTCAACGTCAAGCTGATAAAAGTAGCCTATTATTGTAACGTTGCGGTGGGAGTTTACATGAGTTTCCAGCATGTTGTGTGTGATGCTTTCGCCGTTGCGTTGAAAGTCTCCGTGTGACCGGCACTGAATACTCGCTCTTGAGATGCACACGCACACGAGCACGAGTGCTCTTGTTGCAATCTGAAACATCACCGCCAGAGGCCGCTAAAAAATACATAGAGCACTTTTAATAATAATAATATAAAAAATATCCATATGGCAGTTTTCCCTCATGGTATCGATGTCAAAATTGTGGCTAGTGAAAATGCTGAGAGGCTGGTAACTTTGGAAAACCACTAGCCACAGTGGCTGGTGAGCAAAGAAGTCAATGTCAAGCCCTGATTACAAGTATAAATAATATGACCATATTAGTATTATTTCCTATGGTTTAAAGGGATAGTTCACTTCAAAATTAAAATTCTGTCATCATATACTCACCCTCAAGTTGTTTCAAACCTGTAAGAGTTTCTTTCTTCTGCTGAACACAAAGGAAGATATTTTGAAGAATGTCAGTAACCAAACAGTAAACTGGCTGGACCCATTGACTAACATAGTAGGGGGGAAAAATTAGGCCCAAGTAAGTCAATGGGTTCAGATAACTGTTTGGTTACTGACATTCTTCAAAATATCTTCCTTTGTGTTCAGCAGAAGAAAGAAACTCATACAGGTTTGAAACAACGTGAGGGTGAGTAAATGATGACAGAATTTTCCTTTTGAAGTGAACTATCCCTTTAAGCTATGGGTTGCACTGTAACTGATACTGTATACTGTGGTACTGAAGGGTTACCATTTCCAAAAACATGCTTATGTTTTTGCTCTACATTGGTCTTTCACAGTGACCTTACGTGAAGTTTTGCATTAATCTAACCCAAATGGTCTCCAATAGTTTCCAATTCCTATTTATGCTCCTATTTGTTTTTTAAGAGAGCCATTTTGTTGAAATTAGCAGTTAATGTTTCCAAGAACAATGTTCATTTACGCACTGTGTGGTAGCACAGCTCTCTCTTGTTTTCTATTTTGATGTTGTTGATCACATTTGGTGGTTGTTTTACAGTCATGTACTTCTCAGGACTCTTCGCTCAAGCAGGGGATGTTAGTGGGAGGTGGTTGTGGACAGCATTGTTGGCCCACGCACACAAAAGGAAAGACCCAGCATATGCCATAACCACAGCTGACACGAACAAACAGCTGCTGAGGCTTGAGAAAAACATGAGAATATAATAGCAGCATTTCAGGAGGATGACTGTGCTGTTTAAGGACAGACGGCTCTGTGTATCTGTGCTATACATCCCGAACAGAGATGATGTGAGAGCATATATTTGATCAAATCAGAATACAAACCCAGATTATAGCAGTGGAAGATTCTGAGAAGCAGGAGCAGGAAATGAGAGATATTGTTTGGAGGCGAGCATGATTACACTCAGTGGAAAAGCAGAAAGAGTGGAAAAGTATTATGTCAGAAGGACGATATAAATACCTCGTGCTCTTCTTGAGGTGGAGGGACGGGTTAACGCGGTACGCCACCGCATCGGGTTCAGACCCATTGACCCTTCTCACCCCTCTAGACTCGGACAAGCCGAACTCTTCCAACAGGTCATAAGCTAAAGATGAGAGCAAATGGAGCGATCAGAAGGGGGGAAGTCAAGCCCGGTTTCTGAGTAAATGCAAGATTTGATGGATTTAAGCTTCAAGATTCGCAGTATAAATTAGGTCTGTCATGTTTTATTCATTAGTAGAGAAAATGAAAGAAAAAGCTAATAGAAACATTTGGTATACGGAATCTGGATATTGTATTAAGCTGACAGATCAGTTTCCAAAAAGAAAAAAAGAAAAGAAAAAAAAAAGGCCATGACAGAGTTCAATCTTCATCAAGCAACCCTACGGCACAGATGATGACATACTGGCCAGAAATCATTTAAAGTGGTCCGTGCTTCCCTCTACTGGTGAATAAGAGGAGCAAATGTACGCTTTCATAGCTAGATTGACTTCACCTGATATCTGGCTGCCTGCTCATAATCTTAAAATCTGATGTCCATTTCATTTACGTTGAAACAATAATCCTCATATGATACTGCATTTTGTGGTCAGTTAGATTCTTACTTCGTAATTCCTGACATCTGACCAGGCCAAAGACAGCCAGGAGGATTGTGAAAACCAGCATTTTGTTCAAAGCTGGAAGTTTGGAAATCAAGACGGTCAGGATTTAAATGTGCCTGCAAAAGGGAGAAGGATAAGATGGAACAAACAACTGTGAAAACTTCATAGCATTGACATGTAGACCCTGTATAATTCAACTACAGAAAAGTATATAACATACAGTAAATGTCCATTGAAACTAAAAATTTCACAAAATGGAAAATGGTACATAACACTAGCTAAATGTTTCTATAAACAATAGAATAAACATAAACATGTTGAAATTACAAATGCATTTGAAATGGGAAGGAGGTCACTGCCGTAAAAGATACACTTCACAAACATTTGCATAAATTGCTTGTACCTAATCACACGAATTACTATTTTGAGAAAACAACAATTTATTTTTAAGGTAAATATTTCAGATTTTTCTATTACTATTTTAGTGAGTTAAAAATACTAGGACAATCAATACAACAACAAAAAACACACTAATTGATGCAATAACAGTGCAGTAAATTCGCTATCAACTTTACAGTATAAAGACTTTAACTGCTGAATAATAATGGTTTAGCACAGACTGTGATCTGCCATCTTCAGGAATTGCAGCTCACATTTTAAATGAACTAAAGAGCAGTTGCTTATAAATTAGCTATAAAACACATAATGTACTTACATATTCCTGTGAAGCTGTTCACTGCAGATTGGTCCTGGGCTGTTCCAGCAGTGATCATAAAGGCAATTTTAAAGAAGCATCTCTGGTCCCAATGTGACTTCAGCCTAAACCTGCTGAGAAGAACCTGATCCGTGAGCTCCACTCCACCCTCGGGCCCACGAGGCCTTCATCCCTCCAACACATTATCCTATGCAAACACTGACCTCCACATTCTTCACACAACCATTCTGCAGTCAAACGTTGCATTTGGGGACGTTTTTATCCATGCTGGTGCGTTTATGCACATGTCAGGTGATCGTGATGTGTGTCAGCTGCATCATAGAGCCTTCATGCAGTTTGGCACTTATTCTGCCCCAAAAATGACAACTAGGTTTTTACACAGATTGTTTTCATAACAAGTAGATTATATTTATTTTCTTTCACTTTGGGCAGACCGATAAAATCATTATTAAAAAATAGCATTTCAGCATTAATTTGAACTAACTCAGCTAGCTGAACTTTCAGATAGGATAGACACCGAAAACAAGAAAAGTCAAACTGTATCTCTGTTAGGTTTTGGGCAGACAGTGGATCACTGTGTAGATAGCGCACTAGGAGATAGATGTAGTATGTCGCAGATAGGCACTAGCAGAGCTCTGCAAACATTCTCTAGGCCACAAACTGACCTACTCTCCTAAACTATTAACCAGGCCTCAGTATGTTTCATAAGAGATATTCTATACAACAGCAACAGAAAACACTAACATAAGGGATTAGGTCAAGCCTCTTTTTTACATTTTAAATCCAGGAAGGCTACTGTACAATTAGCATTTCCTAAAACCCATAGAATTACTTTCAGTGTTGTTTTGCCTTTTACTTGATGTATTTTAAAATCAAATCAGGCAGGTCACGTTAGTCAGGCTCGCATCAGTGACTCTCAGCTGATCCTCTACTAATATGAATACAGTGATAGTCATATTCCTAATCACTCCTTCAATATTATCAGCTGATCCTCTACTATAGGAATACGACTCTATCACTGTATTCATATATCACTCCTTCAGTATTATCAGCTGATCCTCTACTATAGGAATACGACTCTATCACTGTATTCATATATCACTCCTTCAATATTATCAGCTGATCCTCTACTATAGGAATACGACTCTATCACTGTATTCATATATAACTCCTTCAGTATTATCAGCTGATCCTCTACTATAGGAATACGACTCTATCACTGTATTCATATATCACTCCTTCAGTATTATCAGCTGATCCTCTACTATAGGAATACGACTCTATCACTGTATTCATATATCACTCCTTCAGTATTATCAGCTGATCCTCTACTATAGGAATATGACTCTATCACTGTATTCATATATCACTCTTTCAGTATTATCAGCTGATCCTCTACTATAGGAATACGACTCTATCACTGTATTCATATATCACTCTTTCAGTATTATCAGCTGATCCTCTACTATAGGAATACGACTCTATCACTGTATTCATATATCACTCCTTCAGTATTATCAGCTGATCCTCTACTATAGGAATACGACTCTATCACTGTATTCATATATAACTCCTTCAGTATTATCAGCTGATCCTCTACTATAGGAATACGACTCTATCACTGTATTCATATATAACTCCTTCAGTATTATCAGCTGATCCTCTACTATAGGAATACGACTCTATCACTGTATTCATATATCACTCCTTCAGTATTATCAGCTGATCCTCTACTATAGGAATACGACTCTATCACTGTATTCATATATCACTCCTTCAGTATTATCAGCTGATCCTCTACTATAGGAATATGACTCTATCACTGTATTCATATATCACTCCTTCAGTATTATCAGCTGATCCTCTACTATAGGAATATGACTCTATCACTGTATTCATATATCACTCCTTCAGTATTATCAGCTGATCCTCTACTATAGGAATATGACTCTATCACTGTATTCATATATCACTCCTTCAGTATTATCAGCTGATCCTCTACTATAGGAATACGACTCTATCACTGTATTCATATATAACTCCTTCAGTATTATCAGCTGATCCTCTACTATAGGAATACGTCTCTATCACTGTATTCATATATCACTCCTTCAGTATTATCAGCTGATCCTCTACTATAGGAATACGACTCTATCACTGTATTCATATATCACTCCTTCAGTATTATCAGCTGATCCTCTACTATAGGAATACGACTCTATCACTGTATTCATATATCACTCCTTCAGTATTATCAGCTGATCCTCTACTATAGGAATACGACTCTATCACTGTATTCATATATCACTCCTTCAGTATTATCAGCAGATCCTCTACTATAGGAATACGACTCTATCACTGTATTCATATATCACTCCTTCAGTATTATCAGCTGATCCTCTACTATAGGAATATGACTCTATCACTGTATTCATATATCACTCCTTCAGTATTATCAGCTGATCCTCTACTATAGGAATACGTCTCTATCACTGTATTCATATATCACTCCTTCAGTATTATCAGCAGATCCTCTACTATAGGAATACGACTCTATCACTGTATTCATATATCACTCCTTCAGTATTATCAGCTGATCCTCTACTATAGGAATATGACTCTATCACTGTATTCATATATCACTCCTTCAGTATTATCAGCTGATCCTCTACTATAGGAATACGTCTCTATCACTGTATTCATATATCACTCCTTCAGTATTATCAGCTGATCCTCTACTATAGGAATATGACTCTATCACTGTATTCATATATCACTCCTTCAGTATTATCAGCAGCGATCGCGTTTCTCAGGAGCGATTACCCTCCTCCCTCCCCAGCTCCTCCTGTCTCAGTCAGGATTCGGCTTTCTGTTTCCCCTCGAATTATGTTGTACATTAAAATATTGACATTAATGATATCTGCAATACATTCTTGTTGGTTCTGTTCTGTTTCTGTCAGGACCACTATCATCAAATACGATTGACAATTAGAATACGGTTTGGATCGGCGGTCTGGTTGTGTTCTGTTGCTGCTGTCCCTGCTCTTATCCATGCTAGGCTGCGCAGGGAGTTCTTGCCCATTTATCGTATTTCACGATAGTGGTCCTGACAGAATGATGACTCTAGTAACTACTGAAGCTTTTGAGGTTTTTGTAAGGTTTTGAATAGTATTTCCTTCTGATGGATTTGGTAACACTTGAGTCATTACAAGTGGGTTACCATGATCTTCACTTTACAAGTAATTATACATTATTCACATGAATGAATTGGGATGCAAATCGACTCTAAAAAGTAAAATGGCTAAAGGTTTCCATTGGGCATGACACCTGCTTCTTGGGATGACCTAAAATCTCAGCTTTATTATTATTATTTTTTATGTACAGTATGTGGTTCCTGCACCTAAAAACATCCTTCTTTACCTTAATAAAACCATTTAACTTAATTTCCCTAGACATTTTCTCAACTGTCGTCATTTCTAAAATACTGTCTGTCTATTGACGAAGTCGTCCACAAAACCCACTTTTTGTCCTGCTATGCATTTTCATCTGCTTTGCACATTCTGTCAAGGTACGGCAGTATTTATTTATTTTTCTCCCAGGGTCCACTTGTGATGGATGTATCAATTGACAGTCTTTAAAGATTCAACCCTTTTGAATTACCCCATTCAAGCCGCCAATCACTCTGCCGGGATGCTCATGGCAATCGTTGCGGATCCTATCAGTTCATCCCCTAGGACTTGTGCAATGAACATAAGTCAAAACTACCGGATGTGGTGTGAACATCTTTACTGTACTTGAGAAACAGCTGTTAATGCTTTCTGGGACATTGGTGACATAATTAGGCCAGCCTGTATTCCCCATAATGAATCACCATGTGTAGCACTGGGTCTTCTTTTGAACATGGATCGTTTCAGATGGAACATGGGCCTTGATGCATGTGTTGAGTCATTATGGGCCTCATTGTCATTTTTGGAGGCTTTAGTGGTCCACTGCGAACCTAAAACACAGACTACTGCCAGTGAAGCCACTAACTTGGCCAACTTGACCAAATCCAGTGATTCACTCTTCCCTTGAGCACTCGTTATATATCAACCCGATGTCTTTCACTTCAGCCATTGGAAAGGGCAAAAGAAGCCAGAAAATCAGGAACTTTTTGCATAGCCGCTCAAAATAGAATAGATTTTATCCATCCATCACTGGGTGTAAGAACTGATTATTCCAATTATACTAATTATTGAATCTTTCTTGTCGTTTTATTAAAGCTATAAACCACTCAAAACCTTCTCTAACAGTGATTTAACCACAATTAGCCATTTGCCATGGTAAAAATCACAGTAACAGACGACCCTGAGTGGCTACTGAAATTATTTATGAAATAAACTGTACAGTAAATAGTGGTGAAAATAAATGGAGACACTCTCTAAGCATTTATAAGCGGTGATAAAAATGGCATTCATGGGGGAAAAAGTTTAGTCTTTACTTTCGTTCCCAAGTTAATGACGCAACACACTGGATCCATGCGGAAACATGCACGTTATCATGACTTACTTGAGAAGATCCTCTAGAGATAAATAACACATTTCTGAGAGAATATACATGTTGACAAGAATTAGCTGATCAAACGGCTAGTGATTGGTGCAGAGCTAACTTTTTTCCTTCTGCAAGGCTAGGTTGTCCATATCCTATATCGAGGATTAACACCACAGCAACACTTCCCTCACTTTAGCTCATCTGATTACACTCTGACATGCTAACATTAATCCAACCAACATTAAAGGCCATCTGGCATCTACACAAGATTTCTTTGGTTCTATTCACTGGCACAGGGACTGCCAGAGGCTACAAGGCTGACATGGCATTTTATCCTAATAAAACATTTTATTTTCTTCTTAAGACTTGTTAATCTCAGGCCCGAGACATTATTTTGTAAATGTTCAGAAGTCAGATGGTTTGGGGTGAATGGAAACAAGCAAGTCTGTGATTGTTGTGTATATTGTTGAGCTTTCTGCAAGCATATTTATTACAAAAAGTTGAGTAATTTGCATCACTCAGGCAAAAAGAAACCATAGAATACACAGGCATGATTGCACTTAATGAATGTTTTTTTAGTCAGAAAGTTGTAGTCACAGTTCGGTGGCACACAATCTGTGATTTGATGAAACGAACAATACAGCGGACGCTACAGACGAGTGTTATAAGTTTAAAGGCCATGATCAGGATTAGTTGTAGTGTATGATTGCAGTGGTTACAGTTGGAAGTATTGTATTGCCCTTTAAATGCATAACAGCAGCTTGTCATTGCACTTTAAATAGATGAATAAATAACGGTGGTGTCCTGGCAGAATACAGGGGCATATTATCACCAACAAGCATGTGCGCTTGAGGAAATGACTGTACATTCAGCTTCTCCCTCGACACGAACATGTGGAAAAGTGTTAGGTAGCCTAACAACATACAGTCGTCTTGTGTTCGCTGATCTTTCCCAGCGATCAAACAAAATATTAATGACGTTCACATAGAGTACAGGACAAATACACAAAGCCATTGCATTCCACACACACACTCCACATTAACTTCCTTTTTCACGTTCACAACAGAATAATTTACATCTCGCTACGTTTTTTTTAAAAATGAGAACACTTTGCAGTCTTTAGTGTGAGTCTACGTGTGTCCAGTCTGGGTTTGGTGTGCGCTAACCAGTGCTGCCAGAACGGGGGCTTGTAACGTGACCCCTTCTGTGGACTGGACTCTTGACTATCTCTTGCTGGTCTTGGCCAGTTTGCTAGTAGGGGTGCTCCTCCTTTTGGGAGTTGGGATCTTGGAGGGCTTCCCCCCGTGTTGGCGAGAGGATGAGCGTGGCCGCCCTGAGTCTGTCACGTTCTCCGACACGTCCGAGCAAACTGACTGGATGTCCGAAATATCGAAGTCTGAGGCGTCGCTGCCACGGCGACTGCTCCCTCGGCTTCCTGCTTTACTGCCCGGCCTGCTTGAGATCTTACTCAACCCTGAGGAGAAAGTTACAGATCAGCGCTATGATACTGACATTAACACAACGGCTCATGACTAAAGATGAGCTATTAAGATATTGATATTTCTATATGTCCCCCATCCCCGTCCCCCATCCCCATCCCCCATCCCCATCCCCATCCCCAAAGGAACCAGAATCATTTCATCCAAACTACCACTGTTGACAAAATGTAGATTCAAAATCATGTTTTCAACACTGCTGTTCACAAAAAATAAATATATTGATTAAATATTACCATGTATTGTTATGTGAATAATTAAGCTAAATATCATTAAAATATTATTCATGTAGTGCAACTGCAAAGAGCATTATTCTGTGGTAATTTTTAAGAAAAGAATAATTGAACTGGCAGATCAAAGGAACTGAACTCTACACTAGAGATCTGCAGACCCGATCCAATTTCTTGCGGCGCAGGATTCATTTTCCCAGTGAAAGGCGGTAGCGGTAACACCTCGTAAACACCTCTGATTGGCCATTATGTTCACGCGCTCATCAAATGTGTCTGTGATTGGCTACAATGATCAGCGCTTCAAAAACATGTTGTAAATATACATCAGTGACACTGTTCACCGAGCGCTTCCACAGATACACTATCAGGACCGGTCCGCTGATAGACGCCTGCTCGTGCTTTCAAACACTCCCGCTTCTGTTTTTGTAAAACACTCTCAAACGCTCCCATGTGTTAATCATTGTAGCCAATCACAGTCATATCCGATGAGCGTGTAAACACAATGGCCAATCAGAGGTGTTAACGATTCCGCTCAAAACGTCACATTTTTTAAATTTCAGTACTGACTTGGTACCGAAGTCGGTAGTTTTGACAGCACTAGTTCAGGGAGAACATTCAGCCTTTGTGCTCGGATTCTGAAGGAGAGATGTAGGCTACTGAAACCGTCATCAGTCAGCGACATTCTGTTCTCGCATAGATGTTTTTTTTAAAGTAAGTCAACAGTTTTCATTTATTCATATTTTTGTCTTAGAATTTTGAGTGGCAGATGTATTTAATTTAGCCTATTTTTCTTATACTGTGTTGACAGCATCACAATAAGACAAAAATAACAATACAATTCTTGTATAGCCAACATTTTATATTTGTTATCCCCAATCACTCTCTCGTTTTCTTTAAATGTGTGATTAGTAGGATTTAGCGGTATCGGTCGGGGTCAGGATGATTTTAAGATGGTGAACCGTGCAAAAAACAGTCCCGCATAAACCTATCCTCTACACCAGGGTTCCTCAAACTCGGTCCTGGAGGGCCACTGTCCTGCAGAGTTTAGCTCCAACCCTGATCAAACACACCTAAGCAAGCTAATCAAGGTCTTCAGGATCACTAGAAACTCACAGGTAGGTGTGTTTGATCAGGGTTGGAGCTAAACTCTGCAGGACAGTGGCCCTCCAGGACCGAGTTTGAGGAACCCTGGTGTAGAGGATAGGTTTCCGCGGGACTGTTTTTTCAGTCTGTCAATATCAAGTGAATATTTAATATATCACAGCAGCAAGAAAAGGTTTGTCCGCCTCACCCATGGCTTGACCTCTGGCCTTCATGACTGCAGCATTAATCAGGGTTCCATCCTCTCCCGACTGAAAGCCTTTTCCTGACAAATATCCTGGAAGACGAAGCTTGCTGCCCTGAATGGGGGTGTTCTGAAAGATGTTATGATTTAGAAACAAATGGGCCATTTAGAACAGGACAATGAGGATGTAATTGATAATTGACCTAAGATGTCTACACCTAACATGTAAGGACTTTTGCACCGGAGGAACGTTTTCATAGTTCCTATAATCATTGCTGAAAGTACCCACTTTTTGGCATGTTCACACCGCAGGGACTGGGAATGATTTTAGACTAAATTAGCTCCTAGAGTTAACTACTCTAGAGTTAGCATCCTCTAAGTATAAAGTGCTATATTAGCATCCACACCAACGCATGATATCATTCTGTTTATTTTAAGCATTCTGCCGTTTTGTTGTCTGTCACTTTACATGCTCAAACTCTTTAAAGCAGAATTGATTCTGATTGGCTGTCAATGTTTTTATCATTCATCAGCTGAAAAAAATAAATAATTCTGAAAGTGAATCAAACGATATCGTTCCTCTGTGGCGTTATCATGAACTCTGCTATTCTTTTATATTTAGAATGATTTTTTAGAACTATATCTTTATGGTTATAGTCATTGTCCTTGGTGTGAATGGGCCTTTATTCTGCAATATTGCATGTTGTACTTTCTCCTGTTAAGTAACAAACACAGATGTGATCACTTAAATGTTTAAATCACTTCAGAGTTCCTTCTGGCGGTGCGAATGCAACCAGGAAAATGTCCCAGAAGGGGAAATGTAGTTCTCGTGGAACCGTCCTGGTGGCAAGTTCCTAGAACTGAGTTCCTAGAACTACCTGGTGCAAAAGTCCCTAATAAAACTGCACTGAAAAACACAAAATCTACATTTGCCATAACAGAAATCCTGACTGAAACATTTAACTGGACAGACGGTTTTAGGAGTGATCCCCGTATTACACAAACATACACATCACAATCATTTAGGGAATCACTTCTGAATTTGTTAATTCCAAAACTTTGCAGTGTGTACATTACATGGCCAGAATGATGGAATTAATGCATGAAAGACACAAAACATTAAAGTTTACTGCTTACACTGACTCAAATTAAGCCATACACACCAGAAGAAAGAGAGGAAACGGTTGAGAGTGAGTTCTGGATGTAGAAAAGGTCTCACAAGCATCAAGTTTTAGTGGCAACAGTTAGAGAAGAAAGTTGTTTAGAGAAGGCCCAGTTTGTCTTTGTAGATCAAGCTGATTTAATTTAAGACAATCACACCATCCTCTTTGCGACAGATTTAAAGATTAGAATTATAGGACTTAAGCAAACACAACCGCCTTAATAGCGGACCAGCAGAGTCCCTTCCATGCATCATCGAGACTGAACTCAATTACAAATCCACACAGGAAGTGATTAGATCAGTAACAGGGCAGAAACAGAGGTCAGCAGGAGACGGAGATTAGATGGGGGTTTGCCACTCATTTCTTAAGCACTATACCTCATTGGACGACCCTTGGCTGTCAAAGGAGTCAGATGATTTAAGGGGCGTAGCTGATTTGCTGTTTGTCAGCCAGGGTTTATCATAATTTCGGATTAATTGTTGGGGAGTCTGTGAGAAACAATCGTGGATAAACCACATACAAAGGGTAGCAATAGAAAAAAAGAAAAGAAAGACAATACAGGAAACAATTATATATCAACAAATGATGATGGGATAGTCAATGGCTCTGTTCCAAATCCTAGTGAGCTCCCTTTGTAGGCAGGACTTAATGATGTCATAGATACAGATGTTTATGCTGCCTTTCCAAAATATTGTCTTTCGGCCAAATTCTATATTCCATATCAACAATGACGTGAGACAAATATCAATTATAAACATAATTCATTCACTTCTGGAAAAAATAGATAATGTAGTTTTTTTTTACAACATTTTTGTGTGTGCTATGTATTTTATCTTAAAAGCTTACTAACACCAAACCAAAGTGCCTTTCAAGGAAAGTCAGTTCACTCGCCAGAAGACCAAATGAAGAACGTTTGTGTCAACCAGCATATGCGATGGACATTGCTTATGCTCATCTTTGGTAGCTTCTTTGAAGGTGTCTTGGGTACAACAACTCCAAATTTAACGTAGCATGTACAAAAGACTGGAACCGGAAGCAATTTTACAGAATAGAGAAGTCTGATGTGCATAACCTGCATTTCAGTCATGCAAGACCTCTTATTTACTCCAGTAGGGAAATACCAAAATCTCAAAAACTTTAGCAATTGGCGATCTGTCGTTTGCCACTTTAAATGCTCGAGCTCATTAAAGCAGAACTGATTCTGATTGGCTGTCAATGTTTTTAGCGTTTATCAGCTAGAAAAAAATATTCTGAAAGTGATTCCAACGATATCGTTCCTCTGTGTCGTTATCATGGACTCTGCTATTCTTTTATATTAAAGGATAATTCTGGTATTTAACACTTTGAGTCTATTTTCTAGTTTGTTTTGGATGAACTAGAGTGGTGGACTTAGAAATGTTGACGATGGGTCCTGTCTCGACTTTGACTGTTTTAGGATCGCCTCTGAGCGCTTCAGAGTAGCTGTCTATGGGCATGCTCAGACATGTCCTTAAAACACCCTTAACGTTCGTTTTCAAAACTGTGCAACTCACCGAGTGGTTAGTGGTGTTCGTTGATGTTCCAAAACAAGTAGCGTAGCGAAATACAGTTTCTGTCGTGTTTTATTTGCCATTTTTTTAAATCGCATTGATTTCTGTTGGAGGACTCAGTGCTCGTTGATATTACTGCGCTAGCGCTACCGGAAACGGAAAGGGGTCTGTTTACATTTGGTTGTAGTTAGGGATGCACCGATCCACATTTTTTCACTTCCGATCCGATCCCGATACCTGAATTTGGATATCGGCCGATACCGATTCTATTCCGATACCAGAGCTGTGTTTGCTTTAATATTATTATTATCATTATTGTTGATTTTATATGATGCTGAAATAAACTCCTCTCAACAGGCAAGTATGATATGTACGTATCTATGTGTGTATGTCCTAAAAGGCAACTTTAGGTAAATATACGGTCAGAAAAACAGGAAATCCTGTTAACAGGAAAAATCCCATTCTGAAAGCAAATATGCAACTGTAAGGGTTTCAAATTGATTGTCATGTCAATATTTATTACATTCCCAAAATGTCAAATACTTGAGTCTTGAAATATAAGAAAAGTGCAAGTGTAAACATCTTACACACACACACACACTATCAATAAAACAGTTTGCATCAACAGCAAAAAAACAAGTACACTGGCTCTTGTAGCATCAACAAATCAAGGTTTTAAAATGTAAAATATTAGAAATATAAGAAAAGTGCAATAGTCCAACATTTTCGTAGGCTATTCGTGATTCAGCTGCTCTGAATTGTCAAAACACCATTCAAACTCTATTCAAACTTCTTGCTACGGATGCGAAAAACGCAGATTTTTTTTTATGACCGACGAAAGTTTCAGTGGCAGTATGCAAGCGTGATTGACATAACGTGAGGTCGTATTTATTTTTTAACGTGCGAAAATTTCAGACGTGAATTTCGGACTCCGTGTGCAACACACACACACACACACACACACACACACACACACACACACACACACACACACACACACACACACACACACACACACACACACACACACACACACACTATCAATAAAACGGCTCCCGTTGTCTTTCTGCCCACTGGCTAAAAAATCCTCGTGCTCTTTAACGTGGTGCTTTTTTAAATGTTTGATTGCGTTCGTTGTGTTGACCGACGCGAGGGAGCTTCCACCTCTCTGAATTACAGCTTTGCAAACATTGCATTTTGCTGTCTTGCTCCGCGGTGTTTCCAGTGTGAAGTATTTCCACACAGCGGACATAATGCTGCTCAATGCTTTCTTGCTAGCTGGCTGCAAACTGCGGAATGGATTTTCTGAGCGGAGGCGTGTCTCATGACTCTGTCTATTTGAGCCGCGCCTCCGTTCAGGAAATCCATTCCAGAGTTTGCAGCCAGCTAGCAGACTAGCCGGCGGGAATCAATTTTGGAGTCATTTCAGCAGACAACGTTAAAGCGCAGACATGGCTCATGGATATCGGATATCTCCGCAGGTTGGATCGGGAAAATCCCGATCCAAGATACGTGAATTTACGCTGGTATCGGTCCCGATACCGATACTGGATCGGATCGGCCCCATCCCTAGTTGTAGTCTTTTCGCTCGGTTCTCCGTCTCTCAGAAGGCTAGCGTGAGCTGACCAACTGCGGCAAAGGGGTTGTCGCCATCAAGTGGTCGGGAGTGTGCTAACGCTTCAGACTCAAATATCGAGCGGAAGTTTATACGCGGTTGTGAGGTATCTGAAAAAATAGTTCCACTATAGCAAATAACACAGATTGAAAGCATACATTGCGCCGATATATTTATTTTTAATCATCAACGAACACCACTAACCACTCGGTGAGTTGCAGTTTTGAAAACGAACGTTAAGGGTTGTTTTAAGGACATGTTTGAGCATGCCCATAGACAGCCACTCTGAAGCGCTCAGAGGCGATCCTAAAAGAGTCAAAAAGTCGAGATAGGACCCATCGTCAACACGTCTAAGTCCACCACTCTAGTTCATCCAAAACAAACTAGAAAATAGACTCAAAGTGTTAAATACCGGAATTATCCTTTAAGAATGCTTTTTAGGACTATATATTTATGGTTATAGTCATTGTCCATGGTGTGAACGGGCCTTTATTCTGTAATAATGTATGTTGTACTTTCTCCTGAGAGTTTGAGTTAATCATCTTGGTATTTGACAAAACTCACTTGAAATGAACTGTCTCTGAGGTTTTTTTTTTAATCATTGTAGAGCGTTCCAAACCAATCACCATGATTTGACAGCAAGGCAGCTCACTAGGTTTTGGAACCAAGCTTAATGATTGGCGACAGGAAAATGTGACAAAAACATGGAGCAGTTACGGATTACTCTGCAACCCTTTCAACGATAAGCATACCTTGGGTGTGCTGGCGCCGGATGGGTTGGGTTGTGCGGGGCAGCTGTGGCTGGAGTTGGATCTGTTAGGGGAGGGGCCTCTTGAGGAAGGCCTTGACCTTCGACCTCTGTAGCGGAAACTGGCCATCACCTGGGTGGTGCCTTCTGGGAGAATAAACTTCTCGCGCAGCTCCACATTGGTTCTGCCCTTTGCTGGAGGAAGAGCACACAGTGTAGTGAGCAGAGACGCATGACCACACCAAAACCTTCAGCGTGAGTTTAAAGAAACAAGCTCTTAATTCGAACATTTGGGGTTCAGTCCAACTTAAGGTCTATGTACAACATATGTGGTACACTCTTAAAAATGAAAGGTTCCTAAAGGATGTTTTGGCATCGATGCTACAGAAGAGCTTTTTTGGTTCCCCAAATAAAATTTTTCCTTAAAATAACCATTTTTTCTTAGTGCGAAGAACATTTTTAAAAATCTGAAGAATCCTTTTCCACTATAAAGAACCTTTTGTGCAATGGAAAGATCCCATTGATGTTGAAGGTTCCTCAAAGAACCATAGATGCCAATAAAGAACCTTAATTTTTAAGAGTGTATCGTCGATTACATTTAGTCGTATTGTCAATTTAGTAAAAATATAAAAATTATATCAATTTAATCACCCTACCATAATTACTGTGAACAAATTTTGGTTTGTTTGAAATTATTCAAGTCAAAATTATTATTATTATTTGTAATCAACAATCAGCAAGCTATATATGTTGTTCATAGAGCTCTAAATCAACTTTAATTTTAACTGAACTTTAGTTTCAAGTTTCAGGAACTTATTTCTGAAAGCCATTTCAAAGGTTCTGATCTTAGTTGAAGGTCTTATGAAGGTATCATTGACCGGGTTGGGGATTGATGAGCACTCACTCAAATGAGCAAAACACACTTCAGAGTTTTGTGCTTTGGTTTGATGTAGGGAATGACTTGCATGCATTTCACATCACTGGCAAAATAATAATACAGGGATTAAAGTTCTCCGTCGCTACGACGGATTTCCGTTAATTGCAGAGAGTCTATGACGGATTTCCGTCAATTGCAGGGTTACCGTCTGTCCTTATGTCTTAAATTAACTTTTCATAATTTTAAGGCCGTAAATAGGCTTTCATTTCTCAAATAGTGTGATAAATGTCTTATTTTTAGTTTGAATAGTTTGAATAGGTCTTAAAGGTGAACTCAGTAACTTTTTTACCTTAACCGAACAGCTTTGGAGTCATTGTAATGTTTATATTACTGATTTCGTGTTGAATGGTGGTCGTCTCGCACCCCCCTGGTGCCTGTGAGCCGCAAAATCACACTTGCAACTTTGGGCCGGCGAGCCGCCGGCCTCAGTGTTAGGAAGTATCGTGTGATATCAGGTCTCGCGAGGTAACGAATTGCTTTACGGCAAAAAACAGATCTGATAAAATTCTGATAAAATGAGCATCAAACAGAAATAACCCGGCGCCGTATACATGTGGTGTTCGAGACGCAGGGCGCGCGCAGCTCTTAAAGGGGCCATATCTTATTTCCACTCGTTATGGTGCGTCCATCCTACTGAACAGGTACCGGTGTACAGGGGGAGGGGATCCGGCCGTGAGTGCGAGCCATCTCTGCGTGAGTGCTATTCACGACAGTACAAGTACTCCACAGCGACTCTAGAGGTCGCTGTTTGACAAAAACGGAATTCTTACTTAGTTCTACTTTAAATTAAGGAGAGACGAGGTGTATTCACCTTGCTGAGGGGGATGTGATCAAAGCCTGGAGTGGAGCGAAAGCACGTTCCTCTCTCCACTCTAAGCATTCTGTTATCACTTCGCTTACGGTCCACTCCGGGTTTTCAATTCCCGCTCACGGAAAAAACTGCTCCGTGTTCACTCAATTAATCTTTGGAGAAGTGCATGTCAGGCTACAGGTCGTTTGCTGCGGTCCGAGCCCGAGCGCGCAAACGTGCACGGCGCATGATAGAAAACAGAACGCGGGTCAATATTGGCCGTTTCTCAATACCAAGTACGCAAACTTCGGACTTGCGTCCTGGTAGTTCGGACTTGCCAAGTTCGACTCAGGAGAACGAACTCCCGAGGACGAGAGGACGCGAGTCCGGTTATTCTGCAAATGGAACAGTGCGTTCTTGATCGCGTCACTCAGCTCGCTCTGGCTACTCCGGTTATCTCTTTATGTATATTTTAGCCAACCATAAAACGAAATATGGTATAAAATACAACTCTGCCTCTTTTAATTTATAAATGAACATGTTATCTTAAACATATTAATGGCCACACAAATGTGGTTCAGGCAACGCACATTGATTATCTTCACTTCATATATTTATAACAACACGAAATATAAAACACAACCCTGCTTCTTTTTGTTTTAATTTTAAAAATATGAAACATTATTGATCATTAAAACTGACATTTAATGATCAATAATATCCCGTTCAAAAGTATAAGTAGCCTAATAGGTAGGCTATAATAAGCTATACAATGAGAAATAAAAGCAAACAATTCAGTCAAACATAAGTCAGCTCTCTAATAGGCTACAAAGTTAAAGTTAAATAGCCTAAATATATAAAGTTATGAAACTTCACTTTGCCCTCAGCCAAAACGATTTGCTATATTACATAGTTTAGCATTGTTTGGTCTTATAAGATAAATAAAAACATGCACTGAAAAGTTATGTAGATGGTTGATTATTTGTCAAGATAAGTAATTGTTTTTCATAGATTAAAATAGCTTTTAAAATACGCAAACTGGCAATATTAAAGCGGTTTAAAACATCTCCCCTTAAAACGCTATTGGTCTCGACTATTTAAATAAAGTTACAGGAATATGACTTGGCCTGAAAAAAATTTCAGTCAGAAGAATTTTTTTCACTTTAATCCCTGATAATAATAATGATGAAAAACATTAATGCTGCATACAAATATATTATTGTATACTAGAATAGGATTAAGTCCTAGACAAAGCATTTTAGAAAAAACTTTCACTTTTTCACTTTTATTTTTCACTTCAATGTGATGAGTTATTCATATCTTGCATAGATGAGATTGTCAAGCAAGTTTCACAGCACTGAAACAGAGCTACAGTAAACACATGCAGAGAGGGCGAGAGAGGACACATGACGCAAGACAAAACCTCATGCTAAACAGTCCCAGACAGCACGATGGAAAGGGAAGCGTGAGATTAATGTTAATGAGAATACCATTCAAGGATCACTGCAGCACACACACACACACACACACACACAGGGATGCACACATACCACTGGGATTGAGCAAGGAGAGAAAGTGTGAGAGTTGCCAACCTATAGGAGACTGAGTAATTGAAGAATTTGATTCCGAGCGCAACATTTTACTCCCGTGGTGGTGAACTAGAAGAAACGATAATTGGGTTCACTAACAAAGCAGCAGGAAAAAGGAAATTCTGAAAGAAAAGCTTCATGGGAAGAAACTGGCAAGCTTTAAGAATCTCAGAAACAGCCAATCAGAGTGCAGGAAGAAAAGATTCAGCCACAACAAATTATTACAGCCTACATAAGAATATCCATCAGCATGTTTTCTTTGTAAATATTAAAATTCCTTAATTATTGGACACTAAACTCTGGATTTACTATGCATACCCAGACAGCAACATAGTGTCGGCCCAGATGCGGCCCACATCTGTTACGCGTTGAATCCACATGTACCAGATGTGGCCCGGATCTGGGCCGACACTACGTTGGTGTCTGGGTAGATTCTGTTCCAAAACCTAGTGAGCTGCAATGCTTTCTCCGGTCTACACTGGCAGGTGTCTTGACTGAAATAAACCTCACAAGTGACCCAATAGTCCATTTATGAATAAGCAGACTGATCTCATGAAATGGCGTATGTATGACACGCCAATTCGTATTTCCATTTTTGGTGTGCTATCAACACGCATAATCGCTTTTCAGCGTGTTTATCAACGCCTTGACTTAACGTTACATTACTGTATATATAAATATATGACCTACCCCAACCCCGTCCCTAAACCTACCCGTCACTGGGGTTAATACCATTTATGAGTCTTCCCCTACCATCCTAGGAAAAAAAATATCACTCCCCAGATGTAGATCTACATTTTGCTTCGTTTCGCTCGGACATTTAACGGCGTGTACATACACGCGGAATCACTCGGACATTTAACGGCGTAGACATACACGCAAAAGATGACGGTTCGTTTCGCCGTGGACACACACACGGATAGCTCAAAATGCGTATAGATAACACGCCACTTGACTTGAAAGTGGCGTGTATGTTTACACAAAGTCATGATGTCATGTTGGAATAAGACTGAACTATATTTCATCTTTTATACTTTTCTGTAGCTTGTCGCAATGCTATATTGGATTGCCTTTTCCATGAAGGACATGTGATTCTGCTTTTGAATTTGGTTAAAACAAGGTATCTTGGCAGTATTGATAATAAAACTGCCTTCACATTGGGAATGCGTCTATGCTGCATACATACATAGGAAACTCAACTAGGTTTTGGAACAGAACTGTTGGAGCAAAACACTTTACAAATAAATTGAAGAATTTAGTTATTCACGATGTCAATGCAATTAAATCACCCGCCTGAACACCATGGGCTCAAGTTGAGTACAACATAAAGTGGCTGGACGTTACCTCTGCACGGGTCATTTTTCACCAGGAACTCATCCAGGGCCATCCAACCCCCACCGACCCGCACCATCACCGTACTGCGCAGGATCCGCACCAGCCGGAGCTGCTGGGAATCTCCAAACTGGACACGGACAGAGAGCACAGTCATTCCTCCGTGATACGGTCATGTTTATCAGTGACACACACACAGCAGAGCAACATCAGAAACCTCAGCACTGTAACACCGGTTTCAAAGTAGCAAAAGATAGCCATTAAATGTGTGGTGGAAGTAGTGAGTCAAATCTCAACATTGTCACAGTCCAGTTAGACTATACTTCTGTTCGGTTTATCGCCTAGTTTCCTTTGTTGCCCTGCTGAGCGATTTGATTTAGACACAACCATTTTTGATTGAGACACAACATTGGTTTCATTCCAGAAGATGTGAAATGAATGGTCAATCCAACTGGTTTCATTTGTGGCTTTGTGCTAATTTAAGCCTCATCATGAGAGAATATTGAGTGTGGTGGTGCTGTTCACTGTATGTCATTAAAGGCATAGATATCCATAATAAAGGCTAGATGTCTTACGGCGGAGTCTCTATCGTCATCACCGGTGGCCATCTTGTCACAGGCAAGCTTTCTGGCGGGCTCTGTGGTGCCTGATATAAGATGAGTGATCAGCACAAACACAAATACTCTTATCTCGCTGAAATCTTGACGGATTTACAAACGGTTTGGTTCCTTACAAACGTTATTAACGTGGCTATAATTCTGGATGATTATTTATCTAATACACTTATTATTCATAAGTATGCAGTGTCATAACTACATCTCTCACGTTTATAACAAACCAAACCGTTTGAAAATCGGTAGAAAATTGAGCAAGTTATGGTTATTTAAAAAGTACATGCACCATTAAAACACAATGTTACGAGTGAGCGAGCTGCCTGTGACAAGATGGCCGCCAGTGCGGACGTCGACCTCCATTGGCCAGCAGCGCGGACGAGACATCTAGCCTTTATTATGGATATCTATGTTTAAAGGTGCACAAAGTCAGTCTTACTTTGTTTTGTTGGCCCATACTATGGTAGTTCTAGACCATATACTGCCACCTGCGGGCGTGGAGGAAGCATGATGCAAAAGATTTCCATAATAAACACTATTATTCACTATAATAGAAATACTTGATTTGTAGGTATATTTGTCACCTGTGATTAATTCTAAATTCAAAAGTGTCCTATGTCTTTATCACATTTCTATCTCTCTCTGGTTTTTTAGCATAAACAAATATTTTACTTTTAACAACATTATATACAAATTAGATATATATTTTTTTATATAATTGTTGTTTATTTTAAAATGAAGTGGGTATTACTGATATTATACTGAGTCTTCATCTCATATGAGCAATGTTGGGTAAGTTAATCTAAAAAAGTAATTAATTACTAGCTACTAATTACATCTCCAACAGTGTAATTAGATTACTGTACTAATTACTCTCTCTAAAAAGTATTGCATTACAACTCTAATCACTGTCCCATATCAACCTCGACCAGTTAAACAATACAAGGATAGACATGAAATTGCTCTTCTAATTCTTTCAGATAAATAATATTAAATTGCATAAATTATTCCTGAACTGAACAAAGTATTTAAAGGGAGAAGTTTACATTAAAAACATACATTTTTACATTAGACATTAAAGTTTGATGTTAAATCCACTATTGTTTTATATTTTATCTGTCCCATAATCTATACAGTATTTAATTAAATTACATCAGAAGTAACTGTAATTAAATTACAGAACATTAAGAGTAATCCCTTTACATTTTCAAGAGAAAAGTAATTAAATACTTAATAACGAGTAAGTTGCCCCCAACACTGCATGCGAGTGAACATCATGTTAAACATTTGTCAGACATATTGTCAATTTCTTTCTGTCTGAAACTTTACTACGATATAAAAAGTGACTTAGTGCACATTTAAGACAAGGTAGACCGTACAGTGATCAGTGTGTCCACTAGGGTGTGCTACAGGTGCACTCTACATCTCTGGGCCAGGATCTGTTTTCATACAAATAAGGGCACTGGACCGTAGGGGAACACTAAGGTATAACTACTGAATCCTACATGCCAGAGATAGGAGCTAAAGAAAACACCCAGCCAAATCATTTGATTGCAAATGATTGTTGCCAGTTGGATTTGGCCACGGCATACAGATTTCACAGCACAGAAAATTATGGCCTCATGCTTTCTGTAAAAACAAAAAAAAGAAGAAACCATACCATATGAGAACTTTTTCCACAAACCAACAATACATACAGAAGTTGCACTGTCTAGAACTACAAACTAACATTCTCATAGAGGATGCGTGTTTACACTGATGCTCGACTCCAACGACACACAATATGGAGTAATGGCTGAAATCGACTCTCTGAGACTCGACATGACCAACACATGATGGCGCCCTGCTGAGCGTCTCTCTGGCCTGAAAGCCCGCTGTTCTTTAAGTGATACCCAGAATGAATCGATACCATTGGTGAATTTGGTGATTGGGAAGATGAATTTTTGAAGCATGATCAAGAGAAATAATCAAGAGAATCACAACAAACGGCTTTAAGAATGACCATTTACCAGGATACAGCTTTCCAAAACCGCAACGTGTAGATGAGGGGTAAGATTTTGATTGTCCCTGTTTGTTATAGTCTCATCGGCGATTAAGGGATCATGTAAGCAGTGAACGAGACCAAACTGTCAAAAGAATGGTTTCAGTTGATGTGATATAAAGTTCTCAATACAAAGGAAGAAAAACATGAGGTTTGCATGACCTGCCCGATAAAAGCCCTTCACCAGCTAAGAGTCACGTATCTTCCTAACACACGGCCCTGAGAAAGCATGTAGCTCATGATTTTATGTGATTTATGTAGGGAAAACCATGCATCTTTCAGCTCAACATTTTTCCTGAAGCTTTGGCTTGTTTGAACATCAGCCACAAAATGTGGTTAAAAGCAAAAGAGTAAGTTCACTGGCGTTGAGTGAAGCTCCTGTAAAGCAGAACTAAAATAAGGGAATTAGGCAGGTAGCAGAAGGCAAGCAAACTGTGTTGTGTTGCAAAGCTCTTGCAAATAATAATAAGAAGCAGAATGCAGCGCTGCGGGGAGAAATGCATTTCAACTCAGAAGCAGATAGGTGATAGTTGACTATAAACCACCTTGGGTGTTTGTAGAACCGTCAACATGAAACAACATTAGCAACCTTTTCCTTTCTGTATTAACTACTGGCACGATTTTAAAATGACTGCACTACCTATACAGTTACCTAAACAATAAGGCCTGAATATGCTAATAAATGCACACCTGTGACCACATGTTCTGTTTCAATGTGCCACGTTCCTACAGCATGTTGACTGTAAACTATAAACAGCTGAAATTATTAATGTAATTTACCATACTGTTATTGGTCTTATCCATGCAATGCAAAAATCACTATTATTGAAAGGCCTCTCATGGCGTATCGCTTTATTTGCTTTGAAAAAGGTTTGGTTGTTCATTTTAATTTTAAAGGGTTAATTTTTGGTTCACCCAAAAATGAAAATTCTGTCATCAATTACTCGCCCTCATCATGTCATTCCAAAGCCGTAAGACTTAAGATCATCTCCGAAACACAAATGAAGATATTTTAATGAAATCTGAGAGATTTCTGTCCCTCCATTGACAGTCTATGCAACTACCACCTTGATGCTTCAAAAAGTTCATCAGAAATATCTCAGATTTCATTCAAATATCTTCATTTGTTTTCAAAAGATAAACTAGAGTCTTACGGGTTTGGGACGACATGATGGTGAGTAATGTTTTTTCCAATCCTTTTAAGGTGTTATTGTTATTATACATTTAATCACTGAGATATTAATTAACTACATGTACTTACTACATGGTTAGGGTTAGTTGCTTGCAATTATGCATAATCTACTATTACTATGGTACTGTAAGTACATGTAAGATGTATAACACTGTGTTTTTTGAATTACACTCAAATTACACTTGAAACTATTCCCAAACATTTCTGCTTGCTTAACTTGCTTTTCTGCTGGCTTAAATTAATCGGTCTAATAATTGCTCACAACACAAAGGGCATTAAGGACATATCTGAACTAGACACCATGTTTGGTGTCATTTATTATCAGGGAAGTAGATCTTTTCACTCTCTATTTATAGCTTCACCTGCACTGGTTACTTTCCCATTCCACTGTGCCTGAATCCCAGTGGTTGGCTTTGGGAAGAGGGTTGAAAACTAGCTTAAATATGCTTATCCGCTTGTGAGTTTAAGACGGCCTTAAATATTAGGGATCAGATAAAAGAAAAAGGGCAGCACAGCAAATCTTTAAAAAGCTCAATGCATGTATACCTGGTTTCCAAGGTAGAACTGATGTGGAGAAAAAAAACAATGAAAAGACAAACATTAGTAAATATCAGTTCACTTAACAATGAATTCTTTTGAAATCAAAAGAAGAAGAAAAAATCCCCAAAAGGTCCTATCCAGCTTGTCTCCAGAGTGGCACAGTTACAGGCTTCTAGCCAGTCAGAAGAACTGTGTTTTTATGAACAGCTGTATTATTCCCTCAGATTATAGGCAGTAATAGAACGGCTGACCGTGACCAAACGGTATGGGATCTGTTTATTAGGAGTGTCGGAGAGAAGTGGACCGGGGGAAAACCCTCACACTTGAGAGACTGAGAAATGCAACGGCACATAAAAATGTCATGAAGTCATTCTCTTTGGCATCAACAGCGTCGGGACAAAGAGGTTTGTCTTGGGGACTAGTTTTAACGCGGCCCTGAGGAACACTGCCAACTTTCCAGTATTCATGTTTCCATCAAAACATTCCTTATATCGGCTTTCATACAAGGAATAGGCCTTTTCATTTGAATACAGCCAATGTACGACTGAGCTTCACTATAATGTTTACATCCAATTATTATAGGATTTTTTCTAGCATTGAGGTAACTGCTGTTTTGACATCTAGTTTTTCACGAAAACTAGATCACTTTGTTGTAAAATTATAGTTAAGTTAATTAACAATCAATATATTTCATTCACTAACTTATTTTCACAGCGAAAGTCCAGTGATCGTTTTGGGGGTCTTGTGAATATTATTTTGAAAGACCAACTTGACTGACACAATGAACAGGTTTCTACATTTGTATTGGCCTAGAGTTCCATACTGAATCAAGTTTCATAAATATAAAGCTTTTTCTTGACTCATCTCCAAAGCATGAGAAACCGGTCACTTACCCGATATTTGTTGGCGCCAATCTGCTCTACTTGGAACCGCTTAGGACACTTGCACTTTGCAACTTGGCGAGTCACCTAAACACATAAAGTCATAAATCAGAGTGTAAACGACTTCATGAAAGGTCATTTGTAACACTTCCAGTTACTAGGTAGAGTTTCCAGAAAGTAAGCTGGTAATGTTTACCTCATCTTCAATTTTGTCAGCATCGGTTAAGGGTTTGTAAGCGTCTTTGTTGGGATGTAAAGCAGCCACAAACTCATAGTAGTCAATGTAACCATCGCCGTCCCGATCAAAGATGTCTGCCACGGCGCTCATCTCCAGACGACTGGTGGGAAACTCTACAGGAACAGGGAAGATTGAGGGTAAAGCCCGAAAGACTTAAAGAAGACACTGTTTGAAGTCTTTCCTTACTTGAGGACAGGATGCCATCGATGAATTCCTGCCTTGTGACTTTGCCATCCTGGTCTTTATCAATACGACGGAAGAAATCCATGACGCGTGATTTCTTGTGGTTCATCCAGCGCATGTAGCGTTTCCTCCATACGTCAAAGTCAAAGTTGGCAAACTCTTTCAGCTTAGAGCAGAAGATTGACATAACTGTTACTCAGCGAATCTGCAGGGTTCTTAAATACAATATATATAATTGTTTGGATTTTTACAATTGCACACTAGTTTCTTTTTAATCCACTTGCTGAATGAAAAGTGGCAGTTATCCTGGTAAACCCTGTACACAACGCAGCTGTGCTGAAATATGACGAGTTTGCAGACATGATAAAGACACCTTAATGTAAACATTGTCATAATTCATCAAGGCCACATCACCATTCCTGTTTTCTGTCCACTAGGGGTGTAACGGTTCACAAAATTCACGGTTCGGTTCGATACGATACACTTGTGTCACGGTTCGGTACGTTTTCGATACAGCAAAAAGAAAGAAATGCCAGAGAAATTTCCATGATTAAATGTTTTTTAATTATATTTTTATTAAAACTAACATCATAAAGTATGATATTTTTTTACTTTGAGCAATGATGGAGCTATACTTGACTTTTCTTAGGAGCTTATAAAACTAAACAGCTCCTTGGACAAAATGTAATATTGTAGTAGTTATAAACAAAGGTTTATTTTAGTTCAGATTAACATTTGAGGGCAGCAATTGTATTCATAATGTCAAAATAAAACCGACGTAATGTTACTTGAAAGCATTATAGCAACTATTCCTGCCACACTCCCATGGTTACAGTTAGTAGTGTTACTCCAGTAAACCCATGGTGAATGTGTGGACACTGGATAGTTCATTCATGGCACAATGTTTCTTCCTGGTTTCCACGTCAGCGCTGTTTGATCCGTTAATAGCGGAGAAATGTGAATGCTTCTCACTAGATCTCGCAGCGATGTTATTACTTCAGTGGGGAACTCAAATGCTTTCTTCACTGGATTTGGCTGTGTAGTGACAGTGCTGATGATGAAGATCGGCTCGCGCTGCATTGGTCCAAACTGATAAACGGTCCGTCAAACACACAATAACGAGAAGCTCAGTTTCGTTCCGCTTACATTACATTTGCCATTTGATGTTGGGCAATGTTGTGGTCACGCCAGCGTCTCTTACATTATGAACGCGCTCGCCACGCGTGACGCGCCTACATTTGAAATAGCGAAATTTTGATCGGCAGGAAAAATGGTCCAACCGTTCGGTTTAAAAATGCGTACCGAAAACCGAACCGAAAGCCTCGTACCGAACGGTTCAATACGAATACGTGTATCGTTACACCCCTACTGTCCACATATTTAAGTCAGATTTAAGACTTTTTAAGGACCCGCAGGGTGTCTACATTTGATATGGCTCAGATCTGAGGTCAGGTGTGCATGTACGACTGACCTCTTCTAGTCTGTCCAGAGCATCGTTGAGCTTCCTTCTCCTGTCCAGAGCCAGAAGCCACACCTGCTGCCACTTACTGACCAGCAGGTTCACTCTGGGGTTCTTCGTCTCGATCTGTGCCTGTGATGCTGCGGCGTACATGGTTTGTGTAGGAGATCTCTTTCCTGATGACCAAAAACAAAGGACTTAAACAAACAATCCTGAGAGAGTATGTGATTTTGACACAGCCTAGGTCTTTGTTAGCCTGGATGCCGGCCCGAACCCCGCCCACAACATTTTTTGGTCGGGAAGTTCGGTCTGGACTCGATCCATTGAGGAGTAATTATGATTGGTTCAGAATTAGTCGGGCCAATCAAATTGCCAGGGCGGGCTTTATACGATGATGGACAGATGATCTGCAGTTACGTAATCATCACGTTATCAAAGAGCGCTTGGGTTGAACTGGTTTCCCTCAGAGATGACTGCAGCTGGAGAACTGAGATGTATAGATTCCGCTATCGCGTCTGTTGTAGAAGAAATCGACAGCGCATTCATTTTAAAAGACGAACAGAGAACTGCAATCAAGGCATTTGTCGATCGGAAATATGTGTTTGCCGTCCTTCCTACGGGATTCGGCAAAAGTTTATTTTATCAGCTGGCTCTGATGGTCGCTAAGAAGATGGGACGCAATGAAAACCCTGTGGTCGTTGTGGTTTCTCCTTTGGTCGCACTCATGGAGGACCAAGTAAAAGAAGCAACACTCATTATTTTACAACTTCTTCCAGCGTGCGTGCAGTTGAGTTCTGTTGACAACTATGCGTAGCTCAACATCCGTCACTTACTGCGCTGCTCTGATTGGTTGTAGGTCTATCCAATTGAGTGCAGAGTCTTTTTTTTTTCTGGTTTGGTTAAGACACGCCTCATAATCAAAGCCCTATGGAGGAGTATCAGACTCACATTCTGACTAGAATATGAGTATGATGAAGTCAGGCTAGGTCTTTGTATTAACAAACCCTATCCCAAACTCTTAACGCAACTCCATATTTTCAAACATCAACCCTTACCCCAACCCTACCCCCTCAACCTAAATATCAAACCCTGCTCAAATCATGCTAAAACAATAGTATTGTTCAGGGAAGGCCAGCTTAGCTGCATGCACACTCATAGTAATGAGTATTGTGAAGACCATGCCAAATTTTGCCTGTGCCAAATTGAAACACTGGACTGAGCTTCGCTGCTGGTACTCACTGACTGATCGTCCTTTGTGTAGAACAGGGATTTGAGACTGCACTGGGGGGTCTGCTGTGGCTTTTCTTTTATGAGTTTTGGTGATTTTGTCCACATCCGGCTGTTTTCTGGTCATCTCTTCCATGAATGTCTTGTACATAGCAAAGACACAAACAGTTAGTTTCTACAATTCACACTAATAAACCTTTGACTTTTTATGTAATGACGTTATACTGAGCTCTTGATGGTACCTGGTGCTCAGCAATGAGTGACTTGACTTGCTCTAACTCCTGAGGAAGAGGTTCCTTGTCTTTCTCTCCGAGTATGGTCTCGGCCCATTGGAGCCAGTTCAGGAGGTTCTCCAGCAGTTCTTGAGTGGCCAGCAGATCGGCCAGAGCACTGGAGAGTCTCTGCTGGTGCTGTCGAGCCCAGGCTGTCACCTGACATGGACACAGAGATCTGATAAGCCTACGCACACTATAGACAGTGTGCGTGTGCGTCTAATTACATGAAATAGCTTCAATCATACAAAAAAAAAAAAAAAATTTTGGGGGGGGTACTTAGGGCATTTTTTAGTGGTAAAAAAGTAGTTGTTTTTCTATAAAATTATGATTTTCTTTTCTATTTAATTGCACATTTCTTTTAGAAATTGATAGATTTATATACTTGGAACTCATGCAAACCAAAAATAAGTAGATCCATATAATTTCCAATCATTCGGCTAACTCATCCTCACTCTCATCACATGGAAGAGCTAACTCTGCACTCTTCCTATTGCTCTTTCCGTAAAATATTGCTGTATTCAATTTCTGAAATATAGAAAAATATCTAATTTACTTATCGAAGTTGCTGCAAAACAATCCCCTTTGAGAAGAGATGTTTAGAAATAAGGTTAATAGAGCATTTTCTGGAACTACAACAGGTGTCTTCGTGTGAGGGTGACAGTGGGAAAGATAGTTTTCGAGGGACATTCAAATGTCATGTGACTTAAAAACAGCACATCGTTGGCTACCTTAAGGCCTGCCCTTTTAGGGAAGAAGGAAACTAGTAGAAATGAATTGTTGCGGTATGGCAACGCCATACCATAAAGGGTAAAGATGCGTTTTGGCCGATCGGATCACAAGTGGACGACACTAAGTACAGGTGCAAACAGGGTCTAAAACGCTTTGAGCTTATCCACCACTTCCAGAGGGAGTGGAAAACACTTTCGACCGGATTGCTTTCCTAGTGTAAACGCTCATGTGGACGAATGTGTTCTCATCAAATGTATCTGAAACTAGTAGAAATAGACCGACCTCCTCAAAGCGCGCTTTAATGATGGTGTTCCAGTGTTTGATGGTGGTGATGGAGTCTGGGTGGCAGATGGACAGGATCGCCTCTCCCAAGCTGGTGGCTTTATTCAGGCCCAGTCTCTTCTCTTCCAGATTCTTCATAAAGTCCTGCATGTATCAAAAGTTATTCCATTAGTAAGTGGTCATGGTTACACACAGAGAAGCCCTTCACCACCACTATTGTTTCACAATCTGAGGACATGAGTTATTCCTCAGGACGAATGTAGGGCGCAGTTCTCAGTTCTCGCTCGGCATGATCAGTGAAAGTTCAGACGTCGTCCACAATGAAATTGTGCTTCCATTATAATCTAATTACATAATTCAACAAAACTATCTACACTGCAAGTGATGCCTACAAGACTACGTTATGGGAAATTCAATCGAAATAGTCAGTAAAACAAAAAGTAAAGGCTAATGTAAAGCTATTATAAACCCCAGTCAAAATAAACCTAGAGGAGATTATTAGGATCCCTAGGCAAGGCAGAATATTCATTTTACTGACTGTACATTATTATTCCGCTTATTACACGGCTACTCACCAAATGAAATAAAAATTACATGAAATATTACGATTATTTTATCATGTGAAAATAACTAGCAAGGGGGACAAAATAAACACACAAATATTTGACTGCATGCATTACTCATCTCAGAAATTGATTTACTTGTTATTTAAAAAACCGATATATATTCAGTAAAATGTTGCCATCAAGCACTGTTCGTTAGTAACTGATGGTTTTAAACCCCATCATCACCCAGGGTGTTTGCTTCCTCGACTGTGGGCGTGAATAATGTCTCGGGGAACTATTTCCGATCCTGAATATGAGATCACACTACAAGGGAATAAGGGTTGCACTCTTTCCTGGCAAGCAGAAGTTAATAAAGATTTGAAGCCATGTATGGCTTTTGTTACTCAGTTGGACATGGAGAGAGACTGTCAAAATGAACCTGGCTTCACATTATTAGAGCTAATAAAAAAAGAATGTGAAGGTTGTGGAAAACACAGACACACGTTCTGTCTTGGAAAGATTATGATCCCTCTGGCAAACGCAGAACAGATAAAAGTGCATTTTTTGTGTGTACTGTTGCCAGTAAATGCTGATATCCGAATGTCATTGAGGTCTTTGAAAGGTAAACATCGCCCTGGTTAAATCGGCTCATGTGATTTGTTTGTGGGGTTGTGGGAAACCTGCCTTGTGCTGCTCGATGAGGGCGCGGAGGGCTTCTTCATCCTCAGGCAGCGCACCGTGAAACCGAAGACTCTGCTCCGCTTCTGCGAGCCACTCCAGTAAAATATGAACGGTGGAGTGAAACTCCTCAGCCTGAGGAACACAGTACAAACTTGCATTCATAAACAACAAATTCTAGGTGGCAATAGTTATTGTAAAAAAAAAAAAAATTGTTTTAAAGATTTTTTTGGTAACGTTTAGGCTCCAATTCTCACTGTATTAACTAGTTGCTTTTATCAGCATGCATATTTGGTAACGCTTCCTTTTACAGTACAGTACTTACGTGTACTTACCTAGAAAGTACCGGCTAATATAAGGTAAGTACATGGGTTAGGGGTATGTTCAGGGTTAGTACCTAGTTATTACCCAGTAATTATAATTACTATAATAAGTACATGGGTAACAGGACTGCAAAAGGAAGCGTTACCGCATATTTCTAGAATTTTTTAGCACTTATAAAGCACGTATTAATGCCTTTTTCTGCATGATCATATTCTACATCCCTCAATCCACCCAATACCTAAACTTAATAACTTCCGTATTAACTATTAATAAGCAGTCATTAGGAGTTTGTGGCAAAAGTGGTAGTTAATAATAGTGATTTGGACCCTAATCTAATCTAAAGTGTGACCGATTGTTTTCCCATGCCTGATAATCAGCATTTAAAATTCCCTGATATCAGATTCCCATTTAAAGGAACAGTATGTCTTTGGTTCACTGCAGTTTTAAGCAGAAAATACTCAGCAATGCTGTCGACTTGTGAATTTACACATGGTTTGTCTTAAAGCGTATTAAAAACACCACTTATAAACAACATTAAAAGCTGGATTTTCACCACAGGGGGACTTTAAATGGAAAGACATTTACATAGAAGGTCCAGTAGCTGGTTTAAATCTAAGGGTCAGAAAGACTAAATGAGGTGTTTCAGTGTGAGATGTGGTCGTACCTGACACAGTGCCTGCTCAAGCCGAGTCTGTTTGGACACAGAGAGGCTACACACCGTCTCCCAGCGAGTGCTCAACTCTTGCATCTGAACTTTGACCCAGGAAGAGTCATCGTGGGTGTTCTCGATCAGCTCTCGGGCCGAACGCTTCAAAGCCTGCACGCTGCCGGTCCTCTTGCCCAACTCTTTCTGGAACACCTGTGGTTCACCGGACACACGTTTGATCAAATCACGGTGCCAATGTCAACCAGTGTAACAAAAAGTGTTACCTACGTACCCTAGCTTTCACACACAACACAGTTATTTTCAGGACTGACAACCGCATTCTCGTGTATACTGTCTGTGTGTTCCATGTTTTTTTATATATTACAGACATGGAGATATGAGCTGTGTGTCGTCTGAAGCTTTTAGATCCAGTCACTGTTCTGCTCCAGTTTTGTGTTCAATCCGTGACTCAAATGCTCCTCTTTTCACCCAGGTATAAAAGCTGCAGTCGGTTAATGAAGATTTGACGGATTGGGAGATTTTTTAGTTTTATGGACGTCGCGATCTTTGATATTACTTTGGTCACAGTCGTGTGAGTGTGTGTGACTCCCGTTGTGTGTTTATACAGACAGTATTTGAGATGCTACTGTACGTCGCTGTTTGAACGGGACATTTCCAGACTCACACCTGTAAGTAAATGCGGTTGCCAATCCTCAAAACTGACAGAGTGAACATAGCCAAAATAAAACGTTTATAGAAAAACTGCAATTTTAGATGTTTCTATACACCTTAGTGTTTATTTCAGTGTAGATTATGGAATAAATTTGATTCATTAATTTTTGCTGTTCGGCTAAATGAATACTTTAATTTCTGTTTTGGTGTTTCATATAAAAAAAAATATTTTTTTATTCAACATATTCATCAAACAAATAACACTCCTCATGCAAATATGATACTCTACTGCTAAGTGTAAAACGTAATTCGATTGAAATAAAACCTTCTATATAAGAACTATATTAACACTTTTCACAATTATTGTATCATATTTATGATCAACTTTCTGGTTCAACTTTATTGTTTTACAGAGCTGGCAGCACTGCATCCTGGGATTACATTCACAGCACAGGATACATGAGATGCTGTACTAGCAGCTTTTGCACTGAGAGCATGTCTCTGATGTCATCACTGTCTTAAAAGGTCATCTGTCATCGAACAGCCAGACTTTAGGACATTTGCACACAACAGCAGTCACGTCAGCGCTAAACCATGACTTCCAATCAGCATCGGCCATTACAAAAGAACTGAATATGTTGGCTCTGTGTGTTTTTATGATGTGGTGTATGAAATATGAATCACTTAGGTGATCCTTCCGTGTCTCAAGACTACATAAATGTTGAGATATTTATAGAATGTTGTCAAAAAGCTGGATTTTGTTCAGCTCTAGATTGCATCGACAGAAATCAGGCGTGAACAGCACCAAACATAGTCAAAGACTGCTGGTGACCATTTTCTCAGGCCAAGGCTCAAATTATGATCATGAATGAGGTCATCAGTAGCCTCATCAGCTCGAGTGTGCTCTGATCTTGAGTTTGGACTCGCCAGGACTCCCTTCACCCCTAATTGAAACCAGTGGGTTCTGTCATATCACACTCCCTCTGATGAAACTACAGCATAATTATATTTTATTCTTGCCATAAACTCCAAATACAGAACCAAGAGGCTGAAAACACAGGGACTGATATTTTAAGAAAGTTGCTCAATGCTTGAAAAATGCACACACACACACACACACACACACACACACACACTCTGCTCTTTTGTGTCATGATCATGTGCTGTACCCACCAAAGTATATCCTTGGGTACAACTTATTCATTTTTGTCATCATTGTATTGTAATATTATTTCTTTTATCTAGATTTGTACTGTATTTTAGGTTAGGTTTGTTCTGCTGTGTCACGTTACAGTATATTTGATGAGCTCTATATGGATTGATCAATGTACGTTTGTAAATATTATTCAATGTTAATATGTTCATCATATAACATTTACATTTTTGTCTGAATAAAGCATTTAAAGCTTTCATATTTTGGACAAGAAAGGATTATAAAACGAGTCTAATGACATGCTCTTTAATACAGCCTAATCATATAATAATATATATCATTACGTTAGATCTTTGTATCAATTTGATTTAATTATTAATTCATTACTTTATATCACATGCTGCAGTACAGTAATGAAGAAGCAGGTTGTGTAAATATAATACTAGATCAACAGTCAAACTTTTTCTCAAGAATCCAATTTTCCATACAGAAATAGGTAGATCAGCCTTTTCTAATTATGCTCCTTATGTATGGAATGAGCTTCATATGAAATATGTACCATCTCTCGCTTTGTTTAAAAACATCTCAAAGTCTGTTTTTATAGAACGGTGTAAATGTTTTAACAGCTGATTAGGATTTGTATTGTTTCTCAGATATGGGTACTTTCGTTTGTTTACTATGTTGTGTTATGTACACTACTTTGTACTTTTGGTTTGTGCGGCCTATCTTGACCTGGACTCCCTGGTAGAAGAGATATTGTATCTATATGGGACCTTCATGGTAAAATAAATAAATAAATAAATCAGTGTAAACTACCTTATGGCTGTCGATGAGGTTCAGGACGAGGTCTATGTCCCCGTGAACCGGCTGATCTTCTGCTAGCTGTGGTTCCACTCTATACAGCCAGTCGATGAGAGCCTGCAGGGCGTCTGTGAACTGACCTGAGAACAGCAGAGCCTCCTCAAGCTTGTTCTGCCTGTACACAACACAGCCCATACGGTGTCACATACACATATCCTTCAGTCTGATCACGAATAATGCACAGCTGACAAGGACATTAACTACTAATTACTCGAAAACATTAGGATTTTAGGTTTCAATTGAAATGCATAAAGAAAAATATGTATTTTACTGTAAAATAGCACTTTGTGCTGACAAATGCTTGGCAGTAAAGTGAATCACTATTGAGAATAATGAAATTACAAATATAGTAACACATTATAGTTTGGTGCAAATGTGCATTATTGTCAGAAAATAAACACCCCAAATGATTCTAAAACAGGCTTAATTTTGAAATTGCTAAAAGTATACATGCATTTTTTGATGGATGGACCTATTATACTTTTTCCCCATGTTTATCTCTCTTTAGTGTGTAATGTTGCTGTTTGAGCATGAACAATCTCTGAGTTCTTCTCTAAATCAGTGTCAGTGTTTCTGAACTCCTGAAACGCCTCCATTGTAGTCTTGAGTCACGAACACAGCACAATATTCCTCATTTTAATAATTCATATGCAGAATAAAGGGGCGGGGCCTGGTTGAGTTAGCTAGTTGTGTGTTAAACTGGTGGTTATGGGAAGGGGCGGGACATTTCCCAAACACACTCGAAGCGCTCGACCAATCACAACACACTAATCCAGCCGACCAATCAGAGCACAGTGTGCTTTTCAGAAGGAGGGGCTTCATAGAGACAGGAAGTAAACAGAGCGTTACTGACAGACTGGGAAGAGAGGAGCCGCAACAATGGAGAATATGGGAAACTAATCTTTATAAATCCTGGTATAATAATTCTAGTAGAGCCCAAACACAACAAGACTGTAAAAGAGCATAATACAGGCTTTTTAAAAGTGGACGGGGGATAAAAGTAACCAGAACACGTTTGCCTGAAATCCACGTACCTCTCCACAGATTTCCCGCAGACTGTGTCCCATTTGTCCCTGAGCTCACTGAGCATGTCGTCCAGTTTCTGGTTGTCATCTTTCAAGGAAGTCTTGTCCTTCAAAGCTCGGCCCGTGCGACTGGTGGTGTCGTACACTGAATGCTTGCTGCCCAGTGCTTTCTGGAAGTCCTACACAAGACAAACACAGGCGTGAGGTCATTCACATGCAGCTCAAGGGCACACGTCATCCTGTGAGGCCTTCCGGGACGCCTGAGGTCATCAGATCCTGCCAGATATATACGTGACTGACTCATCTGAACGTCTGAGGCACTGCTGAGCTGTTAATTACACACCGATATGAAGCACTACGGTCACACACTCCTCCGCCCACTCGTGTCCTGCTTTAAACACACTGATGCTGGAGACTGAGGAGCTCGACTTCAGTTTTAAAGCAATTTGAGAAACATTTACTTCCATTATTTGGCATTGTGTGCCATGGAAAGGTGGACCTCTTTAAACCTCTAAAAATATCATGTACAATATCATGGTTATTTCCAAAGAGTGGGGAATTGAATTATACAGGAGCATAACAGGATGACACTTATGACCCACATTCAGTGAGTGAAAAAACACCTGGTATTGTGATTCACACTCTCCGTTAACCAGCACGTCAGACGCTCCACACACACACACAGATGGGGGATAAAAACAGAGTAGCTAATGGTGTGAACAGGAAGTCTATATGACCCCCTTTACACCTGGCATTAATATCCATTTTCTTTTCTTTTTTGTGACTGAAGCACAAGCGGTCAGCGCTAAACATAGGTGTAAAAACAGGGGTTTTTATTTGATTCCTTTCTCAGTCGTGAGCTGCATAAAATGGGTTTGTTCATTCAATGTTTGCTCCCATGAAAGTGATGTAAAAGGTGACAAGATAATATTAAACCAGAAAGGTTTCACAGGAGACGGATTAGGAAAGCATGTTAAAGGGTTAGTTCACCCAAAAAAGAAAATGCTGTCATCATTTACTCAATCTCATGTCGTTCCAAACCCACACCCTTTCTAAACACAAATGAAGATATTTTTAATGAAATCAGAATGTCCCTCCATTGTAAGTCTATTCACCCAAAACTCTTCTAAAGAGACACGGTCACTTTATACGAAGAGCAGATTTTTTTAGGCTTTTATTCATATATAAACTATGGTCAGCGAACGTAGATAGAGCACATCAAATATGGCAAACGGAAGCTCATGCATGCTTTCATAGGAGGGACAGAAATCTCTCGGATTTCATTAAAAATATCTTCATTTGTGTTCCTGGAGATGAATGAAAGTCTTATTGATTTGTACCGATATGAGGATGAGTAAATTTTTAGATGAACTAACCCTTTACTTGCAGCAACCGCTGCATTAACTGCTTAGTCCAGTCTTACAAGTTTACTAGTAAAGTATTTTTAAGACTAGTCATACATTTTAAGTCAGTTACATAAAAACATAGATTGCTCTAATCTGAAGCTAGTTGGCTAGACTAGTTCAGGTGGAAACGGTAATGCGTCTAGACTGAACACTTGTGTTTGTCTGACTGAAAACACTGGGTAATGGACTGGGGCCAGTCACCTTGTGCTGGGTTAACTGTGTCTTGATCCTGTCTGGATCATTCGCGATCTCCAACTCAGAGTCCAGCGATCTCTCGGACTCTTCCAGCCACTCCATCAGTTTGTTCCAGGTCTCATGGAACTGTAAAAAGACAAGAGCACGACAATCCATTTGTGTAGTTAGCCGTATATCATAGCATTTTCTTTTCCCAGCCTAATGCCATACAGTTGCTTTACACCACTGAACCACAGAGGCTTTTTTTCATACTAAACAACAAAATATTCTTTCGTGTCTTAACAAGTTTGCTCAGAATCAATTACAGTTGTTTGCATATATATTCACCCCCTCACCCCAGGTCATTTTTTTTTTTATTAGATGTGCATTTGGCAGCATTTCCAGATGGACTTTTTCAGTCCTGCACATCTGGCCACCGCAGTGTTCCTCGTTCTTATTTGCGAGAGTGATCTTTTTCAAGTCCCCTCATAAATTCTCAATTGGACTGAGATCTGGACTTTGACTTGGCTACTCCAGCAGGACATCAACAGTATTTTTGTTAAGCCATTCCTGTAAAGCTCTGGCTTTATTGTTGGATGTCTTACATGGACCATGCAGGGATTTCCCTGTGTTTTCCTACATGTATTTCATCCTGTACCCTCACAAGCCTTTTCACAATCTGCTGCAGAGAAGAATCCCATAGCATGAGGGATCACTGGCATTATCTGCACCAGTGACCATTTAGGTGTGTTATATTAAAGTGTATAAATAATAATAAAAATGATAAATAAATAAAGTAGAATTAAATGTACAGTACTGTGCAAAAGTCTTAGGCACGTTAGTATTTTCTCCAAAAAATGGTATTAAGTCAGTTATTTATATCTTTTGCTGTAGTGTGTCACTAGGAAATATCAGTTTACATTTCTTGCCATTAATCATAATAATCCAGTGAGATTTCTGTATGCACAAGGAGTCTGACAACAGCCGGTGTGATCTGATCTCACCATCATCGAGACTGTGAGTGTTTACATGAAGAAACAGAACAAACTGAGACAGACTAAATCCAGAAGAACTGCGGGAACGTCTACGAGATGCTTGAAGAAACCTTCCTGCAAAGCTATCTGAAAACCTCTGTGCAAGTGTACCTGGAGAAAAGCTGTTTTAAACACAAAGGGTGCTCACACCAAATACTGATTTGATTTAGTTAATAGAAGTTAATGATTTATGATTGTATTTTTTTAATGCATCCCATTCCTCACTTTACAGAAAGTGCCTACAACGTTTCACAGTACTGTAGCTTTGCTGATGGGTTTCTTCAAGCGTCTTGGAGACATTTCTGCAGTTCTTCTGGATTTAGTCTGTCTCGGTTTTGCTTTTTCGGTTTCTTTATGTAATATCACCATGATGGTGAGATCAGATCTCCGTGTGGAGCATTGGCTGTTGTCAGACTCCTTGTGCATGCAAAAATCTCACTGGATTATTACATGAATGTTTGGAAATGTAAAATGATATTTCCTACTGACACACTACAGCAAAAGATATGAATAAATGACTCAAAACCATTTTTATGGGGGCGGGGGATGGTATATTAACGTGCCTGAGACTTTTGCACAGTATATAATGTGTGTAATATTGTAAAATAGTATTAAAAAAAGATATGAAATGGTAAAAAAAAAAAAAATGTAAAATCACTTTGTAGAGATCTGTTTTAACTTTGACATTAAAGAGACTCGCTTTGATGATCAGTGGGAAAAAAGTCCAGTTAAGCCCACCGTGATTCAGCCTCTACTCTAGTGACGGCATGCTCTTCTGCACGAGTTACACGGGGGAGTTCAGCGCACCTGTTTGGCCCGTTTCCTGGCGTCGTCCAGCTGGCGTCCTCTCTCCACCGAGCGCTGAACCACCTTCTCCCAGCGGCCCTGAACGCTCAGCAGGAGGTTCTTGATCAACACCACATCTTGTTTCTGACTGAAGTACTTCAGGTGTGTTCCGGTCTTATCCAGCTCGATGATTTGATCCCGATGAGAGTTCACCTCAATCACAAACACCTGCAGAAATCCAGCAGATCCATTTAAGGAGACATAATTATGGAAATGGACTATTTCTATCAAATGCAACAACATGGCTCATAAGTCACAATGAAACCGAAGCGACAGATCTTTTCTATGTTATGATGTACATCTGTTTAACTGATAAAAAAAGTAAGGCGGGGACCGGTTGTTGATTGGATGTGGCACTCATCAGTGTATGCAGATGAGCTTGAGTCTGCATGGGCGGGGTTTGAGCACACTTAGGCCTTGTCCACACGGACACGGGTATTTTAATAACCGGAGTTTTTCCTCCTGCGTAAAAAAAAAATCCTGTCCACACGAAAATGCAAAAACACGCTATCAAGCGCATGCCACACCAGAAGGTGGCGATATAACCCTAACCGTAAAGCCACGTTGGCCAATCAGAAGCCTAACAAAAAGTTATTACCGGTTTCCGGTAGGCGGATAATGACGCACAATCTGACGTCAAACACAGCGGATAACGGCGCACACTGACGTCAAACACAGCGGATAACGGCGCACACTCTGACGTCAAACACAGCGGATAACGGCGTACTCTGATGTCAACGGCGCACACTGACGTCAAACACAGCGGATAACGGCGCACACTGACGTCAAACACAGCGGATAACGGCGCACACTCTGACGTAGCAAGGCAAAACCCCCGGTTTTACTGTCTACACAACAACACAGTAACCGGCGTTTCTGAAAATCCTCACCCAGGCAGGGGTTTTCAAAAATGTTCGGTTTCAGTGCGTTTTCGTGTGGACGAACGGCCGAACCGCGTAACAAAAGTCACGGTTATAAAAATACCCATGTCCGTGTGGACAACGCCTAAGGGTACGATTACACGACAACGATGTACTTCGTTGTGTTTTCCGGCTACAGACGAGATTCACACGGATCTGCGAAAATCAGTAAAATCGCTGTGTTCTGCTTTTAAGCCAGTAGTTGGCGATGTCACTTTGTAAAGAAAAACTACGTGCCTAAAGACAAAACACGTAAAACGCGTTACGTCACCGTTTCCACAAATTCAAGTTGCACTTTGAAACCTGTTTTTAAAAGATTTTGTTTTAAGGCCCCCAAAATACAGTTGTCGTGTAAATAAACGGCCAAAATGCATAAAAAGTAAATTTTTAGTTGAAAATGGTTTTGTGTAAACGGGCCCTGAATCATTATAGAGTCCTGCATTCGTCATCAGAGAGAAGAGAAGTCTGTCATTTCACTAGAAGATCCAGTTATCAAATTTCTATTTAAAATCATTTAAGGTCAAAACATTTTTTAAATGGAAAGTATGCATGGTCTATTTAGAAAATAGATTTGTGTATTGACATCAAGTGTAATATGTCAGAGAGCACTGACCTTATGCTCGTCTATCTGGAACATGATGGTCTCGAGGATGAGAGAGGCAGGAGATATCATAGTGAGCGTCTGTTCGGCCTGGGTCAGCCAGTTGATGAAATCCTGCAGTGAGTTATGGAAGTCTGTGGCCATCGCCAGAGCTTCCTCCAGTTTCACCTATGGGCAATCAAACACAAACACACACACACACATTAAAGAGGAACTACTGTGCTTGTTTCCATGTTCATCTCTCTTTAGTGTGTAATGTTGCTGTTTGAGCATGAAAAACCTCCAGTTCTTCTCTATATCAGCGTCAGTGTTTCTGAACTCCTGAAACGCCTCCATTGTAGTCTTGAGTTTTCTTCCGGGAACGAACACGTCATAATATTCCCTAATTTAAATAATTCATACGCAGAATAAAGGGGCGGGGCCTGGTTGAGTTAGTTAGTAGTGTGTTAAACTGGTGGTTATGGAAAGGGGCGGGACATTTCCCAAACACACTCAAAGAGCTTAACCAATCACAACACACTGCTCCAGCCGACCAATCAGAGCACAGTGTGCTTTTCAGAAGGAGGGGCTTCATAGAGACAGGAAGTAAACAGAGCGTTACTGACAGACTGGGAAGAGAGGAGCCGCAACAATGGAGAATATGAGGAAATAATCAACATTCAAGCAGGAAAACCTGTTCTAGTAGAGCCTGAAAACAACAGACTTAAGACTTAAAACAAATCCTTGTATTTCAGTTTTAATGTACAGGGAGAACTATAAGTCATTTGTAGGTTGACATCCTTGAGCTCTTTCACAGCATTAGTGTTTGTTTAAGCGGTCTGACAATAACCCTTGTTAGGCTTATTGCAGAGAATAAACCGGTTTTACAATAGAGGATGATGGTGGAGGACTGGGAAACGTGTTTGAAAAGCAATGCTTACTAAGGCAAGTTAGTAACAAGATATGGCAAGACACCTCTTGAAATTTTGTGAAATATGATGTTAACTATTGGAGCATTTCCCTCCATTATCCTCGTGTCACTGATAGGCAGAGGAGGATATAAGACAGGAACTGCAATGATCTCATCAACACCAACAGCATGTGACTCAGCGTGTGTAATGTGATGTCTGGTTAGCATCACATGTCAGGAGGTATTTTGGTGAAAGCTGCAAACTTTAAAGGATGACTTCACTATGTTACAGATGACAAGAACTTGTGTGGTCAAATTCCTGTTGTAAACAGACGTCTTTGCCAATCCCAAGATTCAACACAGCAAAATGACCCAAATCAAATTTACATTAATCAGTCCGTGAACAGCCAGATCTGATTTGGATATTTTAGAAGCCTTTTGTTTTCCATTGAATATATGCTAATTTTGAACTTTGAGAAATAGTACACCCAAAAACTGAACATGTGCTCATCACTTACTCACCCATGCTATATTGTTAAGCATTTACTCGCCTGTATGTTATAATATTAGTTCATGCCTTCATGACCTCAAGGCTAGATTATTGTAATGCTCTACTGGGTGGTTGCCCTGCACGCTTAATAAACAAACTACAGCTGGTTCAAAACGCAGCAGCTCGAGTTCTTACCAGAACCAGGAAGTATGACCATATTAGCCCGGTTCTGTCAACACTGCATTGGCTACCCATTAAACATCGTATACATTTTAAAATATTGTTGATTACTTACAAAGCACTAATTGGTTTAGCTCCGCAGTACTTGAGTGAGCTCTTAACGCATTATAGTCCTTCACGTCTATTGCGATCTCAAAACTCCGGCCAGTTGATAATACCTAGAATATCAAAATCGACTGCTGGCGGTAGATCCTTTTCCTATTTAGCACCAAAACTCTGGAACAGTCTTCCTAACATTGTCCGGGAAGCAGACACACTCTGTCAGTTCAAAGCTAGACTAAAAACACATCTCTTTGACCTAGCATACACATAATACATTATAGACTTCTATTATTCAATGTTAGGCTGCATAGATTAGGTCAGCCGGAACTGGGAACACTTCCCTTAAATCCAGATGTACTCGTTACATCATAAGAAGAATGGGATCTACGCTAATATTAGTGTCTTTGTTTATCCCGAGGTTTTCCCGCAGCCTGCCGGATCCAGGCCGTATCCAGATCTGATGAAGGAGATTCTCCTGGACCCGATGACAATCCAGTGCTGAAGTGTCAACTATCCTCTCCCTATGGAGGATCCCTTTCCCACTCTACAGATAAAGCGTTGTAGCAAATCCGGTTCGCCTACCTCGAAGTGATAAAATAAAATTCTGTATCAAATGTTTAGGCAAGAAAAGTAGTTTGTTTAGGCATGGTTTGTAGGGAAATTACAAACCTGCGCACATTTATTCAAACGAATATAACTATAGAATCAATTTTTAATGCGCATGTGAACGCCATCAGGTCACAGGTTCGCGTTTAAAGTCTGTTTAGAGAGAACGCCGTTGTCTTAGTGGCCCCTAATGTAATAACAAATGTTATACCATGGTCTGGGTGAATACTCGATTCTGATTGGCTGCAGGTCCGTTAAAAAGTGATAGAGGACACCTAGTAAAGGAGTTCTGGTGAAACTGCCTGTTTACCGTTCGAAATTAATAAATAAATGCGCTGGCTACAACAGCTGTGAGTAACCATAGCAACAGGCAGTCAAAGTATCCGTTAACAATTTGCTCTATCAAAACAAACATCTAACGTTAGTTAGTTAGATATTACATAGCCTACTAATACAACAATGAGCGACTTCGTTATTTCATCTTCAGTCTCTCACGGACTGACGGAGCCCAGTAAGCCCGCAGACTGCTCTCGCATCGATGGCCTGTCACCGACATTATTTTGACGGCTCTCCAGTCCAGCATCGGAGAGTCGACCTACAGCGGTGCTTCGGAGGCTGTGGTTAGTGTAGACTAGTGTAACACATAGTGTTTTATGTGTAATAAAAAAATAACTATGCCTACCTTTGTGTTTCATGAAAAAAAAAAAAGCATTTTTGAACCTGAAGGCGGGTTCTACAAGCTGAGCGGGCTATATATCTCAAGTTGCTAAATAAATCGTCAGGCAAGTTATTATTTGAAAAAACTAGATTTAGCCTAATTAAAATATAAACTAATGTTTTAAAAATGTTTTATTTGGCAAGTGACCATGGTATAAGCGGGTTAATGCCCTCCGAGGTGTCCGTTGCACACCTCCGCTGCGCGTCGGCCGGTTTACACCTCGCCGTCGTCCATTAAAACCTTACAACGGACACCTCGTCGGGCATTAACCCTTACATAATTTTGCTGGAAGTGAATCAATCACAACTAACTTTAGCTGGAAATAACATTACTCAAAAATCGCTATAAAGCCAAAACAAGCTCTGTTACCGTAAATTGTATGTTTATCTCTGTAAAGCTGCTTTGAAACAATCTCCATTGTTAAAAGCGCTATATAAATGAAGATGACTTGACTTGACACAAGTCTTATTTTTACTGTACCTTACTTTTTTAAAGCTGTGTTTATGGTGTTTTTGGTCTGTTTTATAACATATGTCTTTATTGTATGGAAAAGAGTGAATATTTTTTAATACTTTTGATTGGCACAGAAGAAAAAAAAACAAATCATACAGGTTTGGAACGACGACAAGGGTGAGCAAATGATGACAGAACTTTAGTTTTTGGCTCAACCATTCGCTTATTCCACCTTTTTTTTCAGCCCACAGACAACTCGACTTTGTTCTGCACTGATTTATAACTCACTTTGGGCATGCGCTCAAGTGAAAACACATCAAAGCACAACAGCTCACAGATCTGATATCACAGCTATACTTTAAACCAACAGCCCACTGATGATGATGATGAAGATGAGTCAAACTGACAGGAAGAACACAGAGTACAGTGAGTAAATCAGACTCTTCTCACCTTCCTCTCCATCACTTTGGCCTGAACACACTCCCACTTGTCCTGCAGGTTGCGTAGGTCCAGTTCAGTGGTGCTGTCCTGACCCTCAGGGGTCAAGGCCAAAATCTGCTGTCCTCGCTGAAGAAGTTGCTTGTATATTTCCTCCTTCACTTCCAATGTACTGCAGAGCTCCTACAAACACACAGAGACATCGTGTTCACAGACAACCTGACATAAGATTACTATTCAAAGTGTGTACTATACATATATTCTTTATATATCAGCAGAAATAAGAGTGTGGAAAATCTAAAAATCCCATTAAAACATCCCATAAAAAAAATATATATATTGTTGTTGCACTTTCATACAATTAAATAAAGCCAAAGAAAATCTGAACGTTGTTGTGTTTCGTCCCCATGCTAGATTAAAACTATTTAAGACTTTTTTTCTTCCATGTAACACAAAATTAGATTTTAGAGATTTTACAGAATCTCCTAGCTTGTCATAATCATAAATGTATTTCATAAAACTCACACTCTATTTTTCAATATTCATATATTGCTTTTGTTATTGTTAGAGATCAATTCTGGTCACTATATGCTTCTGTGCATTATACATGCTGTATTAAGAAAAACATCAAGTCATGTTGGTTTGTATTGTCATGAGTAAATGATGATAAAATGTTCAATTTGGGGAGAATGATTCCTCTAAACAAGGCTTTTTTGATAAACATTCTCTAATAGCAAACTGTTTTCAATAACAAATCCATCAATCTATGAATTATAAAAGAAACATTGAGTCCGTTATCTGTTCCAAGCTTGCCATGCGTGTGCAGATCTGTTGTAGAGTTAAACTCATACCAGATGGGTGTTGAGCTGCTCTCGGGCCGTGTCTGGTAATCCTCCCAGGGCTTTTGATGCTAACAGCTGACGCTCCGTGACTTTCAGCCACTGCTGCATGTCTTCAATCTCACCATGGAAACCTTGAGCCTAGAAAACAGATCAGCCAGCGTCACAACAATAGAGTTCACACATTCATTACCACCACTGGAAGAGCCGAGGCGCAGATTAATGAGCGCAGATTATTAGCCTTAAAAATGGCCAGTTTGTAGGAATTCTGAAACAAGAACAATGGTGTCTGGAGAGAAAGACTCAACACAATCAATCTTTTAACAGAATGTTTCGGGTCGAAATCTATGGAGCAGGAGTGCAAAAATATAAATTGTAAGCAAAAAAGTTAATTACACTTTATTTCGATAGTCCACTTTAGACATTCTACTAATATAAGCAACTTTGCAACTACATGTCAACTAACTCTCATTAGAGTATTAGTAGACTGTCTGGTTATGGTTAGGTGTTAGGGTTCGGGTTAGTAGAATAGGTTGACGTGTAGTTGCCAATAGTCAGTGGAATGTCTGTTGGAGGACCAACACAAAAAAGAGTTAGCAGATATTAAGACAGTCTACTACTAATACTCTAATGACTGCTAGTTGACATGTAGTTGCAAAGTTACTTATAGTTAGTAGAATGTCTAAAGTGGACTATCGAAATAAAGTGTTAAAGGTGCTCTATGTAACTTTTAGCGGCCTCTAGTGGTGATGTTTCAGATTGCAACCAAATTTTACAAGAGCGCTCGTGCTCGAACTCATAGACAATACCGTCTATTACGCAAATACCTCGGCGAATACTTGACGGATTCGGCGAGCACCGAGCTCGTTGGGACCATCTAGTCGAGCTGAAAAGAACCATATAAGTTCCATAGTTTTTGGTGGTGTTTTCGCGGAGACATTAGCAGAAAACCATCGGGCGCGCTGCAAAATTGCGGACGCCGGTGACGTCACGATCTCAGAAGAAAATCGCTCGTATCTCTGGAACGCAAAGACCCAGAGAGCTCAAATTCGGGGGAGGAGGTCCCAGGGGAACCCTTGCCCGAACGCTAGAGTGGCGGGCCTCGGGGATGCCCCCTACCGGATCGCCGTTCGCTGGGACCCCCGATTTCGAACGGCTATAACTCGGGGAGCCGGGCGAGTTGGACCTCGGGGGTGGGCTCGTTCGAAAGGCCCCGTCCAGCACTACGAACGATTAGAGTCTTGGGAATATTGATCAAAGATTGACTGAGATATAAGCCGAAAAACGTGCGCCTTTAACCGGACGTAACTCCCTGACCGTCTACAATAGACTGTATATAAGGAGAGAGGCTCGGGAGCGCGCATGCACGTCACATCCGTTGGATTTCGCGGTAAATCCGACCCGGAGACTTCACATAGAAATAGGAATACTGGCCTTCAGAGGTAATAGCAAAACTCGACAAGTGGATCATTGTAATGTGTGATTACAACCCCTTCACACACAGGCAATAAAAAAAGGATTCATTTTAGTTTTAGTAGAAAAGTTACATAGAGCACCTTTAACACAATTTTTTTGCAATTTATTAAAACTAGGGCTGTCAAAATTAACGTGTTAACGCATGCGATTCATTTTTTCAATTTGACGTGTTATACCCTTTGGCAAGCGTTACATTATACTGTATGATCACACTCTTATTCATGCAATTCACGCGCGATAAGACATAAAAGAGAACGCAGTCTGTGGATCTCCTGTCTGTGACACACACAGCTTAAGACAGCGCTTAAGCGGACAAAAACACACAATTATGCTTTGTCGAGAATCCTCGCAAGCACAGTTAAATAAAGATGCCATTAAACAAATATTTAAAATATAGACTACTGTCTTTATGTGGTTTCTACATGAATTTGGAGATTAAATTAATTAAAAACTTTTAATTAATCGCACCTAACATTACAGAAAAATACAACAAAAAAATGTATCAATTGACAGCACCAATTAAAACAAAGTTGCCATTTAGTCATTATTAATTGCACATGCCACGAATTCATCTGGACATTTAAGTAAAAATTAGGAACTTTATGTTCTTTGTATTTTAGTTTGTTCGACATTCAGGCGTTCACACATTAAAGCAAACTCTTTGAGCGAGAGCATGTGGACATCGAACTCTTTACTGCTTCTCTTTCACATTCTTTAAGATTAAGAGAGGACATTTTTGGCCTCATGTTGAGAACATCATCAATCATATCTCCATTTTAGGAAGCGCTGTGCCTGTGAGATTGCAGAGGGTTTCCAGGCCTCCGTCTGGCTGGTATTCTCTCCTGACCTGCAGTAAAGCACTGTCCAGAAGCTGCCATCTCTGCTCAGTCTTCTCCAGGACAGTCTTCCAGCGCTGGTTGAGGTTCTCCAGCTTGATCTGAAGACCACTGGCCTCCTCTCCAGCGCTGGAGTCCACGAGCTCCCGGCCCGCCTTATTCACAGCCTCCACCGTGGTCTTATGGGCCAGCACATCGTTCTGCAACACCTAGAGAACGCAAACACACGACAAATCGTGAGATCCACAATGCTTGTGGACATCTGAGTGCTTCTGACCGCATTATACAATTCACATTTATTTGTATAGCGCTTTTCACAATGCACATCGTTTCAGAAGATGCATGAGTCCACGTTACAATTTAGAATGAGATTACAGAAATGTACATAAACTCACAGTTAGCGAAAAAGGAATTCATTTAAACAATGTGATAATTTAATGCAGAAACATCGAGCTCATTTAACTAGTTTGTTAGCAAATGATTATGACATTTGGAAAGTGTGGCATCGGTGAGCTGTTTTGGCCGGGACGTACGTGGTGCTTTGCGAGCTCGATCTCGATGGCTTTGGGGTCGCCACAGCTCTTCTTCTGTTCACTGAGCAGCTCTTCAGTATGAGTGAGCCAAGCCAGGAGTTCATCCAGAGCGTGCTGGAACTGCCCGAGAGCCAACAGCGCTCCCTCCAGCTTGTGCTACGAGAGATCAGGACACACAACATCATGAATGTGTAGTGAAACAGAGTATTGACATGACAGCATCAGCACAACCAGTCAGTGGCGTGAATTTGGGGCTGAACAGTCAACATTTGAACATGTGTAACATTACGGAAAATGTGTTTCAAAGTTGCTTTGCAATGTCTTTAATATTACAAGAAAACATGCAACTAGATATTCAAAAATACTAGTTTGAAGTCGACATGAACAGGCCTGCCGCCATGAATTTTGTGCTGACTGTTAATTGTCACACAAAAAAATTGTGATTAATGATTCTGTTCTGTTCGTGTCACTTACAGCGCAAGATTAATAGTAAAATGTTCAATTTCGATCAAATTATTTTTGTCTTACTTGAAATCCTATAAAATACAATAATAAAAAAGATTATAAATAATCCCATATGATTCACTTCAATGCTGTACAAATTGATGTTTATATAATATAATAATATCATTCATATAAAGACCTTTTGACCTTAGATCTTTGTGTACTTTATAACCGTGTTTTTTTTATTCTTTATTCTTTTCTACTCATGCATTTGATAACTTTTCTTCCAAAGCTTAAATGTATTTTATGTGAAAGGGAGAATGTGATTGATTAAAACATCACAATTGTTGTACTTATCTCAAATAATTGCGATTCGATTAAACAACCATGATCAGACGATTAATCAATAAATGCAACAGGCCGATTTTCTTTCATAATTACAATCCAATCAATTCCCAACGGATAAAATCTGTTCCTTTTTGTCTATCCTGCTGTATGCTGAGATGCATCACATTAACAGACACAACATGGGTTGCGAACAGCACCACACACTGACTGAAGTGTAGACCCGTCCCAGTGTCTGACCTGTCTGTTGATGATCTTCTTATCCAGGTTTTCCCAGAGCATTTTAAGCTCGTTCATCGGCTCCAGGATAGAAGTTCGGTCGGCTTCCTCACACACCTTCTTTAGCAGGAGCCCGGCCTGATGGTTCAGTCTCTCCATCTCGATCTGAAGCTGGTATGCGTCGCCTTTGAACTCCTTCACACACACAATACATGATGAGATCACTGTCACACTGTGCCGTGTTTCTGATTTTTGTCCTGCAATCTACAATAACACACTACTGTGAACCGTCTAGTGAATTCTTAGGAACTGCATACAAATGAAATCTTGGACTAAAAGCATGTTGGTTCACCTGTAAACATTAATGGTTAAACATTTTCAATTGTGCAGGCTTAAACCCACAGTTTAAGAAGCAGCGGATGAATGTCTCCGTGTAAACACAGCTGCTGTGTGTGGTCTGTCAGCTCTATTATATCCAAAATGAAAGGGACTGGAGATAAATAGCTGTAAACTTTGATGTGGATGCACTATGACTAACATAAAGCAACGTGTCATGGGTCTGAGAAAATCTCCCACACACGAACAATACATCGATACCTTCAGCTCCTCGATCTGCTGTTTCACAGTCTCCAGGTCTGTGCCCACGGGCGACATCGAATCCAGTTTGCTTTCCATAATATCCACCGAGTCGAACATGTTCTGCAGAGAAGGGCAAACTATTGTCACAACATCCGAGCTTTACATCGAGTCGAGTTTCACTCATAGCCCCAATACAAATGTGGCTCACATGACAGAGAATATGAACAAAAGTCACACCTAAACCAACAGTTTTGGGAAAACAAGTACCACTGGTTGATATTCACTTTGATTCCTTTATAAAGTGATAAAACATCAATTAATCAGCACTTGAACTAATCAAGGGCTATATGTATATAACTGTCATGTATTAATCACTTCTTGTGTTGCCAATGTGTGAACAGCTTGTAACAGAACTTAAAAAAGCGAGACCCTCACCGACTTCATAAGTTATCTATGAAAGCCTCAAGACTGATTTTTATATGAAGGACTCGGGTCGGTTTCACTGGGAAAATGTTCCCGAGCCTCTCTTCCGTTCAATGACACATGAAATGAATGCTCATGTTCAGGATAATACTGAGAGAACTATGCTGTGCTGTAATGTCTAAGTGTCATGCATAGTCCCACATTGCCAGATCAATATAGTCAATAGTCTCAAATATGCTTTATATTCAAACTATCATTACTGTGAATCACCTCATCTGTGGGCATGATGCCGGTGAGTATCAGAGCTGCTGTACACATATCCACGTCTCTATGATCTGATGATTTCTGAACTGATGTTTCCTCACCGCTGTCAGTTTGGTTGTGTGTGTATTTTGTTATCGAGAGGAAAGCGGAGCACATATTTACATTAGGGCTGGATATCTGAATATTCGTTCGATGGGTTGGTATTCGATTTGAAAATGTGACATTCGAATATTCGTCTTTTCTTTTTTTTGTACACCTGGCATCCCCCTCGAAACGGTTTTCATTCGCGCTTGAATATGTTTTACACTCTAAAATCTGGTGAAATATAATACTCAACATATAACTTCGTTATAGCTACTTAATAAATATATTTGCTGCTTTTTGGACTACTAAAAGTGTTCCTGCAACGGGAGTATTCTCTGGCTAGAGCAGAACAGCGGAGTGTGTGTGGACAGAAGTGCCTGAGCTTGTGTTCTGGGTTAAGCTGCGTTGCTTTGACATTGTGGAACATAGAATAATAGAAACAAAATGTATTATCCTTTTTACCCGTTATTATCAGTCTAAATTAATCTACAGCTAAATATAGGAGAATTTGAGATTTTACTGGGACGTCACGTCACAATTTCATTTTTCTTTATTTAAATTTCGTTTTTCTTAAATTTCGTTTTTATTTATTTAAATTTCGTTTTTCTTAAATTTCGTTTTTATTTTTTATTTATTTAAATCTACCCTACTTTGTCAGTGAGAAAAATATTGTAAGACTATACCTTATTAAAAATATTGCTTAAGTTAAAAGACCTGTGTGTGTGTGTGTGTGTGTGTTTTATATCACTAGTGCAGTGTCCGTTCTCGGAGCATATAAGCTCTGCTCGCGTGAGGCGCGCGCTTCCCGCTCGCACTGTTCTGTAGTTTATTAAAAGTTTATTAATTCTGAACGTGTCGCGTCTCGCCTGTCTATATCTATATTGCACCAAATACGACACTGCACTCCTTGTGGAGTCGTTTGGATGAACGGTTCTCGAAATAATCAAAATGCAAACGGACAGACAGATATAGAGAGATTCCGAAGCTTTGTATATTCGATGTTCATTACTACTGAAGCTTCGAAGCTCAAAAAATGGTATTCGGACCAGCCCTAATTTACATATATTCATCTAAACGTCACTTTCAGCAGCGTCTGGATGTTCGTTAACAGTATATATCGATGAAAAGGTATTTCCAACTTCTTTTTACCTCTAAGTGACGAATGAAAGTTCAGAGTACCTACTGTACTGTATATCAGGCATCGACTCTCGTTCAGTCTCTTGTGTGTCACTGATAACTGTACGTTTCTGTCTGCAGTTCATTTAACGTTCACCACTAATAAAAAGAGTTTCTGAGTTCCACATATAGCCCCTTTAACATGATTAAAGTAGGGCACGTTCTTGATCTGGACACAACATGCCAGTGACAAACAAGCACTGGGTCATCATGGTTATGAGAAACTAATTTTTTGCATTCTTAATTTCCCATGACAATTAAGTATATTTCCTTTTCAAATTCCCATTAGTTTCACTTTTAATGCTGATGAAAAAATAATAAAAGAGCATTCAATTTGAGATAATGTGTTGACGGCTTATATTATAAATATAAACATATTTTTCCCTTTCAAATTGTCCATGTACCCTCTTGGCTAAACCACATCACATTTAAGGTGTCATTGTTACAGTGTAATTATATATTTAAGTACTGTGTAATATTATTTAACAACATGTACTTACTATAGGGTTAGGTTGAGAGTTAGTTGCATGTAATTATGCATAATTTACTGTTATTACTATGGTAACATATGGAAGAAGGACACTGTAAAATAAAGTGTTACCCTTTATTTTAAGGCGACGTAGTTACATGTGGTCACTATAGTAATAACAGTTAATTATGCATAATTATAAGCAATTAACTCTAAACTAAACTCTAACGCTATAGTAAGTACATGTTGTTAATTACACTGTAATAAAGTGTGACCATTCATGTAACATTTGATTTTCCTTTAGGAACATATTCAGCATGACAGGCGATCAGACAGTGCTGACTCGAGAAGTTTCCGACAGATGTGTGGTGAGAGTCGTGTGTGTGTGTGTGTGTGTGTGTGTGTGTGTGTGTGTGTGTGAGTGTGTGTGTGTGTGATATTAACCTGGAGGCTGTCCTGGAACTGAACCGCAGCCTGCATGGCTTCCTCTAGAGTCTCGACTCTCTCCTTCCATGTCTTGTTCAGGGTTTCCCAGGCCGAGTTCACCTGTGGGCCGAACGAGATGTGGTCAGACAGTGTGACGCCAGCTCTGACTCGTCCAGCTCTCCAGTAACACCAAAAATTAACCATCCTTATTATGATGTTATCTATTCATTGATAAACTCCATGGAAAACAAAAGTGAAGAACATTTCTCACGTTTTGTGTGAGTGGAGTGTCACAGAGAGACTAATGTGTGTTCACTCTTTATTATTTTTATAATAATATAATATAAATATAATATAAACATAATTAGGGTTAACCCTGCTTACACATTTGATGCTGGATAGACTTGCTCATTTTTGAACGCATTAAAAAACACGGTAACACTTTACAATAAGGTTCATTAGTTAACATTAATGTATTAACTAACAATGATCAATACATTTGTTACTATATTAGTTAATCTTTGTTTATGTTAGTTAATATAAATGCTGTTCATTGTTTGTTCATGTTAGTTCACAGTGCATTAACTAATGCTAACAAATACAACCTTTGATTTTAATAATGTATTAGTAAATGTTGAAATTCATATTAACTAAGATTAATAAATGCTGTAGATGTGCAGTTCATTATTAGTTCATGTTCACTAATGTAGTAACTAATGAAACCTTTTTGTAAAGTCTTACCAAAAACACTTTTAAACCATGTAAAAGGTAAGCTTACAAATATTTACCATGGTAACCATAATTTAAAAACCATAGTTACTACAGTTTTTACTATAATAAACTCTTGATAACTTATTTTTAGCTAATATAAATAAATAAAGATTCTGAGAGCGTACATAAATACATTATGATTTTACAATAGTAACAATTAACTATGGTGTTTTGGCAGAAACTATGAATACTTTGGTAAAGACGTCTGCAATCCCGCAGGACAGCTTGTGATTTGCTGAGCGCGGATCCTGGAGGGAAGACACTGAAAGCGGGAGAAAGAAATGACTCGTGTCCTCCCGCAAAATATAATTATCTAATAATAACAGCACCCAGAAGTCTGTAACTGGAGATCTGAAGCATCGTGTGTGTGTGTGTGTGTGTGTGTGTGTGTGTGTGTGTGTGTGTGTGTGTGTGTGTGTGGAAAAATGGAAAAAATAGCCTATAGACGCCCGGAACGAGACAGAATCTAACCGGACCGGGACTGAAACATCAGTGTAAAATACACTCAAGTATCGAGGATATCTTAGAGATTGAGATTGGGGGAAACAGGATATATTCTATATCTTGGTAATATACCAGATTCAGTTAAAAATAGGAATACATATTTACTGAGGATACTACTAGCAGCAGCAAAAAAGTGATTACTTGGCGTTAAAGGCATCAACATCTTCCCCCAACCAGAACTCAGGGAACAAATGTCACAGAAACGTATAAAATGGGAAGACTGACATTCAAGTTAAGACTAAAAGACTTTTGAAAAACACTGGGGGAATGGACAACACATATATCAAAACAGAGAGAAGAGAGAAAAATGTATGCATATTAATATTTCTATCACATGTAACCACCATGAGAGAATATTACTTCAAGCTGCATGAAAGTATGGCTATGGACATGAGAATATTTGTTTGTATGTATGTGTTTCTATAAGTGCATATATGTATTTATGTTTACATGATAACCTCATGACTTTTTTTTTTTACTCAAGGATCTCTTGTACTAGGTGAGTATGGAAAAAGTTTTTTTTTTTTTTTCAGTTTTTTTTTTTCATGTTACATTTTGAAATCATTTCCATGTAATTACCCATGAAGCTGTGTTGACTGTTTGTTACCGTTTTTCTCTGTTCTGAAAAGTTACATAAAAATTAAGTGTAAAAAAATCAGCATAGACCTCTTCCTATAAGCTTTTGCGGGCAGGAACGGGACAAAACGGGACTTTCACAAGATCTCTCAATCCCGCACAGACACAGGCGTAACCATCGGTAAGCAGGGTACGCGGTTGCTTACGGGCCCGGACCAATCAGGGGCCTGCGTGACTGGAAGATATTGATTGACAGCCGGGGCCCCCTATCGCATTTTACTACTTTTAGTCTGATCCCATTTTACTTTATCGCGAATTTATTTTGAATAAATAATGACAACAACATATTTTACTGGTCATTGAATACATGTGGGAAACAAACAATGATGGATTTTGGTGTAATTTGTTTCGAATTGGGACTGAGGAATCCTCGGGTCGATAAGTGAACATGCATATTCTCACAGAGGAAAGCCCGAAAAATGCAGCTATAATGTAAGTGAGCATCTTTTTTATGTATTTGGACCTAGGCCTATGTGTGTGTAGTCATAGCAGTGAGTAACAATGTGTTATGGTGCGCCGTCACCAGTGTTTTTTGGGGGTGTTTTTTGGTGCGAGTAGGCTACTCCTGATTTTGTCAGCCATTTTATCTCTTATATGCTGTCTCTATGATCCTATCCTGATCCTATTATTCACGTTAGCCGTCTCGTTGGCATTGCGTCATCACCTGCTGTAGTAGGGGCCCCGCCTTGATAATCCTGCATAAGGGCCCGGTGTTGGCTCGTTACACCACTGCGCACAGACCTCTACTTTCGTACGCTATTGTTCTCCAGTGCATCATTACCTCATCTATACTTTTCTTGATCACTGGTTTATCAGGTTCTCCACACGCCGTCATGAGCTCGGCCCCCAGATTCTGGACCACGTTCAGTTCCTCCTGCAGCCCGTCAATCTCTTCCCTGAAGCTCTGTGGAGCAAAACATGAGTGTGAAGATGTTGAATGACTACCATCCTCTCTAATATGAGCTCTGTCGTGAGTCCTCCAGACCTCCACAGACTCCTGCTGCTGCTTGACCACTGACGGGTCCACTCCAGGCTCCTCCAGCTCTCTCAGAAGGTCATGCGAGTCCTTGATGGTGACGATGAGCGCGCAGTGATCACACCAGAACTTCTCCGCCAAGTCCATGACATCCAGGAGCTTGGCCTCTCTCTCCTCCAGAAGAGCTTGGATGTCATTCCACAGAAACACCATCTGGTCCAGCTTATCTTGAACCGCTTCAGATGAAACAACAGAAGAGAGGCATCAGCATGTCCAAAAGCACACGCGTTCTGGCACAATGGGTTATTATAGTTAACTAAAATCATTAAAAAAACGTTGTTACTAAACATAAAAAATAAATAAAAAGCATTTTAATTCCGTTTAACTTGATGTACTAAAATTAGTGAAGCAGCGAAAAAGAAAATTCTGGGCTGAAAAAAAAAATCGAAAACTTGTTTTTTGTATAATTTTACTAATATTACACATGTTATTTAATTTCATACATTTTTGTGATGCACCGAAATCATTTTTCATTGCCATTTTTTATTAATATAAACATATAAACGATGCCTGGTATAACTTTTTTTCATGACATTTATTCAAACATTAATTAAATAATGAAGACATCACTAACAGGTTATGTAAAAAAATATATAATGAATATGTTATGTAGTGCATGTTTCTTGCTATTTTTTGGCAAATGCAAATTAACTAACAAGGTTTATGTTTGAGTTTATTCATTAAAGAGCAAAACAACATTTATTGTTTGAATGTCATAAAAAAACTGTTTAATTTCAAAAGTAACAACGCTTACAGGATGGCAGTCGCGCTACAAATGTTTAGTAAAGATTTGTTTACGCATCAACAGAAATTAGTATCGACTAAAAGACAGATCTTGAGATTTAAGAATCCATTTCAGTATCAAATAAAAACAAGGAAACGATTGTGTCAACCCAGCCCTAGAACAGTCACAAATGGGCTGCACGTTTTGGGGAAAATGTCATATTGCGATTATTGAGGTCAATATTGCGATTGCGATATAATAAACAAATGGTTTCATGAGTCAACTTGCTTGATTCTAAAGCAAAATGCACACACAGATTAGTGATAATTCTGAAATGTGTATTTCTCAACTCAAACTAGCAACAACAACTAAATGATTGATAACACCTATAATGATCAATAAGCCATTGATGTCTGGATAAAAAATAATTTAATTTGAATTTAAGTGAACTTCAAACAATCCTCACATAAACCCATAATAAATGTCATATTTACCTGTGCTCTTCCTGTCTAAACGGTAGGACATACAGAGATTGAATAAAGTTATCACACAGTCTGTGCTGCATAAATTATATGGACTAAAATCCTATTTAAAGCTACACAAGTTCTTTGGTCAAGAGCAGTGAGTGTTTTTCTCTGTTCCCTTTGTTCTTTGATTAACTTTAATGAAGAAAGCATTATTGGATGCTGGCCCTTTAAGAGTTGCTGACAGAGACGCGGATCTCACACGCGCCTTATTTTCTCACAACTCTTTACGACCATCATAAGACTGCACTTATGTTATGAAGACACTCGACAAATTATATTTTGGCATAATTGTGTGTGTTATTGTTCGTTCACTTCAAGCAGAAAGAGAACTGTATTCTGGCGCGCGGTCTGTGCACGCGCATGATACTGGCGCGCGTCTTTCAGTCAGGACACACACAGGCAGCGCGCTCTTTTGACGTGTCTCGCTGAATAAAGGATTCGCATGAATAAGAGCGGGATCATGTAACACTATCCAAAGGATGACAAAAAATTAAAGATGCTGCGTTAACAGCCCTAATTTGTTTATTTCATATAAAATCGCAGTATTTTGCGTCATATAATCGCATAGGCTTGACATCACGATTACGATTGCGATACACCATTGGAAAAGCACTACTTAAATATCACTATTTTGGTCAATGATCCGGTGCATCAGTAACTAAAATAACTAAAACTGAAATAAAAATGACTAAAACTTTATCTAAATTTTAAATGAAACGTATACAAAATAAATTAAGCTACCGCACATAGTAACCTTTGGCGGAGAGGTCCTTGTCTGCTCCTTCTGAGCGCGCGATCATCTCCTCTCCGCGCTCTCGGAGCGTCTCATACGAGGGCTGGAGCTTCTCCAGGTCTACAGTCACCGCTCGGTTCTCGGAGATCTGCTCTCGGATCTTCTCCACCTCCACGGAGATGGACGGAGGCTGGCGCAGGCGTTCAGAGATGCGCTCCAGAGACTCCAGCATCGGCTCGATCTTATCGTGGAACTGTGGAGAGCGATCATTACGAGAGTCTTTACACACTTACACTGCCGCTCAGAAGCTTGGAATAATCAGGCTTTTTTATGTTTTTGAAGGACGCCTCTTTATGCTGCTCACTAAGGCAGTATTTATTTAATACAATCATTTCTGTTTATATTATATTTGTATTATATTAATTTAAAATGACTGTTTTCTATGTGATTATATAGTAAAGTGTAATTTAATCCTGTGATTAAAGCTGAATTTCCTTCAGAAAACATTCTAATATGATGATTTGCCACTCAAGAAACATTTTTGCTACTTAATATTTTTTTGTGGAAACCATGATGCACTACTATTCAAAAGTCTGGGGAAAGTACGGTTTAAGCAAGTATGCATTAAATTGATCAAAAGTGAAAGATATTCATAATATTACAAAAGATTTATAGTTTAAGGGATACTTCAGGATTTAGCATTAAGCTTTGTATTAGTAGGAAACCTGTAGTATTTTCGAATTACCGTGCTTTCCACCCATATATCCCCCTGAGACGAGAGATTTATGTATTTTTTGTCTGGAAAAAATCCTCCGATCACGCAAAAATCGTCATTTTGCGTCATCGGAGGATTTTTGGCCAGAGGCTAAAGACTACAGTCAGTAGTAGGAGCTGTCCCGCATGTTCTCAACCCGCCCATAGAGGCTGGGATCTCACTCACAGAATGTACACATAGTGTCAGACATCTTTGTTTGGAAGCTAAGCTAGCAGGCTCTTGTTCTGTGTAGAAAGCTGAGTAGTAGGGGTTACCATCCTCTTTTCCCTGGACATGTCCGGCCGTCGATGTCCGGGATTCAGCTTTTGCTTTCTGCAGTCGCCATTCATTGTTTACATGCACACCTTTTGTTTCAATCTAACTGAATTCGTTCCGATTGGTGAATCTGAATGTAGTGTTTACATGAACGCTAAACAAGTGATCGGTTGATGTGCGTTAAGAAAATTCCCGCTCCTCCGTGAGAGATACGAGACCGGTGCGTCTCACAGGTGTCGCTCATCGGTACTCACGCCACCGGCCTCGCGCGTTCTCCCGCGGCCCTCACTCGTCCTGCTCGCCACAGTTAACATGACTCGCGCCGTTCTCCCGCGGCCCTCACTCGTCCTGCTCGCCACAGTTAACATGATGAATGGCGACTGTAGAACGCAAAAGCCGAATCCCGGACATTTTGGGCGATCTCGAAATCCCAGGCAGACTCATCACGGAGACTCACTAGTAGCCTAGACTTGTTGTTTAACTACTGCGCTCTGTTACCGGTAGACGTGGACTCCTAGGGCAGCGAAGCAAGTTGTTGTCTTTCATCCACATAAGCCAAAAATACATTTTCTGACTTTTCTCAGTCTAGAAAGCTCCAAATTCAAAAATAATTTCACATTTCTTCTACATAAATGACCGATTTTAAATACACATTCATCTTTCCAGAGGTGAAGTATCCCTTTAACACAAAATGCTGTTCATTTACTAAAAAAAAATGAGGATGCTTCAAAAGGAAAGAATGAAGTGAAGCCGTACCTGAGTGGATTTGGAGATGGCCTCGTCCAGGACAGCGGCTCTGACCTTCACGTCCACTTTGAGCTGGCCGTACAGGCTGTCGGTGGTCTGGTACTTCTCTCTGATGGCCGTGGCTTCTGTGGGACTCAACTCCACCAGCTGAGGTCCAGTTTTATTCATCTTGTCAATGTGTGGCTTGTGCTCTGCTATCAGCTCCCTCATTTGCTGAAGGTGGAACGTTGAATATCATCAGAATGCAGTGGGTTGTTTATAACATTATCATCAAAAAACTAGAGATGCACCGATTGATCGGCTAGTGACCGGAATTGGCCGATTTTCACGTGACCAGCCGGTCAGTCTGACATATGCCGATTTTATGCCGGTCAAATGCACTCGGGCGCCGAATGATTAACATCGCGCAACATCAGCATCGCACGTGCACACGGAACACACATGTAGGAAACCTTGTGAATTACAGCCGTTTCACACCGCAAGCGTGAGCAGGAGCCGCGCGCAAGTCTATTTCTGCTGCGCTGCTCACGCTCAATTAAAGTGAAAGCACACTTTTGATGGACAAAATAAATATGATTTCACACAAAAGTGCCCAAAATGCACAGAATTTGCATGTCTGGTGTGTTTTAACAAGAACTGGAGTATATGTCAAAAAAGAAAATGAATTTTCTTTTTGAAATGAACACATTTTTTTAGTTGGATATTGGATGTGAAAAGAAGGAAATGGTTCTTCCATAACACTGCACTTTAGATGTGTGTGAATTTCCCACACCAGGAGTAATTTATATAGTCCTGTTTTATAGCGATTACTGTTCAAAAATGTTCTATGCAAAATGTTCTACTAAAGAAAAGAGAGAAAATAAATATTTGTGTGTGCTGTAAAGTGGTTAGAAAAAAATGAAATCTGAATCGGCTAAAATCGGTATCGGCAGGTCAAACTCTGAAAAATCGAAAATCGGCCAAGAAAATTGTAATCGGTGCATCTCTACAAAAAATGTTAAATATCGAACACAATTAGACAACATTTCACACAGATCTCATTTAGCAGCTGTCAGGACACTGATGTACATAATACTTTATCCTCTTATCCATTCTAATAAAGCACTAAGCCCTCCAAGGCGCTGCATTACAGTGATTTTGTGACAGTTAAGCACAAGGCGAAACAGTAAACCATGGTAAATCAGTCTCGAATTGCATATTGCTTTGATCAAATGCCAGCGACTGCACAGTATGACATTTTTTCAACATCTCTACACTGGAAGAATGACCTCATCACCACACATTAGGTATGTTTACATGCACTCATTCTGATTCCAACGTCTGAAAGCTCTGTTTAAATGAAGGTTGCAATCTGATTAATATATATTTATATATCTGCATTACATGTATTCTAAACCAAAATCCAGTCGACACGTTCAGAACCGGAGAAAGCCACTGCAATAACGCCAACAGAGCTACTGTGAGTATAATTGTCATTATCTAAAAAGAAAGCTAACATTTATGTCAGAAGAGCACTGTCTCTGTTGTGTCCTATGACCAGTTCATAAGACATGAGACATTAATAAACGTATGCAGGTTCATATGATATGTAATCATACGCATTACAGCACTGCACATCTGGGCAAGCTATAGTATTTTTGCATCTGATTATATAATAAATAGTCGTATTCAATTGTTGCTTGCTTGATTTTTTGCCGTCGATCAAAATCCATTAGGATAGATTGAGGTATTTACATGAAGGCTTTTTTTAATCATATATCTGATTATATTGGGAATAATATTTGGGTGCATGTAAACGTAGATAATGTTATTTAACACAAACCAATCAGCTGTAAGCGCAATGCTAAACTTCAGCAGAAGTAAAAACAAATACAATTTATAGTTATTAGTTCCCACACATATACATATAACCTGCACACATATATTCAAACGCACATAACTATAGAATCAATTCTTAATGCGCATGTGAATGCCATCAGCGTTTATCACAGGTTCAGTTTAAAGTCTGTTTAGAGAGAACGGCGTCGTCTTAGCGGCCCCTAATTTAATAACAAATGATCATTTCAACAGAAGTGAATCAATCAAAACTAACTTTAGCTGGAAAATAACCTTATTCAAGAACCGCTATAAAACCAAACCAATCTCTGTTACCTTAAATTATATTAAGTTTATCTCTGTAAAGCTGCTTTGAAACAACCTACATTGTTAAAAGCGCTATATAAATGAAGATGACTTGACTTGACTATATATAATTAAACTGGTAACACTTTATTTTGACGGCCCACTTTAGACATTCTGTTGACAATAAGTAACGTTGCAACTACTTATTTTACCGACCCTAACCACTAACAACTCTAATGAGAGTACTAGGTGACATGTAGGTGCAACATTACTTGTCTAAAGTGGACTGTCAAAATAAAATGCAACCAAATGATTTGATTTCAGACAGATGATGAGTAGCATCCATCGACTGAAGGTGTGCGCTTCATTAATAATAGGAAGGATCTAGTGCACGTGTGTCCAACAGCAGGAGTGTTAATGGCTGTTAGTCTTACCCTCAGCTCCTCTTGTTGCTGTCGAAGGGCTTCGTACTCAATGGCTGGTTTGGACAGCTGAGTGAAGCTGGTTCTGGTCTCCTGAAGCCATGGCCAGAGCTCATCGTGCGTCTCCCAGAACTGGCAGGCTAGAGAATGAGCTCTTTCCAGCTGCAGACATCGCTCCGAGTTCAGCTGGCTGACCACACTGTACTTCTCCGACAACACCTGGAGCTTCACCTGTACGAGACCACAGTGGTTTCACCTGTGCTGGACACAGCTTACGCTCCAGTTCTTTATACATGTACTTCTATTTACCCTCAACGCCTGCTTCTCTGCTTCATCTTTGCTGTTCATAATGGCCTCGCCGGTCTTTACAATGTCATCCACAGCATCTTTATGTCTCATAATGTCCATGGAGAAGCTCTGGAGGAGAAAGATAGATGTAGATAATGTGGGCTTTATTACCAGGGCTTGACATTAACACCCGCCAACCTGCCAAATGTGTGTGTATTTCAGCAGTGGCGTGTAACGCAGTCACTGCTACTAGACACTTGAATTCTATATATAATTTTATATATACTTTTTTCAATTGTAGTCTTTTAAAAAGGAAACTGAAATAATAAACTAAGTGCAATGTAGTGTTGTCAAAAATATAGATTTTTCTGATACATATCGATACTGAAATATCTGAAACGCTTTCAATACTCATTTTCCTCAGAATAGACACACGAGAACAGCTGCTCTCTCTCTCTCTCATCTCTCCCACACAAACCCGCCTCCACTCACTCACTCGTTTCATTCGCTCCGGATGAATATTGTTGGTGTAACAGGCCTTGAATTTCAGAGTAGGATTGCGCATCATTTTACTCATTCCGGCAGATTTTGAGCTCAAACCCAAAGTGCGGCACATAAAGATGCCTCTCAGTACTACATTGAGTTCAAATCAAATACACACAAAATAATGTCAAGTTGCTGGTCTTGGTGAGTTTTCACATAAACACAGTCTGTTGTGTTTTAAGTGAATGTAAACAGTGGAGAAAGAAAACACATGTGTCACTGTATAACGAGTTGGTGCGTTAGCTCTTAAAGTGACAGCAGCCAAATAACTTTGGAAAACCACTATCCACAGTGGCTGGTGAGCAAAAACGTTTCTGTCAAGCCCTGATTATAACGTATGTGTTAGAGACGACCACGCAAACGTCCGACTGACCTTCTGAGCCTGTAGCTGAGCTGCGGTCTGCTCCGGTTCAAGCCTGACGTCTCCGAGACAGGACAACTTCTTCTCTGCCTTGGACAGCCACTCCAGCTCAGTGGCGGCCGCCTGATTGAACTGCACATCAGAGGGAAAACAAGAAAACAGTGATATGTGACTGTCCATGTCAGATTTCCAAGCGCTTCTAACAGAATGCATACATTTGATTAACATTAATATTCAATTAAATCGAGATTAATTGAGTTTGATGTACTATGCATACATATACATATGTTCATAATGCACAGCTTCTTCTCCAGTCAACCCTGAGCATTATTGGGAACAAAGCTGCAAAATCAGGCCATTCAGAAATTCACATGAGCTCATTAACATGATCCTCCACATTTACATAACAACACCGTGATTATTCAGCAAATGAAGACAGGTTGTTACTTGTTTTACACGAAAGAGATAAGCCAATCAGGTCATAAGTCTTAAAACAGTATGTTTAAGTGTCAGCTTCAGACATAGAGTGGAAAATTAAATCAGGAGAGCTTTTGGTTCAACAAACAGTGACTGATATTATAATTGGACTCAACTAGTCTAAAATGCATAACATTCCCCTTTATAAAAGCCAGATAACCAACAATAATAATTTTTTTATCAGTATAATAATTTTAAATGTGTTCTATATTATTAGTAGTAGTATTTTACCTTGCAGGCGAGTCAGCTATGCATAAACTAATCAGTAATAAACCATATAAACACACTAATGTGATGCAAATGTAATCAATCTGGGTCACACTCCATTAGTATATTATGTAAATACCATCAAGGCGACTCAAAAGAATAAATAAAGTTTGGACGACTATAAAGCATTAAGAATTAACACCACAATGAGTCCGGTCACCCTTGGCAGCAATCACAGCCGCTTCATTGTTTGGGCCTTTCATTGTGAATCCTCCTAATGAAGGCGGGTGTTATTTCCTCGAGCAGCTGAGAACACCGTACCTGCTGGGATTTTAAGATGGCAGCTCCAGTCTGGTCCACGTGTTGTGTGATGGCATCGCTGGCCGATCGGTAGCGCTCGTTGTAATCTGTGACCATCCTGTCCAACCCTTCTCTCGCTCGCCAGGGAACCAGTTCCAGCAGAGCGCTGGTTACTTCATTCAGAGAGTCGACCAGTGGCTTCTGGTCCTTAACCTCCTTCCGCAGGGTCTGGATGGGACAAATAAAGGATAGCCTGATATATCCACCAATTCTGACTATACTTGAAAACATACATTTTCCATTTTCAAGAATTTTTGTGTAAATACAGTATTAAGTAGATGTTTCTTTTGGGTTTTACTGTGTGAAATAGAGTTTTTTGGTGTCACTTTATATTACAGTGTCCTTGTTATACAGGTTACCTGCACTTACTAGAGCCATAACAGTAAATGATGCATACTTACAAGCAACTAAACCTATAGTAAGTACATGTGGTGTTAATTATTAGTTGTTACTTATTTGTGTCATTTCACTGTCACAATGACCTTAAAATTCAGTGTAAGAGATTTTATTTTGCATTTTATATCAGACATCATAATTATATCACCATCAGCCAGTCTTTGCAAGCTCTTTATTTGAGCTATATTGGATTTTAATTATCTGTTATGTTTTATTTAAAAACATCTTGTATGTTTCTCCTAAATGTATTTAACAGAGCAATACAGTTGACATCATAGACCATATAATTTAGTCTGGCAAATCTGAGCACAGTTTGAGATATTATTGAGATCATTGAGTCTATGAAGGAAACCGATGAGGGGGAGACTTAGGGAACATTACAAAACTAAAAAAAAACGACTAAAACGCTGTATTATTCATGCCAGGTCAGTGAAACACCACGTGCCTATAACATGTAATACACATGCACATGACATCGCTGTTTTTTGTATTTTACACAGAGGCGATAACAGTAAAACTTGCACTTTGAAACGCGTTTTTAAAAGTTTGTATTTTCAGGCCCCCAAAACGCAGTTGTCGTGTAAATGAACGGCTAATAATTGTTTTCCCCATTTTTAGTTGAAAACGTTGTTGTACAAACCCCCTTAATAGACTCAGTTTGTTTGGTATTCGAGCTGACACTTACCGGTAATACTTTTGTAAATTCTCTTTCCTAAGGGTTAAAATGCATCTGCAATGCACCATCACTTACTTTCTGCCTCTCTTGCAAGCCAGTGAGCTGTTCTCCGACTGGTTCTTCAGCTTTAAATGAAGCCAGCTCAGACTCAACCTTCTCCAGCCAGGAGTCCAGCTCCTCGTGGGTGTTTTGCAGCTTTGTGGCGAGAGACAGGGCTTTGTCCAGAGTCTTTGAAACATTGTTGCTCATTGTGTTGATCTCTGAATACCTCGTCTTTATTCCATCCAGTTTACCTTGGATGACGACAACCTCATCGCCTGAATGAAAGTGAACACACACATGATTCAGTTTCAGAGCATCAAAAGCTTCCCATCAAACAGAAAACCTTCCAAATATTGACACTTTCTTTAATCTCACCTGTGGACTGTTTCAGCAGTTCTATCCCATTTAGGATGGCCTGTTCAATATTTTGTTTCCTCAACTCAATGTCTTCATGAAGAGTCTAGACATTGAAACATACATCATTCACCAGCATTTTCTAACAGAGCGACACAAAATCACTCCACACCACAGAAAATGAAATGAAATGATGAAAACAAGGGAAGGAAGCCTTAAGAGGAGGAGCTTGTAAAGTACCAGCTGCTCAGCGTGCTGTTTCACGAGCACGGCCACCGTGTAGTCTTGGATCGAGACTTCGCTCAGTTTGCAGTGCACCTCATCGAGCCAGGTCATTAGGGACACTTCGTCCTCCCCAAAGAGCTGTGCATTAGCCAGGGCCTGCCGCAGTAGCTCGGCCTTCTGACGGCAATGCTCCTGCAGCTCCATATATCTGCTGTTCGTGTTGTCCAGCTTTGCCTGAACCAGCTCCTTGTCATCCACACAGCCCACCGCCCGAAGAGATTGGCCCAGACTCATGGCCTGGTACAAGATCTTACCACGGCCCAAAACCTCCTCCTCTAAGGCCTGTTTACCATGGATGTCACATAACCAGGGAGCGGAAACCAAAATAAGAAAAATAATGGATCAAATGAGAACATAAGCGAGAAGAACATAAATGCAGGGAATAGATAAAGTAAAACATAATGGAAAACAAACTAATAATGGTCACGGGACTCTCTGTCTCTACAGACGGTCCTGTACCTTATGCTGAGAGATTTGCTCCTCTAACTTGGATGTCTGGGTGCCGATGGGCTCGGAGTTGGCTAGTCTTTTTTCGGTAGCTGTCAGCCACTCCGTCAAAGGCTCAAGGGTCTCATGGAATTGCTGTGCCACCACCAATATATTCTCCAGCTGCTTGTGTCTGCCAAGAACGCTGCAGTTAGTTTTATTGCTGGACACGACTGGGTTTGATTATATTGTACATACACAGTCCTTTACCCATGAAAAAAGTAGTGATTGTGATTATACCTTATAAGTACAGCTGGAAAATGAGAACTGATTCTTATTTAAAAGCTGTAACTTAAGAGTGGTCCACCAAAGTTTAAACTCATTCAAAACCATTGTAAAATGCTGGTAAACACATAACGATATAAATTATTAATGACAGAAATTGCTAGTAATGTCACAAAGAAGTGCAAAGAAACACATTAAATTAAAGGTTGCACTTTATTTTAAAGTGCATGCACTTACATACGGCGTCCTTACCTAAGAAAGTACTGGGTAATATAAGGTAACTACATGGGTTAAAGTTAGGTTTAAGGGTAGGTTCAGGGTTAGTACCTAGTTATTACCCAGTTATTGTAATTACTATAATAAGTACATAGTATTTACATGGGAAACAGGACTGTAAAATAAAAGGCTACCAAATTAAACATGACATTTGTACCAAATTAAACATGACAAACAAACACTGGAATTGTATTTTTAGTACTCAAGGGAATCTACACTTTTTTTTCTTCTTCAAAACATTTTTTCAGCCAATACCTATTCGACTTGCCAACTGTGGGCACTTTATTTCCAGAATTCAAGATGTGTTAATAGATTTACCTGTTCTCCGCTTTCTTAAGTAGGGCATCCCACCTTTGCCCCAGGCATTCAATCTCTCTCGCAATCTTCTCCTCATCAACAGTGTCAGCCAAACCCGTCATCTTCCGTCCCTCCGTCTTAATCAGCTCCACTGTAGCTCTTCGGTCATCCAGCAGTCTCTGCAGGAGCTACACAGAGCCAATAGGAAAAGCAAACTGATATCACTATATGTAAAACCAAAAGATTTCACATCAGCGAACTGATTCTCATTGAGATAGGGTCTAAGGGTTCTGACGTCACACCTTCTGCTCTTGTATCTGTGCTTTGACCACTTTGAATTCTGCCGATGGAGGCTTCTGATTGGCCACCAGCTCCTCTGTGTCCGTGAGCCAGCTGAGAAGAGACTCCAGTGCATCCTGGAACCTGCCACAGTGCAGCAGGGCTTCATGAAGCTGTGCAGATCGCTCCGCCACCTGTGGAGATCACACATACAGCAATGCTGAGGAAACAACCTTAAAACTGTAGCTTGGCATGCTACAAATGACTTAATTTGTTGGTGAAGCATCTAACACTATCGCTACTTGTTCTAAACCATGGATACTGGAAAGGCTACACTCGACTATAGACCATTTCAACGGCTATTTGTTGGCTTAAGGAAGAGACGTCTTTGTTCGTTGGACGTTTTCCGGTTAGTTGTCGAGTGCATTCAAAACATCGGTGGGAAATTAAATGTATTAATCAGACATGTGCAGTTACACTCCAGCGCATTTGTTATTGTTCACATCCTTGAAATGGTCTATTCTCAAAGTACTGAAGATTACAGCTAAGGTAGTGGCGTCAGTACTCGTTAGTTACTCACCAACACTGGCAAACATTATGATTGCTATCAAAAGATTATGAGCATCCAGAGTGCAGTAGATAAAGAAATTGAACAATTCATACATGATATTATAGCACCTCTTCAATTGAAATGTAAACATTTTGTGAAACTAGCTGAAAAGTGGGTCTTACTTTTTTGTTGAGGGTGTTCCATCTGGTGTTGACCTCTTCTAGATCATGATCAAGGCTTTTGGTGCTGGTGCCTTTGCCGGCGTTCTGGATCAATGAATGGCCCAGAGTGTTCAACTCATGCAATTGGCTCTGCAGCGACTCAATGACGTCTTTCTGGAAAACCTGTAAGTGATAAATATTGAAGAACACTAAAAACCAATGAAAAAACTGTAAGCTATTTAGTGTTTCAGATAATATCCAATCTTTGAAGTTACACTTTTGGCACTACATAAAGTTCTCTGAGCTGAAAAACTGTAAGCTATCCAGTGTTTGCTTGAATATTATGAAGTTCAATGAATCTTGAAAGACTTCAAAGATTGGACTTGAATTAATGATTGCTTGAATATTATGAGGTTCAATGAATCTTCAATCATTAATAAAAGTCCAATATTTTAAGTTACACTTAAGCACTACATGGTGTTCTCAGTTGTGGTTCTATGTTAAGAATCAAATTTATCTTTGATGTTTCTTCTAAAACTCCTTAGGAGATTTTAACATTGAAACAAAAAGAGACTACGTGAATGTGAACATGAACTACTACAATCACATTTTGGGAACCAGCATCCAAAACAAAAGCTAGTGGCTGGTCTTTTCAGCAGGGTAACTAGATATGTTTTAGCCAGCATCCTTATAAGGTGATGTTCTTCCACTAAAATGGGCACTATGTGCTCCAGCACCAGTCAACTGGTTGTTGTGAGAGGCTACTACTCAGTTATAACCAGCTGTGCACCATCACAACATCTGAGTCACTGACAAGCAAATAACGATAAACCCAATTCAGCTGTCTCCTAATCTGATAAAGGCCAAGCGTTTCCCTCCCAGGAAACGCTAATCAAACAATCAACATTAACCAGCTATTTTGGGGTACCTGGGTGGAAGGCAAGGCCACAAGGTCCATCTGCGAACATTCAGCTATGGATGTTAATAGACTCTCTATGTCTTCATCCTCCATGCGTTTTATTCCATTGGTGAAACCTGTCTCCCTTTCAACTAACAACAAGAAATCCTCCAAATCTGCCATTTTGGAGTCTGTAGCTCTTTGCTCGTATTCATAACTCTTTTCATCCTTAGTTGCATATTGTTCTATATTCTGCAGGCAATGTGAAAGAGTCTTTGGTTCCGTCACCACAACACTGAGAAGCTCACAGTCATCCTGTGAACAAGTGTCTTCAAGAAGTTCAGCTGTGGGTAATTCCTCATATCCTGACAATGTTGTGGACATGTGTGTTTTACTGCTTGACTCTGCCGGCGTCCTGACATTTATATCGCTGTTAGAAACTGCGTGCTGACCCACACTGAGGTCTGAGTTGTATGTATTGTTATGTTGTTGGCTTCCAAGCGTTGATGCATCTGTGTAATACAGCGGAGTTGGTAACCTGTCTTTCTTTGGCGAGAAGGGGAAGTCTTCCTGACCGGAGCTGAGGGAATGCCCTGGCTTTAGGTCTCCAGATACGTGCACTCCCTCAGCAGAAGAAAGGCTTCTTGTACCAGGCCCGGTTCTCCTCTGACCTTGTGCGTTTTGTTGTTCTCTTTCCACAGTGGGACTACACAGGCCCGAGTCGCCTTCTGAGGTAAGAGAGTTTGTCATACTGCGCCCTCTTCCCACTCGACCTAATCCACGTTGGCCCGATCCATCGTCGCATAGCATTCCGCTGGAGCTGCCGAACTCACTGAGGTTTGTGGGAGCGAAGGTCCGCCAGGAGCGCCGGTGCTGAGGCGGCTCCCTTTTCTCTCCCACTGCTCGGGGCTTACACAGCATGGTGTCTGCACCCCGGATAATATCCCCATTAAGCTTCAAGCCGTCGAACGCAACCCGCTCATCCAAACGCACCGCCTCCCTGCTGCGGAGCTCAAAGGCACTGGAGGAGGCCAAGACGCCGTTCCCACAGAGTGCGTTAATGTCCAGTGTGCGATGGCTATATGGCAAAGTCCCAACGAAGTGCCTTGAGGCCAGGCTGCCCTTTGAGCCCGAGTCGATCTGCTCGTTCAGACGCACGGTGTCATATATGGACCTCTGGGGAACGTAACAGTCATCGATGTTGAGGTCCTCTTCCTCTCCTTTGCCCACACAAGAAGGGTTCTGCCGCAGACAGTCTGGTCTACTCAGAGGTTTCCCCATTATGACAATAACTTACAAATGACGTACAACAATGAGGTAAAGGTTTTCAGTGCAACAATCCCTAACAGACATGAAAGAGACTTAAAAATAAGCCAAAAGGGAGTCTTTACTTTTGCAAGTCACTAGGCATACACTTTACCCCCAATGAAAAGGTAAACAAATACAGCAGTAAGAGTGAATTATAGACTTTTGCTATGAATATACAATTTAAAACAAAAACAAAAATAGAATACCACCAAAAGATACTATGAATTTATTTAAATTACTTTTATAGAGATTGGTGAAAATAAAGTTAAGGAAAAATATATTTATATTTTTAAAAAATAAACTTTTGGAATTTCTCTAATACATCACTTCTTCCTCTTAAACATCCTTTTCCAAGATGACAATCCTGCCGGTTTCCATTTCTCCCCATTGTCACAACTTGTCATTGTTGCTTGCTTCCTTAGTTCAATATAACTCCATCACAGACATCATGCAGTCCGAAAAGTGCCTGGACTTTTAGAGTTTCCTGAGATCTCCCATACAGTTATCCACACAGAGGTATCCCGTATACATAATGGTGGCATATCCTGATACAAATCCTCAAATCTGGGAAAACAAAGCCATAAGCTCCAGGAGGAACAAAAAGCCGCTCCTGCCTCTCTTGTGGTCCAACCGGCAATGACAGACACCCTCCTGGCACAGGACTCAAAGCCCCGCCCCCTTCACATTATTCAGCCAACATCTGCCACAGCTCCATTTGTGCGGTGGCCGGCTCATGCTGATTGGTAGACGTTTGACCCTCTTTTAATTCTCCCCTTCTGTCTCCGTGTCCCATTTGACTTAACTTCTTAGTGTGCTTCTGCTCTGACAGCAGCCCTCCTCCTCTTGTCAGGGTAGGGCAGAGAGAGAGAGAAAGCAAAGCTACAAAAGCGGTCGGCACCCTTTCAGATGACATCACACAAGGCAGAAATAGATATGCTCTCTGCTCTCTTGCCCTCTCCGTCCCTTGTTTCTCTTCTCGCTTCTGCCGGGTGTTTTGGAGCCACAGAAGAGCCTGTAGTGTCTCATAATTACAGCGGAATGCTGAGGGAGGAACTAGACGTGGGTAATGAAACACCGTAACCTCTGCCAAGTGCATGACAGGTCTTTTTTCATGGCAAGTGGACAAGGTGGGAGAAGCAATGGATTAAAGGCTAGACTGAATAAAGAATGCAGCTTTGTTTCTGGTACTTGTCAACGTTGCGTCAGCAAGATAATCTCTGGATAAGTTCTAATCGCCTGATAGTGCATACCGTAGTGATCTTCACAGTGCATTTTACACAAGGGTGATTCCAAATTGTAGGGAGAGTATATGCTCAGATTTAAAGGGAACAAGTATTTTTCACTTTTATTCGGATAGTAGTGAAAAGAAAGCGAAGTGGGAGGGGATCAATTTACCTATCAGTCATCGCTCACCAACTTAGCACAACATGATGTAATCATATGTGAAACCCCTAATCTTGGAGATTCAAGTGCCTGTGTATGATGACGTTGCAGCGTATTCCAAGTAAATTACATACTTTCCTTGCTAAGTGTGTGGGGGGAAATGAACAGCGCGTACGCATCCAGAAATCAGAACACAGCCTCTGTGCTAGCGAAAAGAGGAAACTGTGAAACTGGCAGAGGTGAAGAGGTTAAAGAGATAAAGTCTGGGATTTGAAGAAAGGATATTTTGAAATAATCCAGGCAGCGAATTAAGACAGACATTTGTTTTCATAGTCCAAGTCTCTAATGTCTCCGAGACGTGTTTACTGCTGTTGACGCCACATAGATGTCTCATGAAGCAAATAAAAGGGATTTATCTTTCTATGACGCCATTTATTTGGATGAACTTGACCATTTGCTGTGCTTTACAGCCGTTTGATCTCAGGGCCTCATTTAAGGAATTTCTGTGTAATTCTTTTATAAATGCATTCTTATGTAAAATGTGATAAATCACGTATGAATGATTTTACAAACAATTTACACAGAAGTTTGTGACCCTTGGAGTTTTAACCATCCATTTGCAGGTGGCAAAAATGTACAAATGGAGCCAGCTTGCAACTTTGCAGTGAGCCTTTTAAATGTGGATGAACAAATTATAAGCCCTGATGTTACATGCATTAAACCATTCATTTAAAACCAGACATGATGGGAAACAATGCGTGTCTGTGCACAGAAACAGGGCAGGGATGTTTCCCCATCTGAAAAAAAAAAAAAACTGTCAACAGAATCTCTCACCATTCACACGAACAATACCCACAGGCACTGAAACGCAGAACTATTATTTAGAGGAGAACAAAGGTTTGGTTGAGAAAAAAAGAAATCTCACAGTATACATTCCTCCAGCACTCAAGGGCTGAGATCCGCTGGGCCAAAAACGTTATCTCTCTCCCTCTTTGTTACCGTCCCATGCAACATGATCACAGTGAAATAACAACTTCATCATAATGCAACAATGTGCATAAGTTCTAGTGCTGTGCTGGTGCAGGGTTTCAGGTTCCCGGTTGGGCGTCTGTACGGTGAGTCAGGCTGATGATTCAGCCAACACTGGGGGTCACAAAGACCCTTTTCCAATCATCACCTATGGAATTACGAATAGCCACCATGATTCAAGAGTCAGAAATTCCCACAGGTTTGCATGAGACAGTACCGTCATGTCTAAGTAAGTAGTGGAAAAGACGACAAACAATTCCTTAATTTCCAAACAACTCCTGTAAAACTCACCGCCGCAATGTCATGCGTTGCTATGTGTTTGCTAAGGTATTCTGGGTAGTTGTTATGCTGTGGGTTGATTCTTGCTGGCTTTAGTCAAATGAACCCATCTCAAGGTCTCTATAATATTCTGGTCCTTTACACATGGCTCGGCTCCCTACATATTGGGTTTAGTCCCAAATTAATCCAGTGAATTGAAATAAGGATAAACAAGCAACACGTGCATATTCTTATATTTTTAAATGACAAAGCAGATTTTCTCTTTGTGCATCATGATCTGGGTAATTTCCCCGCGTTTAATGGCCGTATCAGTGAGAACAAAGCAGATTTTCCAGCAGCAGCTGATGTAGCAGTGATCATCCATCCAGAGATTGAAAAGAACAAAAAGAATGGGGGAGCCCGAACAACAAGGGGCCGAACGATCGGCTGAACAGCGGCAGCTGATGCATCAGCACAGCGCATGGATGTCATATGCACATACAAATATAGGTTAAGCTTCTTTCAGCTTCAAGCATTTAAAGGCTTTCTGGACAATGTTTTATCCCACTTTAAGTCTTGACAATGGTTTTATCAAGGACTGATATTTTAAATCACATGGTTTTGTTCAGATGGTTTTCTATCAGTGTTGTGATAACATTACAATATTATCCATCCGAATATTTCCTATGGTTTCTCCAAGTAGTAAATAAACTGTAACAAAACCTGAGAAATCATCATCTTTTGTTAAAAAAACACACTCTGTTGCCATAACAAAAGAATAGAAAGAAGGCTTTTTTGAGGATCTGAACAATCCAAAAAATCCCTGCAGCCGCATACTTTTCCAAATGATGTACCACTTGAAATATGGAGTCAAAAAACATCCAGGAATCTAAACTGACAGGCCAAAACAAATATGTAATTTTTGAGGAATGAAGTCAACTTCTCTAAAAATACCCCCTGGTTAAGTACAAGTGAAGATTTTTCGACTGCATCTGTGGGGCAGAAAACATTTTCGACTCACCCCTCAGTTTGTAAAAAATGAACAAAAATCGCTGTTCAAACATACAAAGAGAAATGGTTGTGTGTTACATACTTCTGCTGTGAGCATGTAGCTGTCAACATGCGGTCCTTTTTTTGACAAAAAAAATATTTTCTGGTAATGTAACACTGACAATAAAGTTGTATTTTACTGAAACATCCTTTAATGCTTTGAAACAATTTCATAAATATGTATTAAAAGCAACCACATGCTATAACAAAAAAAAGGCTGAGATGATTTTTTTAAATATAAGAATAATCAATGTTTTACCAACAGCATCCTTAACTATAGCAGGTTAAAATGCAGAAAAAACTTAATTAGCTAGTAGCTAAAAATAAGACAGCTAAAAACATCCATTGTTTGCAGTGAATGGAGAAGCCTGCCCTAGCACTCGCTAACAGGTCAAGGAGCAGAAGTCAGAGCCCGCTAGCTTTCACTGGGCCACTACGTGCACCCCACTGGCCCCCAGCTGGCCCGCTGCACCTTCGCCACAATGCCCCATCAGCTGACGGGCTTTTGTTAGCACCAGATGCTCACAGACTCACAGAACTATCTAGAGAAAGATCTAACACATGGCTAACAGACCAAAACCATGCTACATAACTGAGGAAGCAAAAATCCTCATGTAAAACTCTGCAGATACTTAATTAAACATTAGCCCCTAAAATGAACACAGTATTTTTTATTTAAAAACTAAAAAAACTAATATTTTTGTGAAAAGTTTTGCTTTGCAAACTGTGGCGCTCATCCAAAAATGAAAATTATCCCATAATTTACTCACCCTCAAGCCATCCTAGCTGTATGTGACTTTCTTGTTTCAGAAGAACACAATCAGAGTTATATTAAAATATAATCTCTTCCAAGCTTCACAATGGGATTGAATGGTACCTTTTTTTTTTTGAAGCCCAAAAAAGTGCATCCATCAATCATAAAAGTAATCCTGGGAGTTGATAAAGGCCTTCTGAAGGTCTTTATTAAACTATAATTACTGGCTTCCGGTAACGGCCGTATGCGAGTCGAGTTGTGGTGGAAGAGTGACCTCTGACCCCGACGCATGACGTAAGATGTTCAAACAAACTCAAGCTCCTCCCACTCTCACTTTCTAATTAAAAATTCTTGTTTTAGACTTCTAATTCCTGACCAGTGTTTTGTTTTGCTCTATCCTCTGCGCTTCCGTGGTTCGTCGGGTCAGAGGTCACTCGTCATGTGTGGGGTCAGAGGTCACTCTTACGCCGGAACTAGACTCACGTATGGCCGTTACAGGAAGCCAGTGATTACAGTTTATAAAGTTATAAATATGGATATTTTTCTTAGAAAAACGCATGGCTTCGCTTCTGAAGGCCTTTATTAACCCCTGGAGCCGTAAGGATTACTTTTATTATGGATGGATGTGCATTTGGGGCTTCAAAATCTAAGGTACCATTCACTCTCATTATAAAGCTTGGAAGAGGCAGGATCTTTTTTAATATAACTAAGATTGTGTTTGGCTGAAAGAAGAAAGTCTTACACACCTAGGAGGGCTTGAGGGTGAGTAAATTATGGGATCATTTTCATTTTTGGGTGAACAAACCCTTTAAGTGTGACATAAAGGTGAAGTGTAATTTCTGTGCTACTAATGGCACCAAAAGGAATTGCAGTCTGTTTGATTGAGCGGCCTAACAGGGAACAACTGTCTCAAACAATGGTGTGAGTTTGTCCAAAAAATGAAACACTGGTACTGACTGAAACTTGTTTGAAGACAGTCAATATTTCTGAAACTCTTTTTCGTGCCACTAGTTGTGTATAAATGACACCTGTTCAAATACTTTTCGGGTCCACTGTAGATATAGATCTTGGTCACTATAAAATGCAAAGCTCACATTTACCTCATGATATTTAATGTGTAAGACATCACAGTATATCAATTGTTTAAAATGTCAGTGCACTGCTATAGAAGGGGAACAGAACAAGGTGAAACAAGGTAATGAATCTTAATTTTACCTTGAAGGACTCCAGTTGTTGGTTAATGGCTTCTGTTTCCAATCCAACAGACCCTTGGGACTCCTCTTGCTTCTCGGCACTGATTAGTTTGTGGGTAAACTCTTGGGCCTTGCTGCAGAACTCCTCCAGATGACTGAGGGTCTCCTCGACCAGTTCTCTTCTAGCGGTGGCTCTGTCCATCAGCTTTCCACATTGCTTGCCCAGGGCTTCCAAGTCTCTCTTTAGACCCAGGAGATCTGGTGAGGCCTCTGACTCCAGCATCTTCTTGCAACTGTCTCTGCCATTGGCTGTGTTGGTCATCAGATCCTGAAGTTTAGCAACAAAGTCTTTGATAGTGCTTTGCTGATCCCGTAAGGTGTCAAGATCCCTGCCAACTGAAGCCATACCATCCAACTCGTCATCCAGGTCTGCAAAGTTTGCAAACATTTCGCGGATGCTGTTCTGGAATTGTCCAATGCCCTGGAGCTTGTTCTCCAGGGTGGAGCAAGCATCCTCTACCTTTTTGGTAATTGATATGTGGTCTTTTTCCAAGCTATCTGCCTGAAGAAGAAGGTCTGTCACACCTTCAACCTCAGAGGCATCTACTACAAGACTTTGTGCAAGACTTTTGAGATGCTCAATCTGGTTGTGGACACCCTCTAAGCTGTTCTGCTGAGCCTTCATGTTGGTCAGGTTCTTGTTGCTGTAGGCCTGGACACCCAAGGAAGAGTGAGAATCGAGCTGTTTCCTGGTACCCTCCAGTTGGCCTTTGGCTTCTTTCTGTAAGTCGTTGAACTCTTTCAGTTTCTGCGAGATATTTTCTATTGTTTCTCTTTTGAGCATTAAATCTTCCGTCAGCTTATCCAGTCTTTTACCAATGGTTGCCTTCTCCTCCCTAACCATATCGCCATCTGATGTGACGACCTCCAGGAGGCTGTCTGCAGCTGTGTTCGTTATCACAACTTGCCCTCTATGCTTGTCAACATCCTTCTGGATGGCCTTCAACTGCAAGAGGGAGCCCTCGATCTCCACTGCGTTCACGCTGAGCTTTACATTCTTCTCCCTGTCTTCAAACTCTTGCAACCATGAGCTCAGTTGCTCTGAATGTTTCTTGTATTTCAAAGCCCTCTGCATGGCCCCTTGAAGCTTTTCTGCTTGATCAGCATTGCTTTTCTTCACATCATCCCAGCTGGACTTTAGAGCAGAGAGCTGTCCCTGAAGGGCCACCTTTTCTGCCCCCTCTGTTCTCTGAAGGAGAGTTTCACCCTCTTTCGTGATGGTGTTATAAGGTCCCTCATGGTCACTGATGGCCTTCTGAACAGCACTGTTCTCCTTGAGACTCTGTTTTAACTTCTCTGCATACGCGGAGATGGGCTGTGTCTTGCACTGCTCCTGGAGAGTTTGATTCAGCCAGGCTTGGAAGTCCTTAGAGGTCTGATGGAACTGCTGGGAGCTGGCAAAGGCCGAGTTGAGTTGCTCAATCCGCTTTCCTGGTTAAACACAAGGTACAAAATAAGAATGTTAGATAAGAAGTCTCCACAGTTGTAACAATTATGTAATACTGTCTGAGCAGAGCATAACACGACAAAAGTGAGGCATCATGCACTTTTTCTACCATGACTGAAAGCAAAAATGCTGTGTGAAGTGACAAAATCACAGTCAGTTGGGAACATGGCTGATGTTTGCTATAGAGATGTGGAGTTTGTGGGGCTACCCAACACCACTGTTGCCAACTACTTTCAATGGGAAGTTGCTAAAGACTGCTCGAAAAGTCAATGCTAATTAGCATAATCATGGCATTTGCATTGCATTCTTCCTATTGTCAGCCCTTTACATTTGTTTGTTTCTCTCCTACTCTCCGTGCTGACATACTGTATTTTTATACAGCTGAATTATACCAGGGAGTCTCTGAAACCAGATACGGCTTGTCCAAGAAGTTGCTGCAATTGTTAATAAATGGGTCTGAATAGGCACTAAATCTAGCAACAGCTACTGTATGTCGCTAACAGGTAAGTCCAGGGCCTAAAATTAACTCTCACCAAGCGCCAAATGAGAGTAATGAATCCATGAATGTGAACAAACGTACATGGTGCTCTGGACAGTTAAAAGGCCAGCGCTGCATTCGTCACGAAAGTTTAAGCCTTGCCAATTTAAATATTCAAGTGCAAGAAGACTTGAAAGGAAGCTAATTTCTGTAACTACTGTCAGACCTACCTGAAAAACCTGAAAAGCACTGTTTATTTTTATTTTATTTTTTTTACATTGTATTTATTTGTGCTTTTGCTTGTAATTTGATTATTTGTTTTTATTTTATTGTATCTTGTTTTTAACAATGTTTTACATTTATATTAGTTAGGCTTGGAGTAGAGAATTGTTCATTTTCATTAGTATCTAAAATGTTGCTGTCATAACTGCCTGTTTTTGCAGAAAAAGTTTTATGGGCAGTAAAAGTATTTATGGCCAGAACATTTTCTTAAATCACCGGACATTGGCAGGAGTGGCAAAAAGTTAGTTTTATGTTCTGGCTAAGTCGCTAAGTTGTCAACACTGACCAACACTATGCAACAGAAATAAAAACAAACCATCGTCGTCATTTGATGTGGTGTAACAGTTTACACATTGTTTGCTCTCTCCCTCTTTACATGTTTTGAAGATGATGGTAATCAGGTGGAATCTGCAGACTTTTTTCATTTTCTGCACTGATTTTTTTTTTTTTTTTGGAGGGGGGATGCTGGGTATCAGCGGAATTGATTTAAACATAGTAAAGTGTTCAAATTCAAATTGTAAGGAAATCTGGCATGGTTACGTGTGTGCAATTGTGATGTTGCAGAAGGAAGTAGTAGTTGAAGTTAACTGCAATACCTGCTTTGTCCTCAAGTTGTCTGAATGGTTTGGTGACGGCCTCAAGCTGTTTGGTCAAGTCTGCTCTGAGATACTCCTCAGTCACCATGGCAGAGAGCTCAGAGCAAATGTTTTCTGCCTCTTTCAGCCTCTTCTTCTCCTCTCGTAGCTGAGCCAGGATTGCATTGGTGGCTTCAATCTGTTTCTTGACTTCGTCAGGTTGGGTGCTGAGAGCCTGCTGGTTATTTAGTTCAGTCTCCAGGCAGGTGGCACTTTTGTTGAGGCTTTGCAAAATCTCCTGGAATTGAGCGGTCTTACCGACAGCCTGCTCAATGAGGGCATGTCTTTGAGACAGCTGACCCGTCAAGGCCTGCCACTTCTGGGAAATAGATGCCAGCTGTTCCTTAACCTGCTCTACAGCAGGGTCTTGCTTCTCTGAGGCACTAGTGATGGCTGCGGCGGCCTCGGTTAACTTCTCATACTGAGGCTTGCGGCTGTCAAACTCCTTGAGGAGAATCTAATCAAAGGGATGACATATGACATTAAGCAATAGGCATTAAAGGATAAGCCTTCTTCAGTGGCATTAGACATAGTACAGTATGTCACTTCATCTATGTAACTTAAAAAGAAATAATTGACCATACATTTTATACTCTGTCATCATTCCAAATTGGTTTGAATGTTTGGCAGAATGTTTATAATGCTCTTTTCGATACAATGAAAACTCTGTCGAGCTCCAAAACCAACAAAAAAGCACATTTGTCCATATTACCAGAGTATTATATTCTATGTCTTGTGAAGAGAAAAGATCACTTTGATCACTAATTACTAAACATCACATCAAATGCCATTGATTCTTTTGTTCCAGGCGACTGATCAAGTGTGATGTGCAAATACGAGCTACTGCTGCTTTTCAGAGATGACTTAAAGGGATACTCCACTTTTTTTGGAAATAGGCTCATTTTACAACTCCCCCAGAGTTAAACTGTTGAGTTTTACCGTTTTTGAATCCATTCAGCCGATCTCCGGTTCTGGTGGTACCACTTTTAGCATACATCATTGAAGTGGACAAGACCATTAGCATTTCTCAAAAAAAAATGACCAAAGTGTTTCGATATTTTTCCTATTTAAAACTTGACTCTTCTGTAGTAACATCGTGCACTAAGACCAACGGAAAATGTAAAGTTGAGATTTTCTAGGCTGATATGGCTAGGAACTATACTCTCATTCCTGCGTAATAATCAAGAAACTTTACTGCCGTACCATGAGTGCAGCAGGGGCAGGCACTTAGTCCCGGTCACTTTGGAAGTTACTGAGCTGGGGACTACTTTCAGGCGCTGCGTCATATCATTACACCCTGCTGCACTCATGGTACGGCAGTGAAGTTTCTTGATTATTACGCAGGAATGAGAGTAAAGTTCCTAGCCATATCAGCCTAGAAAATCGCAACATTACATTTTCCGTCGGTCTTAGTGCACGATGTAACTACAGAAGAGTCGAGTTTTAAATAGGAAAAATATCGAAACACTTTGGTCTTTTTTTTTTTTGAGAAATGCTAATGGTCTTGTCCACTTCAATGATGTATGCTAAGCTATGCTAAAAGTGGTACCGCCAGAACCGGAGATCGGCTGAATGGATTCAAAAACGGTAAAACTCTGGGGGAGTAAAATGAGCCTATTTCCAAAAAATATCCCTTTAAACGACTTCAATTTTGGTGTGTTCTTCCCTCAAAGCCATCTTACCCAGCGAGCAATTTTGCGTTCAAAATAAGTCTAATAGCCGTCCAAACACAGCCCTGAAGTCTAGGCTGAAACGAGGCAAAATTTGGGCTGTCAGTGAAAACTTAATAGACGTCTAAACTATAGCCCAAGAACAGACTAGTCATCAACTACTAGATAACATGTCAAAGAAATGAAACCAAACACCTTGTAATCACCGTTTACTTTGCTTACATGATGGAATATCATACATCTCGCAAGTTATTTTGGCAAAAACGACATGTAACTAAATTCAAGGTTATTTTGGCTAGATATGGGTTACTCAGCCGGACTGTATATCGGGTCTATAGTTAACCGAGACGGTGAAATGACGGCTATTGCTTGCTGGGTATGGTTTCAGAAAACTTGACATTTAACGAGAGAGTCATTTAGATTTCACATATGGTGCTTTGTGTATTTGTATAAAGAAAAAAATGGCAGTAGGAACATTCTTAAAAACATCTCCTTTACGGTTCAACAAAATGAAGTCACATGGATTAGGAACATCATGACGGTGAGTGAATGATAACAGAAATGTATTTTAGGGAGAATTAAGGCTGGGCGGTATGACGATATATATTGTGATAGTTCGCGTGAGGTTTAACGATAAACACTTTATGACACACACCTGAAGTGCGAACTCAGAAACCCGCTTCGTTTAGAGAGCTTGTGATCCCGAATTCATAGCTTTTTGCGGTAGGAAGCTCAAAACTACTCATTATCTTTAAATAAGACTTTGGTAATATCGCCCATCCACCTATTTGTTTAACTTCAGATAACCTTTAATATTTCTTTCACATGAATTACAGTTCTTATCTATGTTTACGGCATGACTGCCAGTACCTGGACTTGCTGCTTTTGTGTGTTAAGCATGTTGGGATCCATAGACAAAGACCCCAGGACGCCCATCATCAGCTCCTTCTCCTGCAGCCACTGCGAGAGTTGTGGTTGGGTCGTCTGGAAGAGCTCCAGCATTCGGGACGACTCCTCCAGGTGCTGTTTCCGAATCTCCATGCTTCCCCGGACCTCCTCCCATCCCGCATCTGTGTGTGGAGCAGAACACACAACACTTTATCACTCCCAGCTTCACTTTAGCTGAGCGTTGATTCGGAGTGTGTGGAGGAGGCCGAACTCCTCCACTATCAGCTTGAGCTTTCACAAGGAGCTTCACCTCAGTTCACAGCAAGGTCGGGAATTAAAAGGAGCTCGGGGCAAAAATCCCATCAAGATGAACAAAAATGCCCGCTAAATTCAAGATAAAGGGGCAAAAATGCCCCTCCACAATTAAATTAAAATAAATATATTATGACTGTGGTGCTTAAAATTAAATGTAAAAATGACCGATAAGTGGCGATTACAGATCTGGTCATGTTGCATTAAAGATTGCCTGTAGCGTTGAGCATTACAGACAATCACAGACATGTCTGTTGAGCGCATGAATGTAACGGCCAATCAGAGGCGTTTAAAACAGTCACCAGTGCTTTTTTTGATCAAGCGCGCTCTACAAAACTAGCGTACAATGTAAATAGAGATTAATCGTGCAGTGTAGTCTTCACTAGCCATGTTTCCATCCACTTGTCAATCGAATTATCTGAAGTTCGGTAAAAAAAACCTCATGCGAATAAAGCTGGTGAAAGTGTGTTTCCATCAAACGGCTTTAAAGCGGATAAAAACCTGTGCGTAATGACGTCACATGCTGTTTTGCGATCAAATTGGTATATCGAATTGATTTGAGACATGTTAAGGTGTTTCCAATCATTTTCTCACCGAATTGCACAACATTCAAGCCAACATTTGCCAACAAAGTTTTACTAGGCAAAATGGATCGCACCATAATAACGTTTCCATCCGCGTTCATCGCATAAGCCGTATATCGTATATATGAGACCGATCGTATTTTCATGAAATTCAATCGAATTTTACTGTTTCCATAAGGCATTTTTCATTCGATATCACTTAATGCGGATAAAAACGTGTGGATGGAAACATAGCTACTGATTATAACAGGAGTTTTAGTGAGATTGCAGAAGTGAGCTTGAACTGAAATTAAGTCATTGACCGCTTCAGGGATGATGGGAAACTTTTCTCTGCTTGCGCTCAGTTAATTTCCAGTTTGAATAATTGTTTTGTTTTTCATGCTACTATGAGTACATTTACACGAAAACGAGGTACACAATTTTTTTTCTTTGCGTTTTTCACATACACACGTTGTCAAAACAATCCCCATTCACACGGACGTCGGACCCGCGAAAATGACCAAATTAATGTCTATTAACAGACATTATTAATCGTGATTACAATATTAAGGACAATAATCAATACTAATGACTGTTGTTTTATTCTCGCAGCTGTCTGTAATGAGTGCATGTTTTTATATTTATAACATCTAATATGCTTATCTGTTTAAAGAGGCATCAGCCTTAAACTTTGTTTTTGACATTTTCAGATATAAATTATATGCTTGATACATTTAAAAATTACATTAATATGTAACATCACATTCGAGCAGCATTAAACAGTCTGTGTAAATAAACATAAATGCCATGTCAGATGCAGCTTCTGCAGTGTAAAAATATAACATTTTATTGGTAACAACCATGGTATGTCATTATTCTGATCAGTTGAATTAATTGATTAATTTTAAGTATTTGACATAAAAGAGAGTGTATACATACATTAAATAAGGTAATTATAAAAATGTCTGCCCCTGGTTCGCAGTGAGCGAGGGAGATACGTGTGTGACGCTGCACATGGCAATCCACACCGCAGATGAAAGTACCGGTAGATTGAAGCGTTTGGATGTGATGGACGCATACCTATCTGTGCCAGCATGTGCTTCCACTGTTCTGCCTCGGGTGAATCCGGGTTCTCCGCGATTAAACTGAGCAAATTCTCCCTGAGCTGCTGGAGCTGCGCTTGTTTTCCTTTCATATTCTCTTCAAAGACCTGCAAGACAGACATAATAATCAGCTTTTTCAGTGCTTACAGTTTAAAGACTGTTCTGACAGTGGGAAATTGTCAAGGTTTTCATGTAGGATTTTTAGCATGACACAAAGTTTGTGCACTTTTTTCTGAATTTCTGTGCTGATTGTTGAGGAAAATCTGACTGAAATATGGCAAAAAGTTCTTACTGTAACTCCTCAAACAACTTCATCGAACTTGGCATATCCATTGGTCTATCAACTGCCTTGCAACAGCTTAGCTTAGCACATATTATATATATATATATATATATATATATATTAATTTTAAGTATTTGACATAAAATTTTAAGTATTTGACATGGTTTCTGGATTTAAAACATTTGAAAGTGAAGAATTTAAGACATTAATACATTGTAACTTGCGATGTAAAATAAAATAATTACTTAATTTAAATAATATAATAAATATATATATAAACATAATTTAGAAATACTATATATAAATACATCTAAAATTATGAATTAACTATTAAAATTAAATATTTTATGTTTACTTGTCATGTGACCATTAACCAACCAGATAACCATGAATATATGTGAATGAACATGTTGTTAAATTATTGAAATATTAACTTAACTCTTGTGTTATGTTGCGGGTCAAGTCGACCCGTTTCGATTTTCAAGTTGTTGGAAATACTGGTTAACCTTTGTTTTTTTTCTTGATATTTTGTGACTTTTTCTCATTTATCATGATGAACATGCATGCAAAGTTTCAACATGCTGATGTGTGTTTTGACATATACAAACAAAATTACTGTTACGTTTGTGATGTTCGCGGGTCAATTTGACCCTCATAGACAGTCATTGAAAAGCAACTGTACAGACACAAAATAAAAACATTTATTTTCTGTATGTCAGGGCACTTCAACTCCAGTTCTAACGTGCAAGTGCATCTAAAAGTGCTCTAACCCTAACCAAACACACTTGAAAAAGATAAAATTACAGTGTTCAGAATTATTTGCAAATTACAGATGAAAATCTTTGTCAGACACAGATAGTAAAATAAGCTCTCATTTCAATATTCAAGATATCTAAAATACCTAGCTTTTAACCAAAACTTTTATGTAGGATTTTCAAAGGCAGCTTCACAGAGCCAAAAAATAAATAAAAAACATTTATTTGATGTATGATTTTGTTATGTTTGGTTTCTCACTTCCCAGTGAGTGAATAATGAAACTAGGAAAATAGGTCTCAGGAAACTAGGGAAAGTTAACTTAGGAAAATGAAAAATTTTCATTATACAGCAATTTTTTTTGTTCAGTTACGATGTTCAAAGCATAAAATGTAAAAAAAAAAAAAAAAAAAAAAAGGATAAAAATCAGTATACTGTTTATTTTCCAATTTTGTCAAAACAAAACTGTTTTAAAAAAAAAATTAAAAAAAATTTCATAAATCATATTTTCAGATATAATGTTTTTGTAATGTTTGACAAATGTTGATATTAAAAGTTTACAGTTTGTATCTAAATCTTTGTTGTTTTTCATAGTGTGATTTTTGAAGAATTGTATTGAATCCAATTAGGGTCAATTTGACCCGGTCCATAAGGGGAGTACACAGAAATCGAACAGAACACAAGGGTTAAAATATGATGGGGTACAAGTCAATATTTTACGTCTAAGTGGTTCAGATGCAAAAATGACAAATATTGCTAATAAGTCATTAGACATAATGCACATTAACGGCTTTCATTCACCTTCTGTTGCTCAATCTGTGATTTGACTGTGTGTTTCCCAGACGGATGGTGACTCCATGATGACGCCGTGTTCTTCGTGTCTTCCATCCACTGGCGTAAAGACTCAGCCTGTTCATGGACCGCTTGCACTTTCCTCAACACAGCGCTGAGCTCAGAGGATCTGGCCTTCAGAAGCTCCCCCAGATGGTCATAACTGCTGTTAATGCAGGACATCTTCTGCTGCACCAGCATCAACTCTGAAGGCAAACAGAAATAATACGCAGAATAGTAGATTTACATTGGCCATCATAATAGTTATTGGTCACAGCTTAAAAAAATACAGAAATAACAGGCAAAATAGTAGAGATTTACATTGGCCATTAAAATAGTTATTGGTCGGGGCATAAATAAAACCAGTTATTTATATCAGCAAATACTGATGCATCACTAGTATGAACTTTCACCTTGGTTTGTTAGATAGGCATGGCTTCCTGGACCAGAGCCATTACTGACAGCTGATCCTAAAGAAAAATAAATAATATATATAAATATATATGAGGTTCACTCCAGATGAGTGATCATGCTGGACTGAGACATGCGATAAATGTTTTTGTAAAATCTTAAAATACTCCTTGGCAATACCTGAGTTGTGATGTATCTTGGCTTTGGCCGGTGATGTCAAAACACTGATTATGCTACATAGAGCAGATCCTTTGCTATTTATATCCTGGACTGCAGGAGCTTTGGAGGTCCATTCATCCAACAAGCCCTGCAGAAATAGTCATGTAGAGTTAGGAGACATTTGGACATTTTCATTATTCTCCTATGACCTTTTGGAACATGACACACACGTTCTTGAATGCTGAGCAATGCTGGATGCGACTAGAGTAACGAGGGTTAAATCACTGAAATAAACACTTTAAAACACAAACACATGATCCGCTGTGTATCCTCCTTATATGGGTGATTCTTCAGAGAAACGTGTCAGTGCTTTAGGAACATTTTAATGGGGGGAAAAAAAGGTGTTTTTAATTACTTGTCAATGTTGATCAGTGTGACACAATATTTGCTTGAATGATTTTATTTTGGGCTTAAACTTCTATTTTTCTAATACCAAATACTGTTGTTACTACAATTTTACAAAAAAATAGGGGGAAAAATACATTGGTTATAATGGAAATGGATGAAGGATGGTTTGAACATAAGAAATGTAATTAATTTTAGGATTCATTATTCATTATGATTTGATAGTATGTTTACTCCTAAGGATTTGAAAAATTGTAATTTAGAGACAATAAAAATGTAATAAAAAATAAATAAATTGACTTCAAACTAATGTTTTAGCAACTTCACCGATTACACAACCTCTCCAAAAAAGAAAAAAAAAGAAAAAGAATGTCATTACAATCTCAAATCATTACTATCACACACAATATCAAAAAATCCCACCAGCTCACATTACACCAAAATTCATTAGGTAACACTTTATTTCGATAGTCCACTTTAGACATATTCTATTAACTATAAGTAACTTTGCAACTACATGTCAACTAGCAGTCATTAGAGTATTAGTAGACTGTCTGCTTAATATCTGCCAACACTTTAATATCTATAACTTAATACTCTGCAATATTATTGATTTGGCTGCACTGACTCTATTGGATGAGAACTGAACTGAGCAAGACGATGACATCACTGTTTTCGGCAGAGATGCTTTATAGCTGCATTGAACTGCATAATTGATGAAACAAAATCAATCGACAACTAAATAACGACTCTCTTGAATTCTGAATTCTGTTTGCATCACTGAATCATTGTTTTCCTGTTTATCACTGTAAAATATAAATAAAGATGGCTTGACTTTATTGTGATGCTCCTCAACAGAGATTCTACTGACTAAGTAACTTGGCAAATACATGTCAACTAATTCAACTAACCCTAACAGTCTACTAATACTCTACTAATACTCTAATGAGATTTAGTTGACATGTAGGTGCAACGTTACTTATAGTTAGTATAATGTCTAAAGTGCATTTAAGTGCAAGTCCATTTAAAAATAAAGTGTAATGTGATAAATGTATCAACAAAAATTGATTAGAATATATTTTGAGTACCGTGAAACTTCAAATAAGAGCCGAGTCCCAAATAGACGCCTGTCCCTTTTACACGCCTGGTGTGGCGACAGGTTTGGATAAATAAAGGCCGGTCTCAAATAGAGGCCAGGTCTGTTTTTTAGTTCCGGGTTGTATTTAATCCTCTAAAACCCGTCAGATCGTCTGTTTAAACCAGCTCTATAGTGCAGATTGCACACGCAAGAGAGCCTGTGCATCTGGGCGGAGCTGTGGTGTGTTCACCGTGAACGCGAATTTAATTATTTGCGCGAGTAGATTACAAACAAAGTCAATGCAAAAACGCGAATAGAAAAATCATTCGCGCCGGGCGTTGCGAATGACGCGAATTGGGCGACGCGTTTGCCGCGAACGTCTTCCGCACAAGCTGAAAAATCTGAACTCGAGCGGAAGATTCCAGCGTCTAACTAGACGCGATAGACGCGTATTTAACGCTCTATTCGCGTTCGGTGTGAACACACCATTAGCGCAAGAAAGGCACTCGCCACGTCGCGTCTATGAGAACCCAAGGTATCGCACACCGGACGCACTGTCCGTTTATGGCCAGCAATATTGTTATGTTTAAGGGCATTACGGAATTAAGATCATGTCTGTACTATGTTATGATTGTACTGTACAATTAAATACAATCATCTTTACAGTCTATGGTGTGTACACTCATAGAGAAGAATGTGTTCGTTTCTCGTCCGGCGCGCGACCCCTTTTATGGCTCGTACACACCGGGACGAATATCGGCGCGCGTTATTCGCCAGTGTTTTTCAACGCGTTTTTTGTGTTCACACTCAAGCGATTTTGGCTGACGATGAGCCGAGTGAACATGCAAATTCATTCCCTGACATTAGATGGCGCCCATTTGCTCTGCAATACCACTCCATAAAATTCTCTTTTATTAAGATTAAGATTTAGATGTAGTCGCTGTCGCGTTTGTCATATAGTTCTTTATGTTCCGACACCAACGAGACCAGCAGCTCTACATTCATCTTGGCTCGCATCTTCCTCATCTTATTTCTTCACGGCAGTGTAGACACTACTTGGCGTATATCTTCTTCGCCATTACGTGTGTGTGCTCGGCAAGACCGTTTTGTGTTTGAGCGCCCCCAAGGTGTGTTTTACTGTAACTTCAGAAGCTCCAGACACGTGAGCAAAAGCGGCAATCTCATTGGTCGGATAGTTTTTGACACGGCGCGTCAAACTAAAAAAACTAACCCGAGGTGTTTTTTTTAAAAATGACGCTTTTACGCGTGGCTTTTTCCGTGTCGGTGTGCACACTCACATTGGCACCCTTTGTTTAGTCACGAGGCGTTAAACGTCGGCCGGGTGTGAACAGGCCTTTAGAAATACAGTAATATAGTATAGTCTTACATTAACTGATTTGTTATAAATAAAACGTAATATAATGTGGTAACCTCCGACTGTCATGCTTTCCGTCTATCAGCCTCTGCTATTTGGATGGTTATCTCTAGGCCTATACACTCAATGAACAACATCTCAACACTAAATTAAAGGCCCGTCTCATATAGACGCCTGTCTCAAATACAAGCCGGTGCAGCGATTTGGGAAAATAAAAGCCCGGGCTGTTATCTGAAGTTTTACAGTAGTCCAGAAGTATGTGTGTATGTAGAATGAGTCTCAGGGAGATGTGTGTCGTCTGTTGGCTGTCTCCTGAAGGTGTGTGGCGAGTTAAACGCACGACTCACAGTGATCTTGCGCAGGTCTTTACCCAGGCCCTGTTCACTGCAGTCGGGCTGACACACTGGCACTTGCTCTTTTGTGTCCTCCAGCCACTTCATTAACACCCCTGCGTCCGCTCTGAACTCCTGGAGCTGCTTCTGGCAGGACCGGACCTCCTGCTTCCTAACACACACAGACACATATGTATACACAGCGTTATCAAATAGTCTGACATCTGGCAAAAAGCATTACTAATATTGCATGTTTTATTACAGCACATGGTTTCTATAACAGTCCTAGCTAATCAAAACCCTAATCAAAACCCCTTACTTTATACAATGAAATTAAAAACAGGGACACATTACTGTTCAAAATGTTGAGGTCTGAAAAAAAGGAGTTAATTTTCTACACTGATAATAATCAGAAATGTTTCTTGAGCATCAAATCATCATATTAGAGTGATTTCTGAAGGATCATGTGACACTGAAGACTGGAGTAATGATGCTGAAAATACAGCTTTGATCACAGGAATAAATTACACTTTACAATATATTCACATAGAAAAACAGCAATTTTAATTGGCAATAATATTTCATATTTTTTTCTGCATTTTTGATTAAATAAATGCAGTCTGGGTGGGCAGAAGATACTTCTTGCAAAAACAAACAAATCTTGCCGACTTAAACATTTTGAACAGTAGTGTATGCCAGAGCCAAGAGAAGCTTTGAAATAAATGGGACCCCTTGGAATAAGATCATACTATCATTTGAGGTTAGGGTTGCCAACCGTTCCGAAAAATAAGGAATCGTCCTGTATTTAAAGGGATAGTTCACTTTGAAATACATTTTTTATACGTTTTAGCTTACCTCAAGGGCATCCACGATGTAGGTGTCTTTCTTTCCGCAGAAGTTTCAATTTTGATATTTTTAGGTCAAACCGTTCTTGTCTGTCAGTCATATAATGCAGGTCTATGGTCACCACCTCAAAGAGCAGCACAGAGAAGTCCAAATTAAACATGATTTAATGACTCGTAAATGTAAGTACACATTGATGGCCCTAAGACACGAAACGAGCGGTTTGTGTGAGAAAACGAACAGTATTTATATAGTTTTTTTACCTCTTGTAACGCACAGACCGAAGCGCCGGCGCCCTCAGATCACTTGGACGTGGCTGTGGTTACAAGAGGTAAAAACGATATAAATACTGTTGGTTTTCTCACACAAACCGCTCGTTTCGTGTCTTAGGGCCATCAATGTGTACTTACATTTACGAGTCATTAAATCATGTTTAATTTGGACTTCTCTGTGCATGCTCTTTGAGGTGGTGACCATAGACCTGCATTATATGACTGACAGACAAGAACGGTTTGACCTAAAAATATCAAAATTGAAACTACTGTGGAAACAAAGACACCTACATCTTGGATGCCCTTGAGGTAAGCTAAAACATACCAAAAATGTATTTCAAAGTGAACTATCCCTTTAAGGCATCAGTTTGTCCTGTATACACAGGCATATGCTCTAAATTGAGAATTTATCATTCCTTTGAGACAAATCATTTTCGCGGAAGGCATTATGACCCAGGAGAATCCTCTGCCGGCGGGTCGTTCACAGCGAGCGGGAAAAATCCCTTTCACTGTCCGGGAATACTTAAGGTGATGATACACAGGGCAACTTTTTGAGCAATGTTGCTGGGCAATGTTGCCGTCAACGGGCAACCTGATGAGACACAGGGCCCACGACCCATCTAATTTATCCAGTTGGAAATGTATTGCCCATTTTCAATGGGAAAGTGCCCAAGCAACAATCGCTCGGCAAGATTGCCCAGCAACATTGCTCAAAAAGTTGCCCTTTGTATCATCACCTTTAGTACTTCCGCCTACGTCCAGCGTGACCTTTCCAGCGTGATGACGTAATGCCTCAGACCAGCACAAGATGAACAATTGTGGTTAAAAAGTATGTACATTTTTATTTATTTTTTAGAAAATGACTGATTGTTTCGCTAGATAAGACCCTATTCCTCAGCTGGGATCGAAAGCCCTTTGAAACTGCATTGATTTGGACTTCAACAATTTGGTTACCGTTGAAGTCCATTGTGTGGAGAAAAATCCTGAACTGTTTTCCTCAAAAACCTTAATTTCTTTTCCACTGAAGAAAGAAAGACATGAACATCTTGGATGGCATTGGGGTGAGTAAATTATCCGGAAATGGATCATTTTGAGGTGAACTACTCCTTTAATCACTTACTTCTCCATAAGTGTCTCTTTAAAAGCATTGAAGTTGTCGCAGATGTTCTGCATCTTGCTCTGGAGAAGAGCTGTGCTTCCTTCAGGACCAGACCTGCCGAGTTCCTCAGACAGTTTCCGTAGGGTTTCCACGTCCTCCGCGCGCTCACACAACTCTGCATCTGTGTCCTACAAATGAAGACGTTATTAGAACTTAAACAGATTATAGGACATACACAGGGTGACTCTAAGAGCTGCCTCACTTCCAATCCATTTCTAAACAATAATCCATATCCTTTAATTACTTCACAGCCGTAAACCATGATTTATATCATTTCATTGAACAAAAATGTGTGAAGTGAGCCTTCAATATCTTTAGGAGAGAATCTAATGTTAACAAAGAATAATAACATTGGTAACACTTTACAATAAGGTTCATTAGTGAACATGAACTGCACTTATACAACATTTATTAATTTTTGTTAATTTCAACATTTACTAATACATTATTAAAATCTTGTTAACATTAGTTAATGCACTGTGAACTAACAACGAATGACTGTATTTTTATTAACTAACGTTAACAAAGATGAACAAATACAGAAAGAAATGCATTGCTCATGGTTAGTTCATAACTAATGTTAACTAATGAACCTTATAGTGTTAGCATAATTTCTGTACCGTGCATTGTTAGCTCATGTTTGTTAATGCATTAACTAATGTTACATACTGGGAACTTACAGTAAAGTGTGGCCTTTATATCCGCTATAGGCTAATAGAAGTATAATATAAATGAACCAAAGGCTTGAACTCTCATGTAAACGTGTGTTTCAGCTAGACTTGTAGTCAAGACCGCCTAAACTGAGACCAAGACACTACCAAGACCAGAGGGTTTTGAGACCAAGACAAGACTAAGACCAAGACCGAGACCGAGACCGAGACCAAGACCAAGACCAAGACACTACCAAGACCAGAGGGTATCGAGACGAAGACAAGACCAAGACCGAGACCGAGACCAAGACCAGAGGGTATCGAGACGAAGACAAGACCAAGACCGAGACCGAGACCAAGACCAGAGGGTATCGAGACGAAGACAAGACCAAGACCGAGACCGAGACCAAGACCAGAGGGTATCGAGACCAAGACAAGACCAAGTCGAGACCAAGTCGAGACCGCGACCAAGACCAGAGGGTATCGAGACCAAGACAAGACCAAGACCGAGACCGAGACCGAGACCGAGACCGAGACCAAGACCAGAGGGTATCGAGACCAAGACAAGACCAAGACCGAGACCGAGACCAAGACCAGAGGGTATCGAGACGAAGACAAGACCAAGACCGAGACCGAGACCAAGACCAGAGGGTATCGAGACCAAGACAAGACCAAGTCGAGACCAAGTCGAGACCGCGACCAAGACCAGAGGGTATCGAGACCAAGACAAGACCAAGACCGAGACCGAGACCAAGACCAGAGGGTATCGAGACCAAGACAAGACCGAGACCGAGACCAAGACCAGAGGGTATCGAGACCAAGACAGACCAAGTCGAGACCAAGTCGAGACCAAGACCGAGACCAAGACAGACCAAGTCGAGACCAAGACCGAGACCAAGACAGACCAAGTCGAGACCAAGTCGAGACCAAGACCGAGACCAAGTCGAGACCAAGACCGAGACCAAGACAGACCAAGTCGAGACCAAGACCGAGACCAAGACAGACCAAGTCGAGACCAAGTCGAGACCAAGACCGAGACCAAGTCGAGACCAAGACCGAGACCAAGACAGACCAAGTCGAGACCAAGTCGAGACCAAGACCGAGACCAAGTCGAGACCAAGACCGAGACCAAGACAGACCAAGTCGAGACCAAGACCGAGACCGGAGGGGAAAAAAAGACTAGTGTTGAAGCTAAGTAATAACTTGTAAGATTTTGTTTTGCATTGCCTGCCTATCTCTGCTAATTTGAAGTCTCCAAATGAATCCATTTTGCAACTTTTAAATACATAATTATATTTTTAAAAACAAAATTATAGGCTTAAGTGCAGGATCCGAAAGTTGGTCATTTTGTCGTTATGGTTACACACACACACACACACACACCGTTGGCGGTGCGCTCAATGCCATCTGTCAGTTGTGTTGTGCAGTTACCCAAAATCTCCTGAATGAAGGTAAAAACCATCATGTCACTGATATGTGTTTTACTAAATATTAATACATCAAAAACTGTACATGACATAGGCCAATGTGTTTTTTTAAATCAAGTGATCAAGTGTTCAAAGTGCTCGTTGCCGATGCGATCAGTGGCGCGGATACAGTGTATTCTCGTGTGGCTCGCTCACACCGCACTTGTCTTCACTCGGACGCGCGCTTCAATCCGTTGCGGATATCGCCGTGAATATTGTAGTATTGTATTGCTAAATCCCCCGACCACTGTCTCGGTCTGAGACAGCGAGACCAAGACAAGGCCGAGAGGTCCGAGACCAAGACCAAGACCGTCAAGGCCGTGACAAGACCGAGACCACGTAAAAGTGGTCTCGAGACATACATCACTAGTTTCAGCTCACCTGTACGAGCTGTGAGACTTCAGCGACGCTCTTCCCGGGTCCGTCGCTCTCCGTCAGAGCCTGCGAGCTCTTCAGCACGAACTGCTGCAGCTTCTCAGAGGTCTTCTCCAACCGCTCCACCCGGTCTCTGAGCTCCTCCATCTGAGAAAGCTTCCGCTTGTGGCGCTCAGAGGCGTCAGAGAAGCGCTGGGACAAGCTCTCCATCCGACCCTGGAGCAGGACAGCAGCGGCGGGATCCGCGCTCTCCACAAACTCCTGCACCTTCAGCTTCATGGCGGAGATGCTGCTCTGCCGGATGGACATGTCCTGCTCCACAGCCTGAAATAAACACACACTTCCCATCAACATTACTTGAGCCCAAGTAAACATGAATATTAAGGTAAGATCAGTTTTGTCAAGCTATTATTTTTACATTTAGATACATATTTTTTAACGATGTTTTAAAGTGGTCATTCCGTTATTGTGTTTACTAAGTTAAGGTGAACTCTCCTCTGGTCATTTTAACCCCAAAATCATTTTCTTTGAATTTTCTTTAAAATGGGTGTTCATTGGTGTGGTCCAAGACCTTAAAGGACAAGTTCGGTATTTTACAATTAAAGCCCTGTTTTAAGATCGTTTCTGATGAAATCGAGCGGTTAAGATTGAAATTTGGACACCGAGAACTTTCGGTTTCTGTGGTTGCACCCCCTCACCTCCACAATGGTTGCATAGGTTCACAGAAACAATCCTTCCTAAAACGAAGTGTGGTCTGGGGTGTTCACTGATATGCTCACACAAAAATCGCTGAAAGATGCTTTCCAACAGGTTTTATCTTAGTTTTTGTCCAACTCCATTGACTTGACTCCATTGACTAAACTACGATAAAACCTGTTGGAAAGCATCTTTTGGATTTGAAACAGGATTTGAGGAGTTTATGTGGTTGTAATAAAAATAGTAGGGCTGGGAAAAAATTAATCGTGATTAATCGCATCCAAAATAAAAGTTTTGTTTACATAAAATATGTGTGTGTAGTGTGTATAATTATTTTGTATATATAAATACACACACATGCATGTATATATTTAAGAAAAAAATGTGTTATTCATATAAAAATATGTATATTTATATATAATATAAATGATGTATAAATATATATACAGTATATACATGCAAATATTTCTTAAATATATACATGCATATGTGTGTATTTATATATACAAAATAATTATACACACTACACACACATATATTATGTAAACAAAACTTTTATTTTGGATGCGATTAATTACGATTAATTTTTTCCCAGCCCTAAAAAATAGTAAACTCGCGGGTCAGTTTAACCCCCATAGGAATGAATGGGAAAGAGGGGATTATTTATTTATTTATTCTGAATTAAAATCAACATTTTCAAATAAATATTCTTCAAGGTTTTGATTGTTTTTTTCCCCTGCTGTCCACCTTACAAACTTCAGTATAATTACATACACTTCAGTATAAACATATACCTTAAAAATGCTCTAAATTAAAACTAAAAACGCTAAAACTTCCCTAAAAAACGATTTTATAATCTCTAAATATATACCTGAAAACACACAGAAGAAAACAAAACTGAAGAAAAACTGACTTTAGGACCGAGAACAGTTTGTTTGCTCCATACAGAGCTATAAGGCCATCTAGAGTCATGAAATATGTTAATATATATATATAAGACATCGGCAGAGACATTTATATATATATATATATGAATTGTTATACATTTCCATCTAGTTACCAGTAGTGCTTTATAAAAGGAAAAAAACGTTGGAATAGTTTGCGTAAACATATTAGAGACGCTGCTACTGTACAGGATTTAAAGGACAACACATCTGTTTTCAATAGCTTTTAATCAGTGACAATTTTATTATGTGTTGCCTACGTATACTCTTTTCTCTTTTTGAGTTGTGCACATTGGTCAACTTGTGTTGTTTTAATTGTGCTATATAATTAAAGTTGCTATTGCTAATATAGTCTTCAAAAAGGAGAAAACTTTAAAACAGTGGCATCTGAGAATTTCATCAGTTTGATCAAAATTCATCAGTTGAGCCCAATTAAATATGAACATTAGGGTAAGATCAAAAGTATATCAAGCTGTTATTATTTTACATTTAGATACACATATAAGGCATGTGACAGAAAAGATACTGAATGGAGCTTCAGGGTTTTCCTCTTGAAGTCTGGAGCATTTTTATATTTTGCTTAAAATAAGTATCTACTAAAAACAAACAATGTACAATAATAATCAAAACGCCTTCATCATGAGCATAAAAAAAAGTTAATTAGTCATTACAAAGTTTATGTAAATCCTTACCATTTACAAATAACCCTGGTTTGAACAGTCAGTCAGATAAAATACATTTGTATATGCCTGATATAGAGTATCTTTGAATGAAAGGTGAAAGGTCACATACTGCCTCGTTGCTGAGAGCATTTGTGATGGCGTGTGAGTCGAGTGGCACTCGCGGCGTCTCCTTCACGCTCTCCTCCACCTTCTCCATCCAGGACATCATCTCGTCCAGCCCGTCCTGGACACTCAGAGAGCGTGTCAGAGTCACCTGGAGCTTCTCATTGCGGTCGCTCACCGACTTACACAGGTTATCGTATCTCTCTGCGATGTCGTCTACAAACAGGAGCATATTTACACATGCTTTATTCACATGTTGTTCAAGCGGTCAAAGCTCTGCAGGACTGACTAAATGTCCACTTGCTTTGGTATAATAATCTTTTTTTGGAAGATAATTTTTCTTTTTTACGTACTACAAATACATATACATTTGACATAAACACAGTGAAAGACAAACACAAAAACAGAGGGTGCATGACATATGTTTGACATTTTCAAAGTTAAAAAAAAATACAAATAGAAGGAACTGGAAAAAATTATCTTTGCCGATCTGCACTGGTAATATATGCAATATAGGTGCAAAAGTTCATTTATTTCAGTAATTCAACTTAAAAGATTAAACTAATATATAGACTCATTACATGCAAAGTGAGATATTTCAAGCCTTTATTTGTTATAATTGTGATGATTATGGCTTACAGCTTATGAAAACCCCAAATTCAAAATTAGAATATTGTGAAAAGGTTTTCATAAGCTGTAAGCCATAATCATCACAATTATAACAAATAAAGGCTTGAAATATCTCACTTTGCATGTAATGAGTCTATATATTAGTTTAATCTTTTAAGTTGAATTACTGAAATTAACTTTTGCACGATATTCTAATTTTTCGAGTTTCACCTGTACATTTGACGGAAATAGGAAAATAAATCCTGGTAAGCAATAATAATTTACATAAACTGACTAAATGTATTTCAAGGACTATAAAGAGGCACAGCATGTTCACATGATTTATGAGGAAGAGGAATCACCTGTCCTATATAAGTACTGAGAGAATGCAGACCAGGCTTGTGTGAAGAAATCAATATTTTCATGTGCAAATGTTGTTCATTGTTTGCCAATTGAATAAGATATGTTGTTCTGCTATTGGCAACGAGATTAATAAAAATGGTTTGGTTTGGTTATAAATCTTTAATGTAGGCATGTGTTTTAACTACTAAATTTATAATTTTATCATGCATAATTTAAACTGTAACATGTTTAAATATCATATTTGCACTTTATTTTACAGTGTTAAAGTGCAACCAATTTTATGGTAGTATATTGTACTGCTTATTTACTGTATGCTGATTTAAAAAAATACCTAATAAAGAAATTAATAATAAATAAAACATACTTTGATATTACAGTAATTGTGTGGGGGAAGTGTGGAGATTTTGCTTCATTGTCATGAAAATTCTTCACAATCTTAATTTTTTTTTTGCCTTATGCTTGTGGTGTGTTTTTGCGAGACTGAAGGTGGACTCACCGACGGCCTCCTGAATCTCCTCAGGATTGGCCAGCAGTTCTCCCTCCGCAGAGATCAGGGCATCAGAGGATTTCCTCAGCGTATCCAGCACAGCCTGATGGGACGCCGTTTGCCCTTGAAGACTCTGGAACAGACCAATGCTTATTACAATCCACTAATACGAGTGCAGTCAATAGCCAGGTTATCTTGAAAGCACAACATCAGCGGTGTGTGTTCTCAGTAAGGCATATGAGACAGTGGCATTAAAAAAGGTTGTTTAGCATAAGGACACAAGGTCAGAAGACAGTCGTACTGCACATTCCTAGAGAAAAGTAATGTAACATGAATACATCATCTCTCTGCGTATCTGATCTCGCTGGATGTGGTCTGAGTGCATCATGGGAGACGTAATCTATTTAAGTGTGATTAGCTTTCTCTGCTTCTCTATTTACAACTAGCTATAGTGCGTCACAAGTAAATTAAATCTGTGCTAAGTTATTTGTGTCGTGACATGTCTTCAGTGCTATAAATACACAGAAAAAGAGAAACGACCATGCATTTTTATAATGTTCTAATGGAAAATTGTGATTTGGTTCAGTTTGTCTAAAAGCATATAACACATAGATACATTTTGTTTAGATGGTATTTTCGATTGACACCAGAAACTATGATGCATATTTTAAAAACACATCGCAAACACTAAAACGTCTTTTGAAGTCGTTTTATAGTTCACTGAAAATAAATGGTAACAAAAAACCTATTTAACCCTTGTGTTATTTTGCGGGTCAATTTGACCCGTTTCGATTTTCAAGTTGTTGGAAATACTGGTTAACCTTTGTTTTTTTTCTTGATATTTTGTGACTTTTTCTCATTAATCATGATGAACATGCATGCAAAGTTTCAACATGCTGATGTGTGTTTTGACATATACAAACAAAATTACTGTTACGTTCGTGATGTTCGCGGGTCAATTTGACCCTCATAGACAGCCATTCAAAAGCAACTGTACAGACACAAAATAAAAACATTTATTTTCTGTATGTCAGGGCACTTCAACTCCAGTTCTAACGTGCAAGTGCATCTAAAAGTGCTCTAACCCTAACCAAACACACTTGAAAAAGATAAAATTACAGTGTTCAGAATTATTTGCAAATTACAGATGAAAATCTTTGTCAGACACAGATAGTAAAATAAGCTCTCATTTTAATATTCAAAATATCTAAAATACCTAGCTTTTAACCATAACTTTTATGTAGGATTTTCAAAGGCAGCTTCACAGAGCCAAAAAATAAATAAAAAACATTTATTTGATGTATGATTTTGTTATGTTTGGTTTCTCACTTCCCAGTGAGTGAATAATGAAACTAGGAAAATAGGTCTTAGGAAACTAGGGAAAGTTAACTTAGGAAAATGAAAAATGTTCATTATACAGCTTTTTTTTTTTTGTTCAGTTGCGATGTTCAAAGCATAAAATGTAAAAAAAAAAAGAAAGGAAAAAAAGGAAAAAAATATATATGCAAAAAAAATCAGTATACTGTTTATTTTCCAATTTTGTCAAAACAAAACTATTTTAAAAAATGTTTTAAAAACATTTTCATAAATCATATTTTCAGATATAATGTTTTTGTAATGTTTGACAAATGTTGATATTAAAAGTTTACAGTTTGTATCTAAATCTTTGTTGTTTTTCATAGTGTGATTTTTGAGGAATTGTATTGAATCCAATTAGGGTCAATTTGACCCGGTCCATAAGGGGAGTACACAGAATTCGAACAGAACACAAGGGTTAAGTCAAAAATATTATTAAATATAGCTGAATCAACCAACCGGTAAATGCATTAATTTATACAAACAAAATAAATTAAGGTTGTTCAGCTAAAAACTGCACTTTTTACAGTTTAAGCAGGACCTAAAGTGAATCCTCTCCAAGTATATAAATTAAGCGAGTATATGAAACGGTGTCAATCGCCAGTTGGCCGGTAACATTTTTTATGAGTTCAAACAACGCAATGTTGTGAGTACATGATATGTGAATGACCCTCAGGTCAGTTGACGGGCCAATGAATGCTGTATCGTCAATAAAGTTTAAGCCTTGCCACTTGAAATATTCGAGCGCAACTGGGTTATCTTGCTTCACACTGCTCATAATTTACCCGGGGTTAACAAATAACCCTGGGTGTTCATTCTGCCGTGTCAGTGTCATTGATTGGCACTGATTTCATACTGGCTCTAGCAATGTGTATCCTCATATAGCAGACTATCAAGTTTACACTGAATTGTCCTTTCAGACTATAAAGGCAAGACTGAAACGGTCTATTCTTCACTCCAAATGACGTGTTTGCTGTCACTATTTGACATTTTTCAATTCAAACACTGAAACGACGGTTTATATACAATGCGCTGTGTTTCCGTGACTGTCTAAAGCATGTGAATATGAGGCACGTGATTGGCTGTCAGTGGCTAAGCATCACGCCGTAAAACCGCATCATTTCGCACTGAATAAGTTTAGCACCACAATGTGGAGATAACAGCACAAAAGAGACGCTAAACCCCACGGTTAAAGCGGGGTTTAGAGCGACACTGGGTTCAGCGCAGTGTGAAAAGCCCTAGTATATCTGAACTGAAATGATGGTAGCAGATTGTGTTCATGCCTTGGTCTCCTCCAGCTGTCTCTGAAGGGTTTGTGGATCTCCAGCGATGGGCTCTGACTGCTGTCTTCGGGACTCGTCCTCAGAGCTACTGAGCCACTTCACCAGACCGCCACTGGCATCTTCATACTTCTTGTACTTGTCCACCACGTCTTTGAGATTGTTTCCAAGCTGATTACACTGAAACGTATAAGTTACAGTTTCTCATCTCAAACATTTAATGTCATTTTTGTATTATTTATATTTAAAAGATTGGAGGATCTAAAGGAATAGTTCACTTAAAAAAAGTAGTTACAAAAGAAAGTGTGAATGTCTTTCTTCTGCAGAAAGATATTTAGAAGTTGATGGACCCCATTGACTTCAATAGTATTTGTTTTCCTACTATTAAAGTCCATGGGTCCTGTTTGGTTACCGACATTTTTCTAAATATCTTCCTTTGTGTTCAGCAGAAGAAAGAAACTCATACAGGTTTGAAACAACTTGAGGGTGAGTGAATGATGACAGAATTGTCATTTTTAAGTGAACTTTTCCTTTAATAATGTAACGTCAGAAGAACAGATCTTCTGGATATGTTGATTGTTTGCTGAACTAGAACCATTGAGAGACAAATGCTGCCATCTATTGGTTGTAATTATAAAGTGGTAATTTCCCATACAGCTAAACTAACTTAAATGTGTGTGTGGAAAATGTAATATTTTTGCATATAAGAAAAATGGCCTTTTTTAAGTTTAAATTTCAGGGTACCTGGACAGATTCTTGACAGGATTCTCCCACTGACTCTACATAAGATCAAAAAGAGCATTACCTGTGTGTGCAAGGCTTTGTACCGAGCGGCAGCAGACTCCAGCTTTTCTTTGACGGCAGAACAAGTCCCGGACATATCAACCACCGCCGGGCCGTCCGTTCCCCCAGATCCCTCACGGTCGCAGGCCTTCGCTGCGTCCAGCACCTTCTGGCCCGAGATGGTAATGAAGCGCAGGTCTCCTTTATGAGAGATGACGTCTTCAGAGAAACTCTTCTGTCTCTGTAGATTATTACTCAGAGTGTCCAGACTCGCGGTGGGCGTCTCCAGCTCCTCCACCTGCCCGTGGGCCTGCTGGAGCCACGTCTCAAACTCCTCACAGTCCCCCTTAAACTTCTGCAGCTCCTCCTGAACCGTCTGCATGTGCTTCATCTGCTGCTCGGCCTGTGTGAGAGAGGACTCGTAGCGGCCCTTCAGCTCTTTAATGTCCCTCTGTAACTTGTCCTTTTCAGCAGGGGACAGGACTTGAGCCTGTTTGTCGAGTAACGCCTGCGCTGACTGTGTGGCAATGATCAAATCCTGCTGTTGGGACAAGATTTCCTGGTGGTGAGCCTGTGGAGATGGAGAATGGAGGGCTTAGTAAGTCTTAGTAAGTATCAAAAAGCACTGTAAAATTCAGATAATTGCATTTAAAAAAATTTTTAAAGTATGATACATTTTCAATATATTGCAATTCTCAAGCAGTTAAGATTACTGTCACACGTGCTGACTGGTTGATTCAGAGAGATCAGGCTTAAAGATCGGTTCAAAGAAAGAATCAAGAAACAAACAGAGCTAATCCAATAAATAGACGACACAAAACAAAGAACGGAAGCTCACTGAGGATATAAACACACAGCCAAACAAAGAGCAAACGAGATAATTACAGTTTTTCTCAGTCGCTTTGGTGCATTTCTCACATCACTGTTTACATTTGCACAACAGTTAATGCAGTTCTCAAAACAATTAGTACAAACCGCCAAAACCTAGTTGTTAACCTGCAAAAGCGTGTCACTTGCTCAAAATGGATAGCTCATTCCTCAAAAGCAAGTGTCAGTGTCATCAAGATGAAAAGTGCTGACACCATTGTTTATGAACAAGATAGTCAAATGGCGTTGTCATGTTTTCATTATGACAGTTTACTCTGTAAATGCAAAAAAGTCAGATCTTGGCGACACTACCTGAAAATGCTCAAGACAGCACTAAATACTATTTGCACAGCCATTTGAAAACTACAGTAAAGTTACACATTACTGTATTTAGTGAGGTAACCGAGTACCAGACACTGAATATGTATGTTTCACATTTTTACTGCATATGCTTTTTGCAATTCTAATTTGTTCACGGCATTGTGCAAAAGAAAAAATACAGCCTTATTTACAACAAACATAAACTCCCTTTGGGTCGAGCTGTGCACAACTGTAAACAATATCACAGTACATATTGGACCTGAACATACAACATACATAGTACTGTAAATCATTCATGCACATCCCTTCTCATCAGAGAAAGCTGAGGTTCACCTGAGAGAAATTGTTCAATTTACCGGTAGGATAAAAAAAAAAAATATTTTAAAGATAAAAAAAGAAAGATTTTTTTTACAATTTGCTTGACAGATTTTGACAACTAGTTCAACTTTTTTGTATGTGATGACTCAAGCAATGAAATGAGGACTATTAGTTTAAATGGAATGACTATTTAGCATTCACAAGAAACTGCTACTATGATGTGCACAAATGACTAAATGTTGTTGAGGTTGAACTAACTGTTGTGCAAATGTAAATAGTGATGTGAGAAATGCACCAAAGCGACTGAGAAAAACTGTAACAAGGTGATTATCAAGGCACAAGTAAATGGGATGAAACACACAGGGAAAACTGGGTCAAAGGAACATGAGCATACAGAAAATAAACAAGACAGGACATTCCTGACAACTTCCTCATATTTGCTATTTAGTATAATATATATTTTTTCTGTTATAATTACACTTTTGTATGCTGAAGTGTGTTTCACAAGGGTATGAAAAGTCTTCCAAAGAACTACGGTAAATAAATACTGAAGTACGTACTTGAACTCTATCATACTGCTGGTCCAGGTCCAAGGCTTTACCGTCTTGTTTTTTGCCGGTATGCAGACTTGTGTTATCTGTAGCATCTAATGCATTTCCATTAGGATCATCTCCCTCGCCAATAATCCTCTTCACTGACGTGTACTCCGGCATGTTTCCGTTCTGTGTACCCGTCTGGTCCTTTTGTATTCCACCCATTTCTTTCTCTTTCCCAATGTTGGAGATCCAGCCTAGAAGACCTTCAATTTTGGTTTTACTCTCTTCAAGTTGTTCAACAGCTGCTACCTGTATTGTTGCAAAATCAAAGAAAAAATAACTGATTTACTGAAAATAGTCACAAAAATCCAAAGACACCTTTGAGAGCCAGGTCAAACTAACTGCACTAAAGTCACTAAATGTCATTTTTTTTAAACTACCACTTGAATAGTGTTTGGAAAAGTGTTTTCCCCCCTAACCTTCTCAGTCTCCTGCTTGATAGCACTTGTCAACACCTTCTCCAGGTCCTTCCTTGACTCTTCTGCCTTCTGGTTGAGCATATTCGCCTTGCTCTTCAGCTCTTCCAGTTTGTCCTCAAGAGCCGATATCTGCTCTGGAGTGAGTTTACTGCGATTCTCCTCCAAAAACTTCTTTGTGCTACTGATGACTTCATTGAGGGCACTGGCATTAGCCTGCAGGTCTTTCTGTAGAGCCTGAGAGACCAGCATAGAGAAAGAATCTTTAATATTCAGCTTCAATCTAAACAGATAAAAACAATAATTGCAACAAGCGAGATGGTCCTCACTGCGGAACATGAAATCCACGGGGAGGAGTCGGATCCAGATCCGACTCCTCCCACCTTACATACACCTAAACCTACCCAACTCCGCCCCCCTGATCCCTAAACCCACCCCTAATCCCTAAACCCAACCCTAATCCTACCCATTTCCACCCCTTGGATCTTGATCCGACTCCTCCCCGTGGATCTCATGTACTGCATTGAGGTGCTACTGCAACAAGCCACTGTGTTACAGTGATTTAACCTCGGGTAAAGGGTTAAGGGTGTTCCTAGGCATGTAATAATGGTAAAAATCATTGTAACACGCAGACATCAGTGGCTAATCGTCTATACAAAAGAAATACGAAAAATGTACCATTGTTCCATAAATAGTTACATTTAGTATTAATTATTATGAAAGTTCATTATTCTGAATATAGGCACTTAAACACTGGTGTGCAGCCGACTGGTTGTTAGCATGTTTCCTGGTAGCTGCTCAAGAGCTTCTCAAGTGTTCAGGGTGGTTTCTATTGTGTTTATGTCATTGCAAGCTAATTGCTAGACAGTTGTGAAGCCAACTTGTCTGGGTGTATGCTAGGTGACCGACAGATTGATCTGGGCTGCGTTTCCCAAAAGCATTGTGAGCCCAAGTTGATTGTGAAGACCATTGCCACCAATGTTTCTACTATCAACTTGATGCTTTTGGCAAACGCAGGCCTGGGGCTCGTTCTTCGTACGTTGCTTAAAACATCCGAGATCAAATGAGACATCTAAGATGATATCATCGTGCTAATCATGATCCGGCTAATTGGGTTCTTCGAACACACCTGTTGTTTATGATTAGTATCGCTGGATTGAGTTATCTGAGATAATTGCGCGTTCATGCGCTGGTTTAAAAGGGGATATGTATCGATAGTAGAAACATTGATCAGCAACGCTGCTATTGGCTGCTCACCGTGGCCAAAGAGCGCGCTCAGTTTTACTCTGCAGCAGAGCAAGAGCTATTGCTAGAAGGTTATGCTGAATTTGAAAACTTAATTACAAGTTTTCACCTAAAATGTGCAAAGCCAGGAGAGAGGGCTGGCAAAAAGTAGCAAATTAAGTTTGTAGTGACCATTTAGATGTTTTTATCACTTATAACAGTATATATTTTTTTATTTGAATCATTTCTAAATAATTAATAACTTTGTTCATTGTAATGTCAGTCACCACCCACTACTAGAACATGGGAACAAGTAAAAGTGAAGTACTAGAATATTCTACATAATGGTAATTTGTACTAAAGGCTACTATAGTCTCTTTTAAAAAGGCACTGTTAATAAATGTTTGCTTGTTTATAAAAGCAACCAAGAAAAAGGCTGAGAAAAAAAAAAAAAAAGAAAAACAAACAGGTGGTGGTCCTGCACCCCCACATTATACCCCGGCAGAAGAGCTGGCCCTTGGGTTGAATGTGAACCGACCCGTCCTGGGTTCAGCTCTTCCTCAGACACACAGCAGGGACCAGTAGCAGCAACTCCTTCATTACTGGTAAATGAACTTTAAATGATCTTACACTGTAAAATATTTTTTTGCTGCACTATAGGCCTATAATCCCAATGGCTGGTCCAGTCATATCAACTGTTAAACCTTGAGTAGGCCTAGTGATGAATTGCTTACTTGTGAAAGTGTGCATGTGTGAAACTACATGTAGCCTAGTTAATGTAAAAAAATATGTTGCCATGAGTTATTGATCACATTTCCCCCCAGTGTACTTCATTGTAATGAAATTGTGTTTTCCTCTTTTGTGCAGTTTTAAACACCAACACATTTATCTGTTCCAAGTGGCTGAACCATGTGCAGTAAGTGGACTTTTCCAAACTTTACATCAAAAGGGAAGAAAGTACAACACTTTGTAATGCCCATTTCCCCACCAATGCACAGGACAGTGAAGAAACTCTCTCAGATGACTGTCTTTTGGAGAAAGTATCTTCAAATAACTTTACTTAATTTAGACTTGAGTACCTATTATTTCTGAATGCATTATATGTTGCAGGAGTCCACATCTACAGAAAGCCCTACAGAAGAGTCTGCACAAAGCAGTTATACAGAGGTGGGCAGTGTATACTTTTCCTTTTATTTTTTGTTGCATAAGGCTTGTGTTGAAAGGTTTAACCCAAGCCCCCCTGCCCCTAGAAAATTGACAATTTAAATAAAAAATCAAAGAACTAAGCAAATTTGTCTTGTCTTTTATTAAACATTTAATGAAATGTTTTATATTTTTGCTGATGGTGGAAATGTTGTGTAAATGGCACATGTAATGTCACAGGCCCTGTCAAGTGCAACCCTCAGGCTTTTCAGACACTGAAATCTTCCCTTTAGTTGGCCAAAGTTCATTTCATTGTGTGACCTTGTCCTGGCTAGAGCTGCATTGTAACTGTGTATGTAATACAGTGAGCTTGATATTGATACCATGTTCAAGTAATGTGCATAAATGTGAATCTCTGTGCTTCCACATTTGTGATATGGAACAGTCACACACCATCTAGAGATTTTAGTCTGTCAACTGCCTTTTTTTTAATTTGATATAATATTACTAATCTTGAATATTAAGAATTGTAATAGTAACTGGCTGCACATTTACATTGTGATCCCCCTTTCTGTTCACAAAATCCCCTTCATAGAGGCCTTGATGGGAACATGTGTGCAGTCTATTGACCAATCACATTAGTGAAGCCTGAGGGACATATCTGTGTCATATTAATCGGCATGTTCATGATTGCATGATCTTCATTAAAAATTATAATACCTGCGTTGGCAAAAAAAAAAAAAACCCTGCTATAGCCTACAACCTTGGGTCTAAACTGGCTTGGAAATGCCACAAAAAAACACCCTAAAAACTGCTTGAGCGCCAGGGTAAACTTTGTGAATGACACGACAGACAGCACTTATCAAGTTCTCCGCATATCCAATAGTTTAAAGGAAAAGAGCCACTCGCAAATAATATCAGGACAATGCACACAGTTTGTGCTGTTATTAAAGGCCGACTCCGACGAGTCGAACAATTAATGTGCGTTTCCAAAAATAATTGATGTAAATGACATCCTCACGAGTCCTGAGAAAAATTATATCTCTCAAAAAGTACACTATCGCACTGCGTTAAAAGACTTCTCGTTTCACCTCCGCTTATAAAGCCGCGATCTAATCCTGTTTACATGAAATAAGCCTGCTCACGAGCAGGTTCAAGCTAGCGCACCTGTTGCTATGACAGCAAGTCTAGGATGAGCTTCGAAGAACCAAACGATCCAAGATCATGCCAAATCGTCAACAATCAAATCCAGCTAACTGAGTTAGCGACGTACGAAGAACGAGCCCCTGGGTGGTTGCTAGGAGGTGACTAAGCTGTTTGGAGTAGTTGCTAATGCATGTATTTGGTTTTGTGTGGTTGTTAGGCAGTGGTTATTCCAATTTCCAATTCCAATTCCAATTTATTTATAAAGCACATAATAATACACCAAGGCTAAGTATATGGGATTTTTTTAGCTCTTCTTTTTCATCTCCTGAACAAAAATATGGTCTGATCATTTGTGAATTTAACAGCACACCTTAAATCAATAATCGCCGCAAATTTAGTTGATTCATCTGTCTCCATTTACATAGCAACGCCCAACTTCCTGCAATCCAATCAATTCCCGATGGCTGAAATCAAGTCCCACTCTACCCTTTTTTTTTCATTATAGAGGCTGTTTCACTTTTGCAATTGGGAAGCAAAGACTCCAATTTCATGCCAACTTTAACAAAGACCTCTAATAACTTCTTTAACTGTATGTAATATATGTACAAGCATATGTGGTAGCAAGCGTGACCAGGTTGTACCTGATGCTCTTGCTGGTATTGCTGGAGGTCTCCCACACTCTTTGCACTGACTGCCTGCTGCTGGTGGCCAATCAGTCGGTTTTCCGTCTGTGTTAGATCATCAAACAGCTCCTGCAGCTTTTCTGAAAACTCCCTCTGCTTCTCCACAGCGGCCTACCACATAAGCGTTCAGTTAGAAAAGAAACCTTTTCCACAGAGAAAAACCACAGCATCAAAGCAAACACAGAGCATGTAACCATTAGCAGTGACTGAGTATGCTGTAAACATGCCAGCCATTCAAAGAGAATTTGGCAATGGTAAAGAAATGTTGGTTAGTGCTGCCTTTACTGCCAGAAAGCATATCCACATATAATGAAGTTTAGGTCCTTTGGTAGTGAGAGCTGAATAGGTTCGGGCAGCCTGAAAAATGCAAACAGGATCAGAAGAAGGTAAGTTGGTGGCAGTGATCAAGCCATGGCTTTCTGTGTTGTAAATAGAACAAATAAATTCTGATTAAAATCTGCAAAACACAGAGCAACATATTGAGCATCACACACACACACACACACAATGCATTCATGAATTGTCTTGGAAATATCATAATAAAACTCTTTTGAAAGACCCAATGAAGAAAAAATTTAGGGGGCTTATTGGGGGCTAAACTACAGTACAACAAAAATAACAAACAATATTCATTACTCATCTAAAAGGGTGTATCCATGTTTTGGTAACAAGAATGAACACAACAATGAGCAAGTAGCAGATCATAGTTCATAGCATAAACTAAACATTATCTTTATTTGGGGGCGGCAGTGGCTCAGTGGTTCATGTAGGTTGTCTACAAACCAGAAGGTTGGTGGTTCAATCCCCGGTCCCACCTGACCAAGTGTCGAGGTGTCCATGAGCAAGACACCTAACCCCAGCTGGATGGCGCCTTGCATGGCTGACACCGCCGTGAGTGAATGGGTGAATGTGAGGTAAAATGTAAAGCGCTTTGGTGGCCATTGGGTCTGTGAAAGCGCTATATAAATGCAGTCCATTTACCATTTTACAAGAATGGCAAATTAGTGAAAATTTCCTATACCAATTCTTGTTTCAAAAGGAAATATATTGGCGCAGGAAAGAAAACTGCACACAAGTCACTTTTTGGGGTCCCTTGGGTTAATAGGGCAATAGAGTTTCCCAACACTTCACGTCAAAATACACCACACATCAAAGCAACAACTTTTAGAAGCATCTCCATGCATTTTCATGTGATCAGGTAAATGTCAACGGTCAGTGTGATCTCTCTCAAACCTGCTGCTGACTCTTATCCTCACGGATCTCCAAGTGGACCTCCAGAGTTTGTCTCTGAGTGAACACTCTGTCCATGAGCTCTTTAACAGATCTCTGGCTAGTGCTGAGAGCCCTTAGAAGGTGTCTGCTGTGAGCAGGACTCAGGAACTGAGCATGCTCAGAAATGAAGTTTTGGATATCAAAAGCAGCATCTTCCAGGAGCTGTCGGGTTCCTGACAAGTCCTTCTCTGTGTCCTGAATAAAGAACACTAATTAAAACTGTTCAGATAATGACTTCATTTGATGTGGAAGCTAAATAGCAGGATATAATGTCACACTGTATTGAAACCATTGTGTTTTGGGCGACTTTATTAATACGTTCCAAAACAACATACCTTAATTTGCTGAATCTTGATCTTAATTCTTTCTGTGTCATCAGTATCCATGACATCAAGCTTAGACACCATCGCAGAACCATCTTGTATACAAGCTGATATCTTATCAAGAGAGCTTAGCAAATCCTGATATGAGCTTTCCAAATGGATCTGTAACCCATATATGAAAAAGTGTAAGATAATATCATTTGCATTATTCTATATTTACTCTTGCTTTCTTTTCACAAGCCTTCACTAACCTTCACCGTGTCAGTGGCTAGTAGAATAGCATTACTTCGCTCAGCTGACAAGTAGCAAACATCTCTGTAAGCATTCTGTATATCTACATAGACTGCAGCCAAATCTTGGTGGATTTGCATGGAAATGAGTTCATCAGCAGAATTCAGAAGTTGCTCTGCTACGATCAAATCTGCTGTTAGTATGTCAGGGAGAGCAGCAATCTGTCTTTCCAGAGACTAGAAACAGAGTGTGTGGAAGTAGTTGAGGAACAAAAGAAAGGAATTGAGAAGAAGAGTGACAGAATAAAAGGAATAGGCAACAGGCTACAGTAGAGATCATATGTAGAAAGAAAGCACTGGTCAAATATTAGTAAAAAGCAGGAGTATCTGGGGTCTGCGGGTCATGAGAAAGTGGAGAGGGAGCCTTTTTATTTTTTTTATAAGTGACAAACCTGAACTTCCTCAAACTGACAATGCAAGCCCTCAATGTCTTCTGCTAAGGGACCATTGGCCTGCAAGTCACTTCTTATATCTTCAAGAGTATCGCAATGATCCTGAAGTCTCCCAACACACTCCAAGTAATTCTGGGTGGAATATCTCTGCAAAAAGTACATCATTATACTTACACCTTTATCAAAAGATATCAAAACATGCACTTGGATGATGCAGAGTTGATAATGCTTTGGAAATTAGCATCTACCTCAGCTGAGAGTAGTAGCAATACTCACTCTCGGTTTGACTTCTTCTGTCTGCCTTATGTATGGACCATCTGCCACAGAGACCTGGTAGTTAGAGTTGGTTGACTGAAAGACATCATCTGCAGCAGTATCATCTGTGGTTGAGATCTTGTTTTTAGCATCCATGCTTTCATCTCTAAGGACAGTGTCTCCCAAAAGACCCACATCCTCAAGCATTTCTTGATCTCTACATGTGGAGATCCCCTGAATCATATCCAGTATATCAGTCTGACACGTTGATCCATCATTACTCTCATCAGATGTACAATTCTGAACTTCTCTCGGATCAAGTCCTTCATGTGTTTTCAAATCCAGGAGGATATCTGGATCCCCGATTCTCTCATTTGAGCTGGGATGATTGGCTGGAGAGGATCCAGAGGGGTGCTGAATAATTTTAATAATGCTATTAATGGCTTGACATTTTTGTTTTTGAGTTTCGTCCACACTTGCTCCATCCATCTTCGTTTGGATTAACTCATTTGAAAAATCACTGCTTCCCATTGATTTTGAAACACTTTCAGCTTTGGCCCTTGCCATTTGAGGTAAATGAAGGTTATCTTGGAGTGCAGCTTCAGCAAACACTGTATCTCTACCCTGAGACTGCTTGAAGATGCCTGCCTTTTTCTCACTATTCTGATCAAGCATGTCTCTGACAGAAGGACTTGGATTTTGGGGGTCAGTCTGCAATTCATTGGATTCTGTGAACATCTCTTCTGAACAATGACCTGAAGTTGACTTTAAAGTTTCTACCAAGTCTTTTACATGTTTATCATTGTCACTTGTAAAGTCGGAATCAGCTGATCTGGCTATTGAAGTGTCCTTTGAGGCTACTTCATAACAAAACTTGCTTTGCTCGCTTGGGTGTTGTATGTTATGCGTACCTCCGCTTGAATCATCTTGACTAGAGTTAATAGTAATTTCAAGAGGTAGTGGCTTGGAATTTACTGTTGATGCAGCCAAATCCTTCAAGTTGAGTTGAAGTGTGTTCTCTGATCCTTTGAAACCTATAGAGTTTTCAATGTCACCATTCTGTTCTACATTACAGTCAATACTGCTTTCTGTACAGATCACTCTGGGCTCAGGTGTTGTTATTGGTGCATTTATGAACATTTCTGACATGTCCTCATAACTAACCGACACATTTACTCTGTTCTCTGTGCAAAATGGTACTGGATCCTCATCAGAATGCTCATGATCTGGATTCCCATTTATATTATTGGAGTATTCAGCTTCATATGATGCATTGGTCTGAAATGGTATTTCCTCTTTCTCATTCAGCAGATTTTGAGCTAGTATGCGGTGACCATCAGTACTTAAATTCACCTCTGTTGCAGTCTCCATTGGTGACGGGACACTTGCTCCACATAAAGACAAGGTTGGCTGTGCTTCTGCAAGTGTTTTAACTTGTGCAACATCTTTTACCATTGGTAGCAAAGTGCTCAAGCTCTCAGAGAGCCCTTTGTCAAAATATGTGTTTGTTATTGCAGACTCCACATTGGACCTGTTGAATTCCTGTTCAGGATTAAGTACACTCTGTGATTTTCTTTCATCAGAGCAGACATCACTTTGTGATGAACATGATATCCCAGAGTCACTCTGTACTGGGCTAACAACTTGACTGGCTATAGTCTCAAGATATGCCCTCTCCCTGACACACGATGAAGGACTTCCAGTTTCACAAGAAATACCAACGACAAAAGTGTCCACATTGTTATTTGGCCTTTTTGATTCATTTCCTTCCAAAGTGAAAATGTTTTTTCTTTCATCTGTAGTGCTCATCTCATTGATAGTATCCATAGTCTTGAAATTGCCACATTGTACATCACGATCCTCCCCTATTCCAAGAGTTTCAGATACATCATCATACACATTATCTTTTGTAGAAATTGCTTTAGATGGAACGTCACAAATGGTGGGTAACAGAAGATCCTGACTACTGCTCACACCTGATATGTCTGTAGATTCCTGCATGGCTTCATCTGATCTTGAGCTTATTTGACCTCTTTTTGCTGAGTCAAGCTCCATAATGTCTACCCTTTCATCCTGCTGTGAATGTTGCATTCTCTCAGCCTCTTCATCATCCAATATTCCCGACTGGAGGGCATCATTTACACTGAGCACACACTTTGCCTCTGGATCAATGATGGCCTTGCTGATTGCCTCTGAACAGAGAACACTTCTGCTAATATCATCAGTAATCAGACCACTCTCTAAAGCATCACAAACGCTAATGGTTTTTCCAACTGCTGCATCATAGAAACCACCCAAAAGGTTCTGCTTTTCCATGATCTGTAGTGCTACCTTACTTGAGATGCAGCCTTTGTTGACAGAAGTGTTCAAAACTGACAATGAAGCACTTTCATTATCTTTCAAACCATCCCATTGAAGCTGCAATGCAAGTACCTCTAAGACAGTCTCTTCATCAATAAGGCCTTTATCAAGAGCACCTTGAAGGTCATACCGTTTTCCAGAGGTGACATCTAAAATCCCACCTTCCTTTACTTGTGCCCTAAGAAGATGGATGGCGTAATCTCTGTCAACTTTGTCACCCCACACATCCTCTGTATGTGGGAATTCAGAGGGTATATCTGTATAGTTGGTTGTTTCACTGGCTTTCGAATGTTTTTCTCGGCCTTTAACGTCATCATCACATTCAGAATTAGCTACTATTGAGCACAAACTGGTGGCAGTTGCTGCTATAGAAAAGGCTGTATGTGGTAACTCCTTTGTTTTTGACATGTTGCTTTTGTCTGCTTGGCACTTGTCTGTGCATGAACATGCAGAAACCTCAGGCAGTTTGTTCATTTCAATTACAGTCTCATGTTCATTACTGCCTAGGAAACGATCACAATTCTGATCTGTTGCTAAGGTCTTTACACCAGAGTCAAAGGGTAGAGTAGGTTCTAGGTAATTGTGTAATACTTTTACATTCACTACTCTATGTTCTTCTGCTGTTGTGTTTTCCAAAGGTTCACAAATTTGCAATTCTCCCAACACATCATAATCAGCTTCCAGACAATCATTGTCAGTGTTAGGAATGCAGCTGTTCAGTGGAGACTCATGCAAATCTTCAGAAATATTATTCATATGAAGGCCGCTTAAGTCATCTGCACGTTCTGATGCTTCAAAGAGTAATTTAGCCATTTTATTTAACTGGTGGTCAAAGATCAACAGCCTTTGGCCTGACTTTGGATCCATATAGCTATTCATCATGAGGTAGGAAATAAATAACTGTTTCACCTCAGAGAGAGATGGTGCATCTGTGCTGTTTTTGTCACTCATTTCTTTACCGGATGTACAAGATCCTTCCATTTGTAGCTCCCGCATTACCAGCCATGATGAAAATCTGTTTTTCAGTTCATCTGTATCAGGAAAAACATCTGGGATTTCTATTGTCTTCAACAACTCTTTTGTAAATGTCTCAATCAAGTTATTCTCCACTGCAGAGTCAACATCAACTACCTCAGAGGTTTCAGGTACGTACAAGGCTGTTATGTTCTGCCGGTTATGCAGCAGTTCCGATGCAAGTTTTTCTGTGATTATATTTTGCTGAAGAGAGGTGGAGAAAGAGAGGATTTCACCAGCGTTAGGCCAAAGGAGACCCATGAATGCTTTCTGTCTCTCCAGAACTAACAACGCACTGCTCGAGCTTATTAAGTCACACTGGACAGCCTCGTCGACTGTAAGCCTCACCCCATTGCAAGGATTAACGATGCCACCATTTTGGGTCTGATGGCTTAATATCTCACTCGCAGTGTCCAGATCAATCAGACCCTCAGATACGGCCTCCTCAACAGTCAGCTTTTGGCCGGTGTTGGGTTCAACTATGCCTCCTGCAAACAACTGGGTGCTCAGCAACCGAAGCATGATCTCTCTATCAATGACGCCCTCGTGCATAGCTTTCATAACATCAATCTCTCCCCCAGATATAGTTCCATCTTTTCCACATTTGACTGGAAGCAGGCGAAGTCTTGTCGGCTCGTGAATCAGGCTCCTCTTCACAAGCTGACTAAGTGTGACTCTTTCTGCAGTGTTGGGGTCAATCAAGTCCTCCCAAGTGTCCTTGCTCTCTGACATCTGGATAAAGAGTGAGTCGGGTATCAGGCCAAGTTGAAAAGCCCTTTCCAGATGTAGGATATCACCGGTGTATCTTAACCCTCCAGTCGCTAGCTGGATTTCAATGATCTTTATAGCTGTTTGCACAGATATAGCCCCATTTTCCAGGGCTGCAATAACTGGCAATGGTTCTAAAGCAAACTGGGGATCCTGAACACATTTTTTAGCTTTATTCAAGTCTTGCAGTTGCTTGAACATTGTGTCATCCACAAGTTTGTTCTTGAATGCATCCTCCAAGTCCATACACAAGTGCTGTTCAGGCCAAATGAGTCCATTGGTTATAAGTTGAGCCTCAAGAAGACCAAGTCCTGTGTTCTGGTCAATGAGGCCATTGTTCACCGAGCAACACACAGACATGACAGCTCCACTTTCAACATCCAGAATCCCTTGAATGACCTGCAGTGCCTGGAAAGAGATCAAATAAATCAAGATGTTTCTGAAAGTATGTTCAAACATAATCATTAATAATATTGATAACAATATTGGTTATAAATACCATCAAACATACTCACCCATCAGTCAAGTCTATGGATTGTACTAGCTCATATGCAACAGTGCAAGTCATCAGAAAGAGAAATGGGACGCAATAAAAGCTTACATGCATCTGTGAACAGAACTCTCAGTATTTTGTAGAACAACACAGTTAGAGAAAACACGCAGAGCATTATGTTATTATGTGCAGTGTGGTGAACCTCATGTAGACAGGAAAAAAAGAGTATCCTGCTGTGAAGAAAGAGTGAGACTGGCTGACATGCAAGGTATGTTTACAGCATACTCAGTTTACCATGAAGTTTTAAAACACACACAAAAGTATTTTTGCCATCTTTGCAGTAGTGGCATTAAAAGTTAGAGTGGCTAAGGATTTTGGAAACTGTCTTACCATGCTACATATGTCAAGCTGTCAAAACAAATATTAGTCATGCAGCTGGAGAGAGTGTTTACACTTTGCACACAATCATCACCATATACTGTATAACCACCAATTGGCAGAATATCTCACCTGATCAGCTGAAGAAGTTGCATCTGCACACTTTTCTGAGAGCTCGCTGTAGGCCTGGTGAAGAGATTTGAGCTGCTCTTTTGCCTCTTGCTTTTCTTCTTCTGTCATTCTAATAAAAGAAAACATTTTACAAAAAATTCCTATTGGGAAAGCACATGAAAATGAGAAAATAAGTTAAACAAAACAAACAAGTGCATGCAAATAAACAATGCTATTGGAGGCCGTAATTCATTCTCAGTGAAGCCCTGTCGACATTATAACATACTTGTCACTGTGTTTGGTTAGCATCAGCTGGGTTGTTTTCAATGCTTCTCCAATTTGTTCCTTCTTTGTCACCATCTCCTCCATTGACATCTATAATATAACATAATAATGCATTAGATTAGCTGCACTTTGAAAGCCACTTCATCCAACATCTACTGTAGGCTACTCAAACATCTGAAATCAGATTCATGTTTTTTAAGCAACCTCTAGCCATATAATTTGCAGAGAAAGTGAGGATATGCCACTATTAGAGTTCCATGATTTATTATTATAATGGGGTGCAAAAGTTTGAGACCACACTGAAAACCTGGGATTCAAAATCTAAATTAACACAGAAAACAAACAACGTTTCGGGATTTTGAACACGTTAGAAAAAGATGCTGGAGCCTATCCCGCACACACCTACGGACAATTTAGTGTCTCCAGTTCACCTTGGACTGTGGGGGAAATCGGAGCATGAAACCCATGCAAACACAGGGAGAACATGCACACTTTACGGATAGAAGCATATGCTAAATGTATAAATGTAAATGTAATCATTTATAGATATTGTGACACTGACCATGTGTACTTTGTATAAAATGTATTGCTCCAACTGAACCACAAAATTCTCTTAATAACAATCACAAATCATGCTGGTGTAACGGTGTGTTATTTTCAGGAACAGGCTGAAGACTCAGAAGATGAAATCCAAACACTTTAATAATAAGAATCATGTAACATGCAGGGAAACTCACGTTAACACAACAGTGTAGATACTAGGTGACCAGACAACAAGTGCTGGATAAGGAACAACTTAAGTAGTGAACACAATGAGGATAATTACTAAACACAGCTGACACACATGAACTAATAATGACGGTAACCAAGGAGATGGACGAGTAGCGGGAAACTGCACAAAGAAACATGTGACAGATGAAAACATACTGAGAGTCCATGACCAAAACTAAACTGAACGTGACAGCTGGATATCATGAGTAACGTATTTTACACAAACCTGTGGAGTCCATGTCAGCTTGTGTGCATGCTGTTATTAAAGCAAATACAGATTCTGAAATGTGTAATTTTTTTCAGTTACACTTTTCCCTCAAATTGCTGATCATATGTTTTTTACATATATGGGGGGGGGGGGGGGGGGGGGGGGGGGATACAGGCGAGATACAGTCATTTTCACAATTGGCCTCAAACTTTTGGATCCCACTGTATTTTTAAAGACATTTTGCCATGTTTATATAAACATCAAGGTTGAGTGATCAATCTTTTGTTTGGAGAAGTATATATTCTGACATTTTAGGTGGATGAATGGTAATTTTTACACAACATTGTAACTTGTGAAACAATTTGTTTTAAATGGCATGTAAATTGTTCTCTGCTCTTGGTCAATCAACAGCACATTTACCAACTAAATTACTTGGCTCTGAGAACCAGGAAGCACTCCAAAATAAGTGGTGTGCAAGATTGTGTTTGATGAAGTGTAGAGATATAGCAACATCAGTAGTGCAGGGAATTCTATAACCACCATATAATGCTGTGATTTAAGCCCCAGTGTAATTTGTACAGTTTATCACACTGTACATGCACATTATGTTGTTATTGTGGATGATGGAGCTTATGGATACATTTTCATTGGATTATTATTGTTGCCCCATGTGTAAAATGGGACATGACCTCATGGCTGGTCCAGATGTAATATAACAAAATAGTGATTATGGTGATTATTTAAATCACAATTTGAAATGAAAGGGTAGATGTATTATGGGTAAATATTTTATGTGAAATGTGGGTGGATAATAAAAGCAAGCAACAAGTATGTGACCAACAAACATATGAAGAGATACAAAATAATAATCTTTATTCAGAAAAACAACAATGTAATTGTGTTTTGATGTTTTTGACATATTAGCAAAGTTTGGAAATGCCGAAAAATTCAGTTCCCTGTAATGTTCAACACGTTGACAAGATGCTGACATTAAAACAGCTACAGATAGACCTGTTAAAAACGATGAAAAAACAATGGGATAGTTTGACTTGTTTACCTGGGGTTTACTAGTGCTCTCAGTGCTGGGTTTACCATCACTTTGAGCTTTTCCATCTTTGTTCAGATTCATTTTCATACTGGACAATAACTTGTTAACTTTATCGCCATGTTCTTTCTTCTCGTCCTCAACAGACCTCTAAAATCATTGGAAAGAAATTGTAGGGTGGATTAGAAAACAATTTAGAACATTCATTATTAGCAAAAAAAAAAAAAAAAAAAAAAAAAATCAGTGTTTGAATACAATATACTGTACAGAAAGGAATGAGCAGGTCTGTTTAGCTCCCAGCCATTTTACATGGAAGCATGCTTGGCAATAAATTAAAAATGCCATCAAAAAGAGAAAAAAAAGATATGAGACATTTTTAAACAATATCTTACAGTAGAAAAAAATCCCATATTTTAAAGAATCCCATTTTGACCATTATGTTTTTTTTCAGGATAAAATATATATTCTTCTATATTAGATGATGCTCCACCACAAAGGGTTGCTAATACACTAGCTATGCCAATGACTTTTCTGCTATTTACAAAACATTCACCAAAAAATGGCCTGATTTTAGAAGTCCGGTAGCACATCAGAAGTGCCGATAGGTCCAGAAGTATTGGAAAGAAGTATTACCAGTACTATGGGGCTTTGTTACTTCAAGAAGGACAAACCCTGTGTGGCTGTCAAAGACACTCTTTTCTAGAGCGTCCTTGAAAGACATTTTTCGCTTGGTTTTTGGGCAAGTGATACATTTCAAATGGGAATTGTCATGTTGAAGATGTACAGCAGTTGCTTTGTCGATCAAGCAATTCTGTATGCCATCCTCCAATGAGACTCTCTCTTGGCTCTCTGGGTTTATGAGCCCACCTGTTGCCAGTTGAAAATCAAGACACCTCACGGCAACATCCCTTGGGAAAAGGTTCTCTAGCATTGCCTGAGCCACAGTCAAAGTCTTTCCATTTTGAGGGTGAATGATGCCATAGTAGGCTTGCTCACATTGCTGGATCTGTCTGGCAAAACCTTCATCCAAGAGTCCTCGATGTAGTGCTTCTGTAATCAGAACCCTTTCGCCAGACGCTGGATCACAGATGCCTCCAGTGCAAGCCTGGGCTTCTAGCAACCTCAATGCGGTGAGTCGGTCCACAAGGTTCAGCTGGTGCCCTTTGAAAACCGGGAGTCGTTTCTTCAAAGAAACGTCCCAGAGTCCTGCAACAGGACCGTTTGAAACTTTAAAGACAACTCTTCTGGAAATCAAAAGATCAGCAAACTCTGAAATGCTGAGCTGACCACTCCGGTAGCTATTGAGCTCTTCCATTTGGAGAATTTTCAGACTAAGAGCATTTTCAATGGAAAGCTGCCGCCCAGTCTTATGGTCTGTTAGGATGTGTAAAAGATTCCTACTTGAGTCCATGATTGTTATCTCTTGCCATTCGCTCTCTTGTCTTGAGAGAAACAGGTAAGTTCTCTTGTCAATGTGACCGGCCTTATATGCTTCATAGGCTGACATTTTCGCACCATTAGAAGTGTTGATGACCGATATTCTGTGTTTGTTGGAAGGTGAGAGGGTGAAAAGATGTTGGTCACCAAAAGGAAGAAGATATACTCCACCATTGACATCATATACACAGATTCGGAGCAGTTCGCTGTAGTATGCCTTCTGCCCTGTTTCTGGGTAGTGAAAATCTCTTGGGTTACTAACTGGATCATAGAGACTTTGAAGGGTGGTTTGATTTATGAGCCCTTGCTCTAGTGCACAATCCATGGGTACTCTACTTCCAATCAATGGATGAATCAAACCTCCAGTAGCGATTTGAGTTTCTATTATCGCTTTCCCTCTATGTCTATCTAGAATTCTCTCCTCCATAGCCTGAAACACTGATAGAATCTTCCCAGCATGAGTATAGCCACTGACTGCTTTGTAAGCATCACTTATTTTGTCTTTGAGATCCTCAGTAATGATACCTTTCTCAAAAGCATCTGAAGGAGTATAACCTTCACCTGTCATAGGATCAATAATGTATCCTGTGGCAGCTTGTGCTTCCAAAAACTCAATGGCATATGTTTTAGATATTAATCCTCCTGCAACAGCATCGAGGAAGGACAGCTTTTTCTTGCTAGACTCCATATAAACACCTGCAATTGAGGACGGTTTACCAACAAATTGAGCAAGTGATGCTTCTATCTCCTCCATAGTGATGAGGCCTGTTTGTAACTTGAGTGCAATTTCCTGAGTAATCATATTAGTTTTTATTAACCTTTTAATACTTATCCGTCCTCTGAGACCTTGAATTTTATGGGAAGAAGACTCCATTTTTAGCCCTTTCGATTTACTTGCTATAGGCGAGTCAGAAGCAGGATCGATGGAGGACTCAGAATCATTGATATTGAATGTAACAGTCTGGCTTTTACCAGACCTGCCTTTATCAATCGAGCTTTTCCTGAGTATAGGGTCAATGATGTCACTCTGACTGTTACCAACCATCACTTGATTTGTGTGTATTTCAAATGTATTCGAATTCTGGAGTGGAACCGAATTTTCTGTTTTCTTGGTAGAATATTCCAGACTTCCCTCGTTGATTACTTGCATTTTCGTTTGCTTGACCTTTTGTAGCTCCTCCAGCACTTTTTCCTTTTCCAGTGTAGCCATCTGCAAGCATGAGATGATTTATGCAATTAGAGCATGGACTAAGTTTTGATGTAACATCCTATCTACTATATTCTCAGATCTTGACAAATATGAAACTGAACCTAAATTGAAATCCAGACTCTATGATGATGATACCGTACTGTACACAATAAATATATTTCATTATATATTACATTACATTTATATATATATACATATTCATAAATAATTATATAAGAGTTAAGGTGAAGTGTGTGATAGAACTGCAATATATAGCTTCCTCTACCCCATCGGCAACAATAATTTTTCAAATGATGATCAAATTATGGAGAAAAGCAGGGAGATCAACTATCAAATGACCTATGGTGCATTCAAACTTTTGGTGCACACTTGACGTCAGAATTTAGTTTATTTGGATAATGTGAACACTGGTTTTAGAACTCGGATGCACACCTGTAACCCATGACTGAGTCCACCTAAAAAGGTGGTCTGGGGTACTCCGGTACGGTTTGCTGCTGATATGAATGCAACTGTCCTAAATCATTGAAGGGAACTGCTATTGATGATGTATGATTGGTCGAATTGTGTCAGTGTGTGCTCGCTCTCTTTCTTGACAAGTAGGATTGATGCACTGCAAGCAGAGATATAAACCAAGAGATAGACCAAAGTATAAGGCCCTGTTTACACTAGTTCGACCCTCGAAAACTGAGACGTTTGGAAACACTGAAGACCCCGTTTTAGTTTAAAAACTCGAACAGACCGAAAACAGACCGAAATGGAGACTTTTGAATATGAGGCTGCCCACATTCACTCCCTGATTGGGTCTTGTGGATAATTGTATATCCTTCCCTGATTCATCAAGTTCCTATCATATGACCATTACGCTACTGGAACACGACAATAACAGACCAGAGCCGTCTCTCTCAATGGCTCTGTAACAGATCAGGCTCGGCGATTTGTGTAAACAATCACATGGAGACAGAACTTCAAGCTTTGCTGACTTTGTTGTCCTTTTTAGCAGCCATTGTGCAGTTAAACTCTGCACTTTATAATACTGCAGCTGCCTACATGCGCAAGAGGCGAGCTATTATTAGAGTAATCGGCAACAATCGGTAACTGCTAACACTTGTACGTGCATGCCCAGTGTGCATGAATGGTCATGTTACATACGTTTTTGGTCATGTAGTGTGGGCCGAGATCTTTTCTGAAAAGCAGTGGAAACGCCAGTATGGACGAGGATCGTTTTCATTTTCAAAATGCCATGTTAAAACGATAACAGGGCCTAAATGTGAGGCGAGTAAACCTTTCTATTTTGCTGCCTTGTACCGCATTGTCGTTACCTAACAATAAGGGTAAACAACTGCCACTTTGTTGATGGTGATGCTGACCCGCAAAATACAAGTGTGAATAGAATAGAGGAGGTGCAATTGACTAAGCAATGGAACCAAGTGTGAAAGCACCTTTACTTATAGTTGTATCTCCACATTGTTAAAACACAAAGAAATTGCACACTTCACCTTTTAATGAAAGTTTTACAAAACTGCGAATGCACCTGAAGTCGTACCTCAGAGCTCATTTTCGTTTTCTTTAGTTCCTCCTCCAGGTTCTGTTTCGCTTCTTCGTACGACTCAACAATTTTCTGAGTCAGCTGAAATTCAGTCTTCAGCTTTGCCAGCTCTTCGTCTTTGGCACACTGATGATTGGCCTGTCCAAGTGCCTCCAATTCTTTTAGATGCTTCTGCTCAGAATTAACTGCTACCTCAAGCTTCAGATTCTTCTCCTGTAGAGACTTCATGTCCTTGATGTATGAAACAATCTGTTCTTTTAGAGATTTTCCTTCCCTTTCCGAGATGTTCAATTTCTGCTCAGACTCTGCCAACTTTTGCTTTAACCTTGATATCTCGTTTGAGCTGTCTTTGTGAATATTGTCGAGTTGAAAAATACTAGATTTTACCCTGATTTTATCAGTTTCCAACTCAGAAATCTTTGATTTTGCTTTGAGAAGTTCAAGGTCAAGAATTCCCCTCTGTCTGTCAGATTCGTCCAACTGTGTGCGTACATTGCAGAGATGTTGTTCAGCCTCTTGTTTGGCTTTTGTTGCATTAGCAATTAATGCCTTCAGCTTCTCCACTTCTTGAGACAGGTGCTTGTTATCTCTCTCTGCAGTTTCCACAGAATGCGAGTGCTCCGTTGATTTCCTCTCATGCTCCAATTTTAAGCGTGATTCTTGCAGCGAAAGCTTTTGCTCCATTTCAGCCTGCACTATCTTCAGTTGAGTCTCATAGCCTTTCTTTTGTAAGTCGAGTTTAACTTTGAGATCATCAAGCATCTTTTTACAGTTGTCCAATTGTTCGCCAAGCTTTTGTGACCTCAACTCAGCAGCTGCTGTTTGATTTTGCTTCTGCTTAAGCTCTTCATTGGTTTGTCTCAACTTCTGCTTCAGTTCTGATGTTTGGAGAGTTAAACTTGTAATTTTGTCCTCTGCAGCATTCCTATCCTTTTGAAAAGTGACTAGCTCTTGTTTTAAATTCAGTACAGATTTATCTGCGCTTGAGCTCATTTCTCGCATTACGGAACTTTTCCTTTGGAGTTCAGCCTCAAATTCTTTGAGTTTGGACTGGCTTAACCTGTTTTCTTCAGTCACCCGCTGTAGCTCATCTTTTGTCCTTTTTAGAGTGGTACTCAGATTATCAAATTCACATTTCAAAACCTGTAACTTCTGGTCAGCGGTTTGCTTATCCCTCTGAAGAGATGAAATGTCCAGTTTCAGGCTTACTGTGGCTTTTTCTGAACTTCCACTGATCCTGCTAATTGTCTGCTTACATTTCAAAAGCTCATTTTCAAGTTCTCGCACCTTTGTTATGCTCTTCTTACCTTCAGATGACTCCCTTTGAGATTCTCCTATGGATTTTTTCAATGCCATGTTCAGGTTATTTATCTCGACTTTATGTTCCTGAACCTTCTGATTGGCCAGATTCCTCTCAGTGGTTATGGAACTCAGCTCTGCTTTGAGATTTGAAATATCTTTTTCATAGTTGGTGATGGTCAATGTGAGAGACTTGATCTTCTGCTGTAGCTCGGTTGTCTTTTTGGCTTCTTCATTGTAATCTTTAAGTTTGATTTGAAGCTCATGAGATACCTGTGTTTTATTCAGAAGCTCCTCTTCAAATATTTTTACCTGAGATTTTGCACTTTCTGCCTGGGATCTGAGTATATTAATTTGCTGTTCCTTACTGTCAATCTCAATGGATGCTCTATCGAGTTCTGCTTTCACATTTTTAATGGCACGCTCAGTGTCCATGGTAATCTTCTTGAGTTCTTCTACTTTCTTAGTAAGCTGCGTCACATGCAAGGAACTTTTCTGAAGCTCTAATTCAAGGTTTTTGATTTTGAGTTGAGCTTCCTTCTCAGTTCTTGTCTTCATATTGATCTCTTCTTTGGCTCTCTGCAGTTGCTCCTTCAAAACCTCTGCCTCACCTTTCAGGGTTTTAATCTTTTGGTCAGCATGTGATTTGTCTTGCTGGATTGACTCAATACTTACCTTAAGATGTCGGGTATCACTTTCCAATAACTGATTCTTTCTATTAAGTTCATTGACCTTGAATGTCATCTGCTCTACTTCAGTCTGTTTGGAAGACAACTCATCTTCCATGCACCTAAACTTATGAGCACTCTCCTGTTCCAAGGAGGTCCGCTGTAGAAGTTTCCCTTGGTTGACCTTGAGTTGGTCCTTTATGCCATCAACCTCTGTCTTCTGGAACATCACTCTCTGCTCCAGAGCTGATTTGTCCCTTTGGAGAGACTTGATTTGTTCTTGATACACATAAACAGACTTTTTCAGTTCAGAAGATTCTTGTCTTAATTCTTCTGCTTTCTGTCTCATGTTGGACCTATCTGCATCTATTTCCACTTGAAGCTTCTTCAGCCTGTTGTTTGCCTCGTCTAAGAGCTCTTTGAAACGTTGGGCTTTCTCCTCAGCCACAGTTTTGTGGACAATGAATGAGTTTAATTCAGACTTCAAGGTCTTGATCTCAGTCTCAGCTCGTTTCTTGCCCATAATGAGCTCTTCCATTTTGCGTTGCAGGACATCTGCCTCAGATTCAGAATGGATTATCGAAGAACCCGTTGTAAAAGTGGACAGTTGTGCACCTTCTATGGAGAAACCCAACAAGGATTCACCTTGCTTCATTCTGACTTCTGACTTGTGTGACAGATCCATTTCCATGATTCTCACTTGGCTAAGGAGCTCTGCCTCTGCATCTTCCTTAGCCCTCAGTTCTCGCTCTAATGTACGACTGTGCTCCTCCAGGCCCTGTACATCACTGTCCTTGCGACGTAAATGATCTTCCAGCTTCTTACGGGCTAATGTACTTTCCTCTATGCTCTTTTTAAGGTTGCGGAGGCTCTCTTCCAGGGTGGCCTGTTTGGCCTCTGACTGCTGAACCTGTTGCCGAGCACGATTCAGCTCTTGCTCGATGGAACCTTTGCTTTTGATCACACCTTCTAGTTCAACACGATATTTCTGGGCCTCATACTCAGCCTTTGACCTCTGTAAGGTCAAGTCCTCAATTGACTTTTTATGCATCTCAAGGTCTGCTCCCAAGATGTCCAGCTGCTGTTGCCTGTTAGACAGTGATGCCTCGAGTTCCAGTACCTGACGCCGGAGCCTGGTGACCTCCTCTTCACTTGCAGCTTTCTGCAGCTCCATGCTCTCAGTCCAGCTTAAGTACTCCGCATTTTCCAATGATTTCCTCCTCTGTAATGAAAGATACAGTCATCTTCCAGTCAACCACTTGGAAGAGAATAGGCGGTTCTTGCCCACTTACCAATAAAGGTTGAAAAACCAACCCCACCACCAAGTGTTTGCATATACACTTCAGCATTTTTCCAGGACATGCTTTCCCAAGAGACAAGGTCAACCGCAATGATACAAAATACAGCAACATGTGCTATTTTGTATCAAAATATATTTTCAAACATCGAACAACATTTTGAATTGTAGGAAAGAGTGTAATAAATATGTGTGCAGCATGTTTGTGTGTGTGATTGCTCTAATGGAACATGGCTGGGAGCAAAGCATTGCTAAATAACATGCAATGAAGCTGCCACAAAGCAAAACAAAACAAAAAACAGAAAGGGAACATTAGCATTTCAGCTATAATGCTAATGCTAATCAACTCTATTCGATGAAGCATGAAAGACAAGAAAAAGTCAACAATTGCCTTACCTCATCCTCTTCCGCCCTCTTCAGTGTTTCACCTGCAAACTTAACATACTGTGTCATGAGAGTAACCAGGGCTGTGTAACGTGTACGAAGGTCCATAAACTGAGGAGGGAAACAAAGACATACATACTCAAACAAAATAAAAAGGATAGCAGTGTAAGCCTATGGAAATAGGTTATATTTCTCTCGTACCTCCTGCTGGATGACATCAGAGGAACTCTGCATCTTCCTCCTCTTCACTGGGGATTTATGCTGAGAGTCAACCATGGCTCTATAAGTCATCAACTGCAGTTCATAATCCTTAAAGAAAAACAAGTATGGAAAAAAAACACTTATAAAATAAAAGTTTCTTTGCTATCTGCTTAATTGTTTTTATTTAATTTTTTCCCTGGGGATGAAGAATTTAAGGGTATACCATTTACACATAAAATTACTATAATGGTACTGTAATAAAGTATTGGTGTCACATATGATAAAGTACTGGTGTCACATGGTAATACCAATGTACTACATTATTACAGTATTCGGTAGCACTTTACTTTACAGTCCTGTTCCAAATGTACATACTATGTACTTATTATAGTAATTATAATAACTAGGTACTAACCTTGAACCTACCCCTAAACCTAACCATGTAGTTACCTTGTAGGCCTCACTACTTTCTTAGGTAAGTACACTGTAAGTACATGTAAGTGTATGTACTGTAAAATAAAGTGCAACCAAATAATCACATGAGACAGTATACCTTAGTACCCGAAGACAAAAAAATGTATTACCATGTTACCATATATTTTGTTAATAATTTTGCCTTACTTTCACTCCAACTGCATAATGCTCTGAATACTTCTGGCACTCCTCAATTTTGCTCTGTTTTTGCTCGATTTCTGCGACCAAAACCTAGAAATAAAGCAAATTATTAGTATTTGATGCTAGTAAACTAGATGGACATATACAGTTTACCTATGAGTTTTTTTTTCGTCATACTTTCTGCTGGTTAAGGAACTCGGCCAACGCCTTGCTGTCCTCAGGTTGATTCTCTTGGGCCTTGAGTTGCTTGGCTTCCATTTCTTTGCTCCATTCATCCAGGCTGTTGTATGTGTCTTTGTAATACTTAAGAGATTTGCTGATGCCTTCCAGGTCTCGGAGCCTGAATACAAAGGAACACAAATACATCATCCATAATGAACAAGATAAATTGTGCATTATCAAAATAAATGTACATGCATTCCTCTAGCTCATTTGGTAGATCATGATGCTAACAACGGCAAAGAAATGGTTTGATTCCAGATCAAATGTATACCCTAAATGTAATGCGTCGCTTTGGATAAAAGTGTCTGCCAAATGCATAAATGTATATGTAATAAATAAATGAAAAACACAATAATCCCTAAACTTAATGACCTGTTTTCAATCTGAGAGTGGATGTTTTGCCATCGTTCTTTGAGCTGGTCGGCCTTCTCCTTGTGCCAATCCAAATCAAAGTCTCTCTCGTTGTGCGTTTTGAACATACGCTCGCTGACCACTCGTGCCTTTTGCAGCTCATCTTCCAAGTCATGGAATACCTCGCGTCTTTCATCGATTTCAGACCTCCATTGCTAAAAATTACGATCAAAAGTGTTAAGTCAAAGATGTTCCATGATTAAACCATCATCGAGACAGCATTTTCAAAGTTACAATGAGAGTTAATTACCTTGAGAGTGCTCACAACACCATCGATAGATTTGATATTAGCATTGATTGTATCCTCCTCACACAACTTGGCTTCATAAAGTTTGACCAGAGCTTCGGCACTCTGACTGTGTTTCACCACCAAGCACACTGTCTTCAGCCTGAGTGTAAAAGATAATCAAGTCAAACAAGATAGGAATTATAAAGCAGCCCTTTCTAGCTGATTAAAGGGTTCATATTATGCTTTTTTTAGATGTTCATCTTTCTTAGTGTGTAATGTTGCTGTTTGAGCATGAAAAAGGTTTCCAAAGTCCCTCCAGCGGGAGTTATTTTCTATATCAGTTTCACTATTTTAGAAGTACCTGAAGTTCAAACCATTGTAGTCTTGAGAGTTTTCTTCCTGGAACGAACACGTCACACTATTCCTCATTATAATAATTAATACGCAGAATAAAGGGGCGGGGCCTGGTTGAGTCAGTTGGTAGTGTTTTAAACTGGCGGTTATGGTAAGTGGCGGGACATTTCCCAAACATGCTCAAAGCGCTCAACCAATCACAACACACTGATCCAGTCGACCAATCAGAGCACAGTGTGCTTTACAGAAGGAGGGGCTTCATAGAGACTAGGGGTGGAACGGTACACAGAAGTCACGGTTCGGTTCATACCTCGGTTCAGACATCACGGTTCGGTACGATTTCGTTACAATGGAGGAAAAAGCAAAATAAAAATGCAGAAGGCATTGTATTTTTATAAATAAGTTTTATTAATAAAGGCATAGAACCAGTTTATTTGTAGTGCACTGACAATAGTTTTATATAATTAGTTTATTAATTAAATTAATAAAAAGACAAAAAGACCTTGCGATATGTTTGGTAATTGTACTATTAATTTAAAATTATTTTGCTATATTTCAGATCAATATATTTGTTTTCCTTAATTTTAATTAACATTATTAATTGATAATGTAACATTATTCTCATCTGAATTATAAATAATTGATTTCTGTATAAAATAATACTACCATTAAAAACATTCGATTTTCTTTTTTTAATCAATGTAGAATGTGTAAGATTAGTGCTCCGAGGACAGGAAATGGAAACCAATGCAATATGACGAATGTCCAAAAGATGGGACCCACAGACTGTTTTGAAATGGAGTTGGATAAATATGTTTTGCTTTTAAAACAGTGTGTGTGTGTGTGTGTGTGTGTGTGTGTGTGATTTTGGTTGGGTGACAGTTGTAGGTTACAGTTTGACAAGAGTTTACAGTGTGACAAAAGCACAATGTTGTGTTTTATTGCGAGTGTACACAAATATAAGTAAACACTTTGCAGGTTTAATGATCTGTATATGAAGGAGTATGTTTTTTTATGGTTCCACTGTTCGATCGCGCGCCTCTCTCTCTCTCTCACACACACACACACACACACACACAGTTCGATCGCGCGCACCTCTCTCTCTCTCTCTCTCTCTCTATCTATCTCTCTCTCTCTCTCTCTCTCCTCACACACACACTCACACACACACACACACAAACACACACACTCCAGCATTGCAATCTTGACATCGCAGCCTGTTCATTATGCGGTCACACCAAACGCGAATAGAGCGTCAGATTCGCGTCTAGTTCGACGCTAGTCCAAAGCGAATAGGACGCGCGTATAAAGCCAACGTTTGAAGTGAACGCGCGTTCAGAGCTAAGCCGATGGTACAGATTATGTGTCCCTAAAGAACCCGCGTATCTAACAGTAGTTCCGCATTACATTAATTAATTTACACGCGAGTTTTATTTATTTTTATACCGTGTATTCTCCGTGTAAATTCGTGCACCGAACCGTGACGCCCGTACCGTTTTGGTTCGATACGAATACATGTACCGTTCCACCCCTAATAGAGACAGGAACTAAACAGAGCGTTACTGACAGACTGGGAAGAGAGGAGCCGCAACAATGGAGAATATGAGGAAAATAATGTGTTTTTTGAACATTCAAGCATTAAAACCTATTCTAGTAGAGCCCAAAAACAAAATCAAGACTTAAGAAAATGGGCATAATAGGTATTTTTTGCTAGAGATCGCTAGAATCTCAGCATGTAATCCTTGTTTGGAATACGCAGCAAATGAATTTCAAGCATTGAGCTTTTTTACTCTTTTTGGAAGGATCTTATTGTGTCTTGTCAAATGTGGATTGAAAAATGCGCAAGATCCTTTTCTCTCTTTTTGAAGAGAGCAAAGAGCAAATGTGGGGAAGTGTCACAAGCCAGATTAAAACAATGCTCGCATGAGCAACGGGGCTCAATGTGCTGAAGCACATCTTCTAACCACTAGGTCACATCAGTAATACTCATCTTTACTCTCTTAAACACATCTCATTTGAGGACTGAGTGAAGACTCACTTCTCCAGGTAGATGCAGCACATGGAGTAGACCTGGTTGGTGCTCTGGGTGAGGATGCTGAGCTCAGAGGAAAGCGTGGGTACGGATGGAGAGGCAGATGCTTGCCTGAGGAAAACTTCACACTTCTCTCTCAGGGTCTCCAGGTCTTCCTTCAACCTATCCAGCTCTACCTTCTTTTTCTGGAATGAGTGAGAAGGAGAGGCCAGATGTATTACAGATATTGTTTTTGTTTCAGCATCCAGATTTTACACTGGACATCCAAAAACCGAAGCTGAAGATCAAACCTCCTGTTCGGTGATGCGCAGAAGACACTCCTGCAGGTCATCTCTGTCTAGCGGCGTACGGATCTTCCTGATCAGCTGTTCCTCGTGACCCTCCACACGCATGCGGAAGTTACGCACCTCAGTTATGAAGAGGTTGTACACAGACTCCTCGTGTTCTTCTGTTGACCACCAGAGGGCAATGCATTACATCAGTGACACATCATGTCCATAAAATAAGTTTCTGTTTCTTTGAGAAAACACATTGAAAATGTAGCTAGTGACAACACATCTAAGCTGAATTGATCTAACACTTGTGTATGTGCATGCAAATCTTGCAGACAAATTATATTTCAGGACTTCATTATTAGACTACAGGCAGCCGATATAGTGAACTTATGAAACGTCTCAACAAGAGCAACAAAAACAGAAATATTTAAAGTGCACTCAGGAATTACATAATGGTTTTAGATGCATTACAAATGATCAATACTGTAGTCCAACTGTCTGTTGAAATTTAAATGCATACCCACAATGTTGATGAGGAGATCTGTGCATGGATAATACATCATTCCTTAAAGTATTAACAATCTACTTAATAGGCTTAGGAGAACACGTGCTTAATGTCTGGTGGCACCAGTCACTGCTAATTCAGACGTATAGTTTAACTATTCTCTAGTCTAGACACCCCCGCATTTCATTACTAACAGTCCAATTGCCAGGTTTGCTGATATGGCCACTGTCTGAAAATGCATGACTTCTGGTCCCTTTGTTGTACAGTCAAACCAAAATTTATTCAGACACCTTCAACATTTCTCACATGATCACAGTTTATTCGCTATGGTTTAGAAAATGGTAATAAAATATGAGCAGAACTCAGAGTTATCAGATCAGTTGATATTTAACTGGTTTTGTCCGTCCTTCTGTTAGACTCTCACACATGAATTATGTTGAATATCTGTCAGCTGTAAAATTTAACTACACAATTACATAATACTAATTTAGCTCAACCGATTACCAAGCAATGCTTCATGTTGTTCAGTCTGTGGTGTAAAAAGTTCGCATTAGCTATTAAAGAAAAAACACTAAAGAAAACATGGTCAGGTCAAAGTGTCTGAAAAATGTTTGGTCCAAAATCTTTACTGCTAGTCACTATATGAAGAATTTTTAGGTATAATATGTCACAGTTTACTGTATTTTGCTCTCCTCACTTATATAAATGAACTATAGTGTTCTGCACCCACTAATAAAAAAATATTACAAAAATTATATCTGGTGTCTGAATAACGTTTGGTTTGTCTGTATATGTGTGTGTGTGTACAGTAACTTGCCTCTCTCTGCAGATTTGAGGAGTTCCTCATAATACTCCTTACAAGCCAGAACCTCCTTTTCCAGCTGGGCACAATCAGCCACGGTGAAAACATCGGATTCATCGCTGTCCCTCAAGAAGTCGTCGAAGTGGGACGTCAGGCTGCCCAGCACCTGCTCGTGATCACCTGGCAATAGGGTCTTGATCTAGGGAGGAAAATGAACATTGCACTATAAGTTCACTAGGTTTTAAAACATAACTGTAGTCTCAAGGCACACACAAACAGAAGGTTTGTACCGAGGCGACGGTGCTCTTGCGGATGGCACGGATGTCCGTCATCAGATAGTGCCAGGACACGACGCTCTTCATGTTAACGTGAGAGTGATGCCACAGAGCCAGAACATTCTGATACAGCTGCTCAATCCTGAAAGAGAACCAAGTATAATATTTAATATTAAATGTGAGCATTGAATGGGAATGAAAAAGGCTTTCACAGCGGTTAGTTTTAGAAACTTAGTTCTAGGAACTAGCCATCCCGAGGACTAATGGTTCCATTAGGAACATTTTCCTGGTTGCATTCGCACCGCCAGTAGGAACTCAGCTTTTTAAAAATGGCGGGTGCTGGTGTTTTGTGTGCGTTCGGCCAATCAGCGAACACTAACGTCACTGTAGATCCTATAGTGCTGGTTTAGCCAATGTCAAAACCAACCACATGACCGTTTAATGTAATGTTAACCCATAAAGCTAAGTGGTTTCTTAAGTTTGATAATTAATCTGCTATGTCATATTTATGCCAATTTATGTTGTCTCGGTAATGTCAAGTTGTCATGACAAAGACATCTCAAACAAATGTCATATTTGCATTAAAATGTCATAATTGAGCGAATGACACTTAATGACAGTTGTCATAAACATTCATGTGTCATGTCATGATTATGAAGGTGTCATGTCAGTCTTATGTACACCCCTTCAAGTAAAGTGTTACCATATTTAAACATAAATTGGTACGCTTCACTCTAAAGTTGGCATGAAATGAAAATTCACCCTATCTGTTCTCTAATGCATGTTATACATCTTATTGTTAACAATTAATCCGTGCATATGGTTCATATTATAAAATGACCTCGTGATATTTCATCAAAATGCCATAATTGTATCTTCCAGTATAAACGTCAGACTTCTCTCTTGTGGCGTATGCAGGATTCTCCAATCACTGAGTGCGCTGAAACTCCGCCCCTGCAAGCTCACGCTCATCCGCATATGCTTTTGAGTGCCACGCCCACATCTGCGTCAACCAATCAACAACCAATGCATAAAACCAAGTCGTCGCCCTTTTTTTCTTTCCGATGATCTGTTATACTCGTATGCAAGTCACCATACAGAAGACAAGATCCGTCACTACGTCCATTTCCCAAACTAAATAAAGAATAAAATAAAATGAACTTCCAGAATGTCCTCACCTGCTTGACATTTCAACGGCGTCCTTGTTGGGTGGAGGAACACTAAAGCAGACCGAAGGCACCATGGCCTCGTTTCCAGATGGACTGATCACTTTCCACTTCGCCCTGTGAGAATTACTCACTAGAACACATTCATCTTCTTTGCCGATGGTGATCTGAGGAGAGACGGGTCACCAAGTGTTTTATAGCAGACGCCGCTGCTGTTACAGTTTTTTCAAATTGCTTGAGACTTGAAACCATTCACTCCTGTTCAACTACAAGCACATTATACACTTTACAAACTTTTTGGGAAACTCTAAACACAGTTCTCTACATTACCATTTAAATGCCACTATCATTTCCCGATTACCTACACCCAATGATCATGTGTGAAAACACATACACAAATTGATCACTTAGAAATCAAAACTCAGTGTTTTGAGAAAGAAATTATTTTTACCCCCTTGAATTTCTGTTTATAGCGCAAATATATACAGTATATGTATATAAGCATATATATATATATAATATGAAGAGTTTGGTTCCAAAACGCGATAAACGCCATTTTTACTGCAAAAATCAGTATTGTATCTGGTTGGTATTGAAAAGTCAATGTTTAATTTGAAGTAAAATGCGATATCCGCCGTGTTATTCTGTCATGTTTTCTCCCTTTCTTTCCAAACCGCGACAAACGCCAGTCTCCCTTCTCTGCGATATATCCGCTCTCAAACAATCACAACGCAACATTCCACTCTCAACCAATCACAACGCAACATTCCGCTCTCAACCAATCACAACGCAACATTCCGCTCTCAACCAATCACAACGCAACATTCCACTCTCAACCAATCACAACGCAACATTCCACTCTCAACCAATCACAACGCAACATTCCGTTCTCAACCAATCACAACGCAACATTCCACGCAATGCAAACAGTAACGGCAGCGCCTTAAATAAACCCGGCTTCCTAGTTTTTCTTATCTATTTTGTACTTTTCGATCAAAAAAAATATATAATAATTTTGACGGCATTGATGAACCTGTGGTTGTTTCTGCGGTGGGTAAGAAACGTAAGGCATCGAAATCGAATCATTTACGTGAGGAGATTAAGAAGATGAGGCACTCGGGAGGAGGAAAAATGTTTTCAATCTTCTTTACAGTTCTTAATAAAAATATTATACTAATAAACTTACGTTGTTGTGTATTTTCAACAGTTTCAATATGAAAAAAAAACCTTTTATATTGATTCAATGGATTAATTGCATTTTTTATTTTTTTTATTTAATGGATTTATTGCATTTTGGGGGGGGGGGGGATAATCCGTTTTTATAATAAATCTTTGAAAATCAAAACCTGGATTTTATCTTTTTGTTGTTATTATGACCTACAAATGCTATGTGAAAGTTTGAAACAGAAAATAGTGGTTTTCATCTTTCCACTTTCTTGGTAAAGAAAACACATTTTTACTCAAATTAATCTAAATGGATTTATTGCGTTTTGGAACCAAACTCTTCATATATATATATATATATTATATACATATTACACACACACACACACACACACACACACACACACAAAGTGCTTTAGAAATAAAGCTGACTTTCTGACTTGGCTTGTATGCATATTCAGTATATATATATATATATATATATATATGTGCATACAAGATAAGATATAGATTGTTTCGATTGCGCACACTAAACAAGAAAAAGACTCAAGATACGTTTGCAGTTTGGTGTGCATGTGGCTAATCATCTGATGTTTGTGTGTAGAGACTACGCTTTTGGATGAAGTATTTGCTTTTGCAAGAGATTTCTGATGTTGTGTGTGTATTTTATGGTTTTGTGTGTAGAGTTTCAAGAAATGGAGCCCTATTTTCAGAAATCGTGTGTAAGCAATTTGAAAAAAACTGTAATATGTGACCGCACCTCTATCTGCCGGTAGTCACAGATGGCTTTGACGGGGATGGAGGATCTGATGGGATGCTCTGGGTTGCGAGCCTTGAGCTGAACAACAGCCTTGGCCCGACCCACTAACCCACCCACAGTGCCGCTGTATTTCAGGAGCTGCTCTTTCTCCTCCTGTGAAGAAGAAACATCGATCCGGCCTCAGTCATGCACACACATCTACACATCAATGGACAGGGATGAGAATCTGAAGGAATTTAATTGCATGAATGTATTGTGTGTAAGCGAACTCACCATGGACTCCTGAATCAGGTCCTCGAGCCGGTGTAAACTGCTGCTTCGGTCACAGCTGTACTTTCTGTGGATGGCGTCTTGGAGGCTCTTCAGGTAATCCAACGACTCTTTGGCATCGCTGAAAAACTACAAGGAGAGTAACTGTCATGAACCGTCACGCGTCATGTAAATGTGTAATGCTTAATCCAGCAGTGTAACTCACGTCGAAGTAGACAGCGTTGTCTTTGAGATGTTGCTCCACACAGTGACAGAGTTGCAGGATCCAGCTCCACTGAGTCTGCATCGCTGCTCTGTACGCCTGAGGCACAGATGGACACGCTTACATAGGGAACGTCTATGCATCGACTCTTATTTCATTTCATTTCATTTTTTTATGGAATGGTCAAGTAAAATAAAAAATATTGGCAAAATGTTTCCATAGAGTTCATTTAATTATTAATTTAATTTGGAATGGTAAAATTAAAAATTAAAAATAGTAATAAAATGTTTCCATACAGTTAGAGGGAACATATGTATTTACTAATGTTACATTTTTAATTTAATTCAATGAATTTTGAATTTAACTGTATTTTAAGAATGGTAAAATAAAATAAAATAAAATAAAATAAAATAAAATAAAATAAAATAAAATAAAATAAAATAAAATAAAATAAAATAATAGCAATGAAATGTTTCCATTTTTATTTTATTTATTTTATTTTTTATTATGGAATAGCAAAATAAAAATAAAAATTGTAATAAAATGTTAATAAAACGTTTGCATACAGTTAAAGGGAACATATATGTATTTACTTAGTTTAATTTATTTGACATTAATTTTATTTTATTTTATTACGGAATGGTAAAATAAAGCACAAAATACTAACAAAATGTTTTAAAAAAAAGTTTCCATTCAGTTAGAGGGGACATATATGTCTTTGCTCAGTTTAATTTTTTATCATTTAAATTTTATTTCATTTTATTTTGTATTTACTCAGTTTTAATTGTAACTTATTTTATTATTTTATTTTATATCACACACAAAAACTTTCTTTTATGGAACAGAATTTTTCACAGAATGCTCTTTTCCATACAATGAATGGAGATAGAAACTGCCAAGCTCCAAAAAGACAAAAAAGCACCATGAAAATATCATAAAGGTGGTCCATGTGACTGCTGCTCTATATTCTCATACGGCCCATGACAATGACAAGTGTAAATATGCAAAGATTATTAGTGAAAAATGACTTTAGAAGAGAATAATGTCCAAGATGTTTGCCTAACCATAACTACTCTCATCATATAACCGTCCCACTGCCTTTCATTATATGGAAAAGAACAGCGTGAGCATTCTGCTAAACTCCTCCATTTCAGTTCCACTTAAGAAAGCGAAGTCCTGATGTGCTTTAGGAGGAGTTTAGATGGGAAATAAGTTTCAAATTACCTCGATGGTCAATCTGGCAGGATGGTTCTCCAGCAAGAGGCTCTCCGCCTTCTCCTGCACTGCCCTGATCACCTCTTCCTTGTCATCCAGTTCTCTCATGAGATCCTGTGGAAACACACACATATGAAGACGTCCCTGCCACAGATATCTAGCCTCTTTTACAAGAACCTGCACAGGCAATGCAAAACTCCTGTGATTAACACAAAATCTAATGTTTACAGTGCCGCCACATCCGAGAGCGCTTTACAGCTTCAAGAAGAGGACGTGCTAAAGTTAGTTTCTAGCGCAGCTCATGTGGATTAATATATTTATGAGCGGATTTTCATATTGCTATAATGAAGCATCAAAGCAAAACGCTGTTTACCATAGCTAATCCATCTGATGCTCACTAAAGTTTGGGTTAAAAGTCAAAAGTTTGGCCCATACTGCCAACAAAATGATATAAAGATATGATAAATATTGCATTTATGCCCCTTTAGACCGAGCACAACATTCAGATGATTCATTCTTGAATTGTGTTTAGTTTTATTATGTGTATGTTAGGTCTTTTCCTCGCTGCTTTTTGTTTGTTTTTTGTTCCTATGTTACTTGTGTTCTGTTTAATTATTATTGGCTATAATCTGCAGACTGCTTTTAGGATTAGTGGATTAGTTCACTTTTAAAAAAACTTTTGCTGATAATTTACTCTCCCCCACGTCATCCAAGATGTCCATGTCTTTCTTTCTTCAGTCGAAAAGAAATGAAGGTTTTTGATGAAAACATTCCAGGATTTTTCTCCATATAATGGACTTCAATGGGGTCCAAACGGTTCAAGGTCCAAATGACAGTTTCAGTGCAGCTTTAAACGACACCAGACGATGAATAATGGTCTTATCAAGCGAAACGATCGCTCATTTAAAAAATAAATAAAAAAGTTTAAGTTTTATAAGCACAAATGCTCGCCTTGCTCTGTTCTGTGAGACCTTTTCAACGTAACTGCGTATTACGTGACGTCACGAACGCGCATCACAGAACAGAGCAAGGCGAGCATTTGTGCTTATAAAACTTAAACTTTTTTATTTATTTTTTAAATGAGCGATCGTTTCGCTTGATAAGACCATTATTCATCGTCTGGTGTCGTTTAAAGCTGCACTGAAACTGTCATTTGGACCTTGAACGGTTTGGACCCCATTGAAGTCCATTATATGGAGAAAAATCCTGGAATGTTTTCATCAAAAACCTTAATTTCTTTTCAACTGAAGAAAGAAAGACATGGACATCTTGGATGACATGGGGGAGAGTAAATTATCAGCAAAAGTTTCTTAAAAGTGAACTAATCCTTTAACTGTACAGCCCTTTGGTACTTTGTAGTGGAAAGGGCTCTCGAGCCTCGAGACTTGAGTTGATGTGGGTTGGGTGGACTCACTGCATGATAATCCCTCTTCCTGGAAACGTTACTGTTTCGCTCACTCCAGTCGAACGCCACTTCCTCTTCCTCCTTCTCGTTGAGCCAGATCAGCTCCTGAGTGGCCCGGGACACGAAGTCATGCAGGCTCTCCAGGTGCTTCTGCCTCTCACTCGAGCATTTCTGCAAACACGAGAGCACAAGGGACTCAGACGCACAGCTCTGACAGATGGCGGCCACTAAAGGCAGATCTTCACCACGGTCATTTACCAGAAGCCTCCTGTACTGGCTTTCTAACTTGTGGAGCTTCTCAGAGTAACTCTGCTTGAACGGCTGGGTCATCTGACTCTGTGGGGGTGACACGGGGAAGTTCATTTTTTTAAGACAATTATTTGCAGGTATATATATATATATGGTAACACTTTACTTGAAGGGGTGTGCATAAGACACCTTCATAATCATAATCATGACACATGCATGTTTATAACAACTGTCATTAAGTGTCATTCGCTCAATTATGACATTTTTAATGCAAATATGACATTGTTTGAGATGTGTTTGTTATGACACCTTGACATAAACCAATACATCATAACCTGTCAGTGTCTTTGTCATGACAACTTGACATTATTAAGACAACACAACCTGTCATAAACATGACATAGCAGATTAATTATCAAACTTAAAAAACCACTTAGCTTTATGGGTTAACATTACATTAAACTGTCAGGTGTTGGTTTTGACATTGGCTGTCATGAGGCCATTATAACTGTTTAATGACAAATTCAATGTGAACCACTGTAGTTGAGGTCAAGAAAAATATTCATGACACAGTTATAATGTCCTCATGACTTATGATGTTAAGTAATATTTCACCCCCAAAAAAGACAATTTTCCACAGAAAGTCATTTTGGCTTGGAACAAAGGGGTGAGTTTATAATGACTTAATTTAGATTTGCCTTACCTCGCTCATTTTGGCTTCTTTAATGCTTATCTGGAATTCTTCGATGGCTTTGTGGAAATCTTTATGATTCCCTAAATTTGATTCAACGCTCGGTAGATCCGATCCCCATTCCGCTTGATCCAGCTGACCCTTTCAGAGCCAAAAAAACACCAGTTTTTACCACAAGTACATTTGACTTGCAGTAAAAATATAAACATAATTACACAGTTTTGCTTCTCAAGCAAATTATTGTTGTTTTTTAAACACAATAAGGGCCAGATTTACTAAACAGGGCAAATTAGTGTGAGACCGAAATCCCATAAAAGCTTTGATGGGAGTGTAAAGTTCTGCGGGTGTTTTAATACGCACATTAAAGAACATTTTCCATAATGACCAACACAATCTATCAAAAGCGGCGCAAAACCACATCGGGTCATAAACAAGCAGAGCTGCTGATAATCTACTAACAACAGAGTCGCAACATGGTTTAAGACCTGCTTTTTTGGGGGAGGTAAATAATGAGGGTTTGCACTGGAGCAAGCTGTTAGCTGAATATTAATGACATTTTGAATTACATTTATTTTTCTTCCTCTATTTGCAAATAGATTCCTTATTTTAAGCATAAACCTCTGAAAATTTTGCAAGATATATTCTCTGAGAAAAAAAAAATACCTTAATAATTCTGTAAAATCATCACTCAAATCATCATGCTTGGTATTTTTAATGCTTTAAAACAGTGTAGAAAACATGTCTAACAAAATTGACAAATGGACAAAAATACTGATTAAAGGCCCGTTCACACCAAGAACGATGACTATATTAAAGTCCCCCTGTGGTGAAAATCCAGCTTTTAATGTTTATTATGTGTCTATGTGGTGTTTTTAATATGCTTTAAGACAAACCATGTGTAAGTTCATAAGTCGACAGCATTGCTGAGTATTTTCTGCTTAAAACTGCAGTGAACCAAAGACAGTCTCAAACACACGGTTTGAAATCGCTGGTGTTTCTGACATCACAAACGACCTTGTAACCAATCAGATCAACGTGTGATCGTCAACCAGTGGATTTCTGAGCTGAGGGAGTGAGTGGAGGCGGGGCTCATCTGCATATTCATAGAACCGCGTATACTAAATGAGGCGAGGGTGTCGAGTTACAACCAAGATATTTTAAAGCATGAAAAAAAAAATTCAAGGAAATTTTTTTTTTTTAAATATGTAATTTTGGTGATCAAAGACGAGTTTTAAGGGATAAAATGATTGACTACAGGGGGACGTTAAAGATAACTATAATGATAAGTATATTAGTATCCACACCAGCGGACTATATTGTTCTGTCTACAATAAGCACAAGCTGCAGTTTTGTCCTGCTCATGATCTTTAAAGCAGGATTGATTCTGATTGGCTGCCAATGTTTTTATCATTCATCAGCTGGAAATAAATCGTTCAGAAATTGTTTCCCTGTGGCATTATCGTTACAGTTGTGTTGTGGACTCTTTTATATCGAGAACGATTTTTAGAATTATACCGTTATCTTTCTTGGTGTGAACGGGCCTTGAGAATGATTATTTCCTGAGTCCTGAACACACCTGCATTTCCTCAACCCAGTTAAGTAGATCCTGCACGAACTTCAAATTAACCTCATCCTCGGTCAAGTTAGGGTCCAGGAATGAGGATTTGAGCATGGGCTTGCGGATCTGCATGTGTTTGAGCTGCTGAAGGACCCCGGGCTCCATGCCTCCTCCTCCACCGGTGCTGAGGTAAGCCTGGACCGAGCCGGGCTGCATGCTGGGGCTCATGGATGGGGTCATTGCAGGGCCTGTACTGACCAGGCCTCCGTGAGTGAGGGCAGGAGACAGCCCGGCGCTGAAGCTTTGGGAAAAGCTGGAGTTCAAACTCTGCGTGATGCCGGAGATCATCCTCTTGGTCTGTTCTGAGGTCAGTGTGTGTCCTTTGCTGTAGACGGTGGAGCACTCGGTTCTCAAAGCCAACAGGTCGTCACGCAGCTTAGATACCCTGAGGGACCACAGAGAGCGGCACAGTTTCCATGAACACGTCACACACACATTAATGTCATTACACTGGTTGCCGGTCCGCTATAGAGTAGATTTTAAAGTCCTTTTAATGGTCTATAAATCTGTGAATGGCTTAGCACCTTCTTACCTCACCGATCTTTTGTTGAAACATGAGGTCTCTGAGATCCTCGAATCATGGACTATTAGTGGTTCCAAGAACCAAATTAAAGCTCAGAGGTGACCGGGCGTTTGCAGTGTAATAGTCTGCCGGTTATTATTAGGACTGCGAGTACTGTGGGAAATTTTAAATCAGAACTGAACGCTTATTTGTTTTAAATAGCTTTTAATCGATGATACAGTGGCATGTTATCCATTTAATCCTGTTATTTGTTTGTATTGTCTTTATGTTTAAGCTATGTACAGCACATTGGTCTACAGTTGTTGTTTTAAATAGTGCTTTATAAATAAAGAGACATTCTATTGCTCATTTTGAGGATTATCTTTAATAATCAAGCGTAGCGTCAGTTCTGGCAGGTCATGTTAGTCAAGCTCGCATCAGTGACTCTCAGCTGATCCTCTACTATAGGAACACGACTCTATCACTGTATTCATATATCACTCCTTCAGTATTATCAGCTGATCCTCTACTATAGGAATACGACTCTATCACTGTATTCATATATCACTCCTTCAGTATTATCAGCTGATCCTCTACTATAGGAATATGACTCTATCACTGTATTCATATATAACTCCTTCAGTATTATCAGCTGATCCTCTACTATAGGAATACGACTCTATCACTGTATTCATATATCACTCCTTCAGTATTATCAGCTGATCCTCTACTATAGGAACACGACTCTATCACTGTATTCATATATAACTCCTTCAGTATTATCAGCTGATCCTCTACTATAGGAATACGACTCTATCACTGTATTCATATATAACTCCTTCAGTATTATCAGCTGATCCTCTACTATAGGAATATGACTCTATCACTGTATTCATATATCACTCCTTCAGTATTATCAGCTGATCCTCTACTATAGGAATACGACTCTATCACTGTATTCATATATCACTCCTTCAGTATTATCAGCTGATCCTCTACTATAGGAATACGACTCTATCACTGTATTCATATATCACTCCTTCAGTATTATCAGCTGATCCTCTACTATAGGAATATGACTCTATCACTGTATTCATATATAACTCCTTCAGTATTATCAGCTGATCCTCTACTATAGGAATACGACTCTATCACTGTATTCATATATCACTCCTTCAGTATTATCAGCTGATCCTCTACTATAGGAATATGACTCTATCACTGTATTCATATATCACTCCTTCAGTATTATCAGCTGATCCTCTACTATAGGAATACGACTCTATCACTGTATTCATATATAACTCCTTCAGTATTATCAGCTGATCCTCTACTATAGGAATATGACTCTATCACTGTATTCATATATCACTCCTTCAGTATTATCAGCTGATCCTCTACTATAGACCATTTCAACGGCTATTTGTAGATGGAAGGAAGTGACGTGTTTGGCCCTCAGAAGTTTCCGGTTAGTTAGCGCGCACATTCGAAACAACGGCGGGAGGCGCTTTATTTACTCTTTATATACGGCAATTGTGCGATAATTTTCTTATTCATGCGAATAAAACATGTCAAAATTAAAATTAGGAGCATGTTGTTCAGTGGTTGGATGTTCTCTCAGGCCCGGAACTAACTTTAGAATCAAAGCGTTTAGATTTTCGATATGAATTCGCGCCTGGATTGCAGCAGTGAGAAGAATGGATACTAAGCAACAATATACAGTGTAGTGTACACATTTGGTACACGATTCTGGTAAGTAAAATACTTATTTTTTTCATTGGATTATTTGTATTTCTCTACTTTAACTGTTTAAGTATGATACAGCATAATTTAAGCTAGCACTGTTGGTCCGACCGTAATTGTTTACATATTATGCACCTAGCATTTTGACGCGTGCGTAGTGAAAAGGGGCAAGTTTTTATTTCCTTTTTTTTCTTCTAAATGTTCTGTGGGCTGTAATTAAGTAAGTTAGGAGTTTACTTTTGTTGTCAAGCTGTCTAGTCAGTTGACAACTGCAGAATGGTGTGCAACAGCTAACTGCAGTAGTTTACAAAATGTAAAGGTAAACATTTTGTCATCACTTATTAAGCTTGGCTAGTGTTAATTCCAACATTTACTGATGTATTACACAATAATAGCATTGTTTTTTTTTTTGTTTTTTTTTTACATATTGTGCATTAACCAGATTAAGTAAAATAATTGTTTCTACTTTTGTCTTCAATAGGAAAGCCATCATCTGTAATTTAAGACGCTTAACACTGCTACAGGGAGACAGCTGATCGTCCTGCAGTGCCAAACCACATGTGACCATACAGTGTGTGCAGAATTATTAGACACGTTGATTTTCTGATCATATTTTTTTTCCCAGACACATTTTTACCAATTCCAAACCACATTAATCTTGATATCTACTATTCATTTTGTATTTAATCATATACAAGTGATATAATTGTTTATGAAGGCTGGAAATGAAAACACCTTATATTCAGGTGGATAATAATGGATAATTATTAGGGATGTTTTCTTTTACAGATAAAATAAGCCAAAAAAAAGAGATTTAACTCAGACTGAAAAGTCACAAATTATTAAATGCCCATGAGAAGGATGCAATACTAGGAATTGCAGTTAAGGCTTGACCCATTGGACAGTGAAATGCTCATTGGGTCAGACGAAAACAGGTGGAGAAGAAAAGATGCATGTTAACTGTAAAACAATTAAGGTGAAGAATTAAGCGTGAAACCATCAGGAACTCTTTAGTCTCCAGCGCCGCCATTTTCCAGAACTGCAACCTGGAGTCTCCAGAAGAGCAAGATGTCAGGATCTCAGAGACTTAGGGTAGGTAAAGAATCCTAAAAAATGATGCCCTCTTAATAAGAATCACAAGCTGAAGTTGGTAAAATACATGAAGACTGTTTTTTTTATAGGCCCTATAGACAGACAGATCGAGAGTGACTCTTGACGGACCAGCACCACATCCTCTTGTACCACTGTTTGAAGAATTCATCTTCCAGAATCTGGCAGTAAGTTTTGGGAGTTAATTTTTAGTCCATCTCCTACCCTGAAGTCCGTTTTGCAGAGATGGACTAAAAATTAACTCCCAAAAGTTACTGTCAGATTCTGGAAGATCATGTATTCTACTACACTTCAGCTAGTGATTCCTATTAAGTGGGGGTCATTTTTAAGGATTCTTTACCTCTCTTTTTTGGCTTATTTTATCTGTAAAAGAAAACACGCCTAATTATGCACTAATTATGCACACCCTGAATATAAGGCGTTTTTCATTTCCAGCCTTCATAAACAATTATAAATCACTTGTAAATGATTAAATACAAAATGAATAGTAGTTATTAAGATTAATGTGGTTTGGAATTGATAAAATGTGCCTGAAAAAAAAATATGATCAGAAAATCAACGTGCCTAATAATTCTGCACACACTGTATGAAGCCCCAGATGTTTTGGAAAACTTGAGGATTGATATTGACCCCCTTTGTTCAGAGACTCATAACTCCATTTCTGTTTGTTAAAAAAAAAAAAAAAAATTCTGTGAAATGTTTTATGTTGTCTCAGTTGTTGAAGCATTTTGTTCATACAAGTATTTACACATAATAAGAAATTTGCTGAAAATAAAAGCTGTTGAAACTTAGAGGATGTTTCTTTTGTTTATGTATTTATGAATACATGCAGTAGTCAACATTTGAAGGAGACCTAACCCTTTCATCAAAGTTATACATTAATATTGAACAAACCCCATTCTTGTCTTAGGACAACTTTGATTAACTTCTTTGATCCACTTCAAATGTTGACTACTACAGATGAAACTCAAAACATTAGAATATCATGCAAAAGTGATATTGTGACAATATCACAGTGATATTGTGATATAAGTGAAAAAAATTCAACTTAAAAGGTGTCAATAATATTGTGAAAACATTTTCATAATATTCTAATTTTGAATTCATAAGCCATAATCAATTATAAACAAATAAAGGCTTGAAATATCTCACTTTGCATGTAATTAATCTATATACTATATTAGTTTCACCTTTTAAGTTGAATTACTGAAATAAATGAACTTTTGCATGATATTCTCATTTTTCAAGTTTCACCTATATACATACACACACACACAGCAAATCTGTATGTGACTATTTGAAAACCATAAAAGAACATTTTACCTTCAAGGACCTAAAAAGTGTATTCTGTGTGTTTTATTCTTAATTGTACGATTATTAATCTGCATGTATCTATGTTTCTCTTAAATGGCTAATACGGGCACTAGAAAATAAAGACAGCCAGCTTTAAATTGCATTCACCTTCTATTTATTTGTGACCACATGAATGGCTCAGATAGGACATTTAAACCCTCGCACACCGTTCCACAGCAACAACTTCACCTAACTAAACACACACCCTTGGAAACGTATGAAATGAGTAATGGCATATAGCGATTAGTTTACTAGCGTACATTTAGCATTCATATACATGGATGTTCTGTAAAGCTGCTGTGAAACGATATGTATTTTGAATAGCGCTGTACAGATAAATATGAATATTTGCAGATATACAGACTGACAAACCCAGCAATGCAAGTGAAATGCCCACTCGTAACCTCGTCGGACAAACCATAAGTACGTTTTTGACGCTATTTTGACTTGCTTCATCTGCACCAAACAAGACAGATGTCATCCACATTGTACGAATAAATGTTCCCAACCTTTCCGCTAAGAAATTAATTGTAAGCATCCGGACTGCGATATGCTTTTATCGCATTTCTCGACTCTCGTGTACACGCAAGCAGCCGCAACACGCAATCAGATGATCCGTGGTTAGACTATTCAGGTAAAAAGTTAACGCATCAAAGTCTTAAAAGGGTCATCAATTATTTTAATCATCATTTATTTTCAATTCTTGGAAATACTTTAACTTGCCTTTTTGCTAGACTTAAAAAGTACGAGCTTGTTTTCACCTATGGTTTTCACAGATCCGTGGTTCTAAAATGGCGCCACCGGAAACGATTCAGGGCCAGACATGCGCAGTAGCATTCCAACGCGTTTGTTATTGTTTACGTCCTTGAAATGGTCTATAGGAATACGACTCTATCACTGTATTCATATATAACTCCTTCAGTATTATCAGCTGATCCTCTACTATAGGAATACGACTCTATCACTGTATTCATATATCACTCCTTCAGTATTATCAGCTGATCCTCTACTATAGGAATACGACTCTATCACTGTATTCATATATTACTCCTTCAGTATTATCAGCTGATCCTCTACTATAGGAATACGACTCTATCACTGTATTCATATATCACTCCTTCAGTATTATCAGCTGATCCTCTACTATAGGAATACGACTCTATCACTGTATTCATATATCACTCCTTCAGTATTATCAGCTGATCCTCTACTATAGGAATACGACTCTATCACTGTATTCATATATCACTCCTTCAGTATTATCAGCTGATCCTCTACTATAGGAATACGACTCTATCACTGTATTCATATATCACTCCTTCAGTATTATCAGCTGATCCTCTACTATAGGAATACGACTCTATCACTGTATTCATATATCACTCCTTCAGTATTATCAGCTGATCCTCTACTATAGGAATACGACTCTATCACTGTATTCATATATAACTCCTTCAGTATTATCAGCTGATCCTCTACTATAGGAATACGACTCTATCACTGTATTCATATATAACTCCTTCAGTATTATCAGCTGATCCTCTACTATAGGAATACGACTCTATCACTGTATTCATATATAACTCCTTCAGTATTATCAGCTGATCCTCTACTATAGGAATACGACTCTATCACTGTATTCATATATCACTCCTTCAGTATTATCAGCTGATCCTCTACTATAGGAATACGACTCTATCACTGTATTCATATATCACTCCTTCAGTATTATCAGCTGATCCTCTACTATAGGAATACGACTCTATCACTGTATTCATATATCACTCCTTCAGTATTATCAGCAGCGATCGCGATTACCCTCCTCCCTCCCCAGCTCCTCCTGTCTCAGTCAGGATTTGGCCTTCTGATTCCCCTCGAATTTGTTGTACATTAAAATATTGACATTAATGATATCTGCAATACATTCTTGTTGGTTCTGTTCTGTTTACCCTAAGCGGGGTTATTGCTCTTATTCATGCTAGACTGCCCAGAACAGAACCACACCGCCAATCCTAACCGTATGCTAACTGTCAATCGTATTTGACGATAGTGGTCCTGACTGAAATGAAGTCGATTGATTCCCTTTCTGACCTTTGAACGAGCTGATCAGCCAAGTAGAATTTGCCATCGAGTAGAAGCTGAATGTCCACCACCTGCTGCCTCAGTAGATTCTCACACTCCAGGAGATAGCCGGCGATCTCGGCTTCGTTCTGGAACTGGATTCCTGATTCCAAGCGCTTCGCATCCTGGAGGAGATATTCATTTCCTTTCAGTTTCCCATTGTAAGAAAGTCATAAAAGACATACCTTTGCCACTGCAAAATTTCCAATAATTATTTGTTTTAATATTATTATTTAAAAAAAAAGGTATGGAACATTTTTTATTATTATTATCAATGTTGAAATGTTTTTGCTGCTTTACATTTTTTGTGGAAACAATGATACCATTCAAACATTTATGGAGAAATTAATACTTTTATTCATCAAGGATGCATTAAATTGATCAAAAGTGACAGTGAAGACATTATAATGCTACAAAATATTTCTATTTAATACATGTTTTAATAAATGCAAATAAATGTTGTTCATTGAACTTTCTATTCATCAAAGAATCCTGAAGGGGGGAAAAAATCATCATGCTTTCCACAAAAATATGAAGCAACAAAAATGTTTCAAATCATCATATTAGAGTGATTTCTGAAGGATCATGTGACACTGAAAACTGGAGTAATGATGCTGAAAATTCAGCTTTAATCACAGAAATAAATTACACTTAACAATATATTCACATAGAAAACGGCTATTTTAATTTGTAATAATATTTCACAATATTACTGTTTGTACTTGTGTTTTTGATTCAGCCTTGGTGAGCAGAAGAGACTCCATTAATGTACATTAAAAAATTATAATGTCTCCAAACTTTTAACAGGTTCTGTATATCATATATTATATTATAGTCGTTTAAACTTATATTTGTGCACCAGAGATTAGTTTTATTTTATGCACAGATTCGACTGTGCAATCGAAAAACATAACATCTAAACATACAAAAAAATGATCTAAACATCCTTAAATAATAAATATAAATTTACTTAAGGAAAGTAAAATTGTTTAACAAATAAAAAATAAAATTTTCAGCCTAATTACAGGTATTTGATCATTAATGTCAATCAAGACACTTACAATTATGCATTTAGCAAATCCCCAGCGACTCACAAAAGACAAAAAAAAACAATTCTCCAATATTAATAATTAAATTGCTAAGCGCCCGAACTCACCGACTGAAGAGCCGTCCTTGCGAGCGCTAGTTTGTCCTCTCCGGCTATGCAGTCTCGCTGAACTCTGTTTGCAATCTGCTGGAGCATCTCAAGCCTATGAACAGAAGAAGACAGATACAGTCAAACACCAGGTTGTGCACTGAATGTCCTCTCCCTGAGGCGCGTGTCCCGCTCACCTGGGCCCATACACACAGCTGTTATTGAGGTAAAGCGGGGTGCTGGACAGAGGCTCGTGTGCTCCCGACAGCAGGTTTTCAGCAGAGCCCTGGCTGGTTAAAGTGCTGTCACTCACTGATGAGGCGCTACTGCCGTACACCAGGCTGCTGTGCATCATAACAGGCTAACTATGTGTGTATCCGGCCCAGAGAACGGCGTTTCCCAGCCCTCCGTCAGAAGCAGACGCCCCACCTGCCATCTAAAGCCCGTCTAACAGCGCACGCTTCCAGTCGCTGCTACTTATAGGCTCATCCCGCTGTTATAAGAGCCAGCCCACACTAACATCAGCCCCAGGTCAATGTGAGACAGATGATCCCGCACAGGTTCAGACTGTGAGAGACGTGTGTGTGCCACACTAGACACCACATGCCTTCACTCACGGCAATCATTTAACCATTTATGGCTGTTGTTATATAATAAAAGCGATAATAAATAGTGATTTCCATTTATTTCCAGGTGATTTCCAACACCATGTTTTCACATAAATATTATGTGTACACAGTGTGACTGTCATATCTAACCAAACTAATATCTGATGCACAACAGGGCTGGGCAATATAATTGAAAGAAATATAGAATATAAAGTAGCTGTCAAAAGTTTGGTAACAACTTTTACAACTTCATCTGCTCACCTAGGCTATGTTTATTTAATCAAAAGAATGTATATTGTGAAATATTATCACAATTTGAAATAAGTGTTTTTTTATGTGAATATATTTTAATATGTAATTTATTCCTGTGACCTATGTTTTTCGATTGCACAGGTGTGACAGTCATATCTGCGCATAAAATAAAACTAATCTCTGGTGCACAAATATAAGTTTAAACGACTATAATATAATATATGATATACAGAACCTGTTAAAAGTTTGGAGACATTATAATTTTTTTATGTACATTAATGGAGTCTCTTCTGCTCACCAAGGCTGAATCAAAAATACAGTACAAACAGTAATATTGTCAAATATTATTAAAAATTTAAATAGCCGTTTTCTATGTGAATATATTGTTGTGTAATTCATTTATGTGATTAAAACAGAATTTTCAGCATCATTACTCCAGTCTTCAGAGTCACATGATCCTTCAGAAATCACTCTAATATGATGATCTGATGCTCAAGAAACATTTATGGTTATTATTATCAATGTTGAAAACATTTTTTTGCTGTTTAAATATACCATTCAAATATTTGTGGTAAGATTAAAAAAGGGAGAGAAATTAATACTTTTATTCATCAAGGATGCATTAAATTGATCAAAAGTGACAGTAAAGACATTTATGATGTTACAAAAGATTTGTATTTAATAAATGCTTTTTATTGAAATTTCTAATTATCAAAGAATCCTAAGTGAGGGGGGGGGGGGATTTATCATGGTTTCCACAAAAATCTGATGTTTTCAACATTGATAATGATAATGAATGTTTTTTGAGCATCAAATCATATATTAGAGTGATTTCTGGAGGATCATGTGACACTGAAGACTGGAGTAATGATGCTGAAAATTCAGCTTTGATCACAGGAATAAATTATATTTTACTATGTATTCACATAGAAAAAAAGCTTTTTTAATTTGTAATAATATTTTACAATATTACTGTTTTTATTGTGTTTTTGATCAAATAAACGCAGCCTTTGGTGAGCAGAAGAGACTTCTTTCAAAAACATTAAAAGCAAATAATTTCAGTACATTCTTTGACAATTTACATAAGAATGGATTTATGAATGACTGACACAGACAATCATTCTGCTGATGTTTTATGACTAAGGCCCAGAGGCGGACAGAGTACACAGCTTCATTACTTGAGTAAAAGTACAGATAGCCCTTGCTAAATTTTACTCAAGTACAAGTAAAAGTACTACAGTCAGATGTCTACTTAAGTAAAAGTACTGAAGCACTTGTTTTTAAAAGTACTTGAGTATCAAGAGTACATTTTCTAGATATTGCATTACTACTGCCACGGTGCTTACATTTATGTACAGAAACGTCCTACATGGAGTTATGAAAAATGTAATGTTAATACCTTGGAGAATGTAAAAGGAATTTAAAAAGTAAAATCAAGTCATTTTCATCTTTTTACCATGTTGCTTGATTTAACATTTCTCACTTGCCCACAAGGCAATAGCACACTGGCAACGCTCTGACAAACCTCTGCTAGAGTTTTAATGGATTTTTTGCACCCACATTTGAACCTGACTGTGTTAAACACACCGCATACTCAAGAACATCAAAGCAAATGCTCGGCTTACATTAATGTGTAATATCAGAAAAGAAAATTCAGCTAACAATTGTGTGTACATGTGAGTTTCTCTGTTTTTTCATCAATCAAATCAATAAACAGGTTGGCACATTTCCGGGATGGACCTGCTGCGTCTTCATCCATGGTTTCGTCTCTTATCTAAATCGGACCATGGAGTTGAGTTTGGCGGAAAGCTGAAGGTGATTGCTGATAGGCTGTCCCAATCAGTGGCGCCTGCACAATCCAATCACGTTTGAGAGGGAAACAACAAATTGAGGGTTTCCGAGATTTGTCTTTTTTCCTTTTTTTATTTTTTTTTAGAAGAAGTAATGGGTGCTCACGGTTATGGATAGAAATGTAGCGGAGTAAAGAGTACAATATTTGCCTCTCAAATGTACTTGAGTAAAGTCATGAGTAATCCCCAAAAATGATACTCGAGTAAAGTACAGATCCCTCAAAATTGTACATAAGTACTGTACTCAAGTAAATGTACTCCGTTACTATCCGGCCCAATGACTGTTCTCCCACTCCCACTGGTCACAGACACAGATGTCCCAGTGGTTGCTATGTCAAGCTGGTTATGATGCTCACACAAACAGAGCAAAGCTGTGACAGCACCGCAGTGTTTACACTTTCAGGAGACTGACTAATAGCAAGCTGGACTACAATATATGAAGAATGCCATCATTGGCATTCAATGGCAGTTGCTTGGCTGCACTGCTGGGCCCACCACTTATGAAATCTGACATCTTTGCTTATGGCAGCTTTTTAAAATTTCCATATAAGTCAAAGTATCTACCAGCAAGAGCTAACAGGGACATGCACATGCCCAACCTTGATCCCTTGACTTAAATGTGTCACTTTGCATTTTGTTGAGATATTTTAGTGGACACTTTTAATCAAAACACTTGCAATTTTGCAACTGAATTAAAAAAAAAAAACATTGCGGGCTTGCGAAATCGGCAAGAGGGCATATATTGACCGCAAAGGGGACGCTCACTGAAATGCACATGCAACAAGTGCACATGAAAGCTGTGCACCAGTTCAGATGCATCCTTCGAAGGCCATGAAGGTCAGACTGAGCGTTGTAAAATGTGTTGGTCTAGCCTACAGGTAGACGAGCCGTTGACGAGCGGCGGTAACGTTTGTACTGCACTTTTTTGAAAGTAATATTAAACTGTCTGAAAACAAAACAGGGATCACAACCTGTTTAAATATGTTCACCTTGGTCCAATTCTGCACATAATTAAGAGTATAAACTATATAAAATCATATCTTAGTAAGAGAAGAGTCAACATTTGAACCGCTTTAAAGTTTTTACATTTGAATCATTAGATATTAGAGTTAGTTGAAACCCAATACTTGCATTTAAAAGAGAAAATTGATCTCGTCAAAATCCTGTCAAAAGGAACTCGAGGGTACGGTAGGCAGGGAAGGATGCATCTGTTGTATCCTTTATTTCACGGGAAAGAAAGAAGGAGCCTTTGAAATGGGACAGCCTTCATCGCGCCGCTGTGACTCAAAGGCCTTTGAAGGACGCAGCCTCTGAATTGCGACACAGTTTTGCTATTTGGGATAAGGCCAATAATAATTTGAAAGCTGTGCGGACACGACTGTGCGCGAGACGGAGCAGAACGTGGAAAATGAAGTATAGCCAGGCCTAAACGTCTTGAGGAAACTTAACAGCCAAATAAAAAGCTCATTCAAAATCATTGACTGATTATTTAACATGTTGCTTAAAGGAGAACTCCGGCGCAAAATGACTAGTTTGCATTTTGACTAGTCGAGACTGTTTTCCAAAGATGGCTCCTGTCTGTATACACGAAGTGGACTGTCTTCATCTTTATCTTCTTATTAAATGGTCTGTACACTTACAAAGTTCTCAATGCTTCGTTCTGCATGTAGGGACCCTCATTATGTTACTGTGTTAGTGTGGGGCTATTTTGAGTCTTGTTAGTGGTATAAACTAGTGATTTTTTTTTACTTATTATATGCCCCCATTACTAGCGTTATACGCTAAACAGTTTTTAGAGATAAAACTCTTTACATTCGATTATCATGAAAACAAATCTCAGAGAACGGTTGACTAGATACCAATGTTTTATTAGACCAGTGGTTCTCAAACTTTTTCGGTCATTCCCCACTTTGGACAAGGGGGAATTTTCAAGCCCCACCTGCCCCCATCGCCCCGACACAATGCTAATGAAATACGTAACAAGCTTAAAATGTTCCAATTTATTGAAGTAACAAGTAGTATCAGTATAGTAACAAGTTGTATCTAAATACAAACTAACTATCTACATCAAATAACAGCAAGTTCAAAAATAAAGAAAATGAAGTGCATCTGTGTCATAACTTGCATGAAATTCAAAAATAGAGAAAATAAAAGTGCCTCAAAAATAAAAAAGAAATAAAAGTGCCACTTTGCAATCTGTTAAAAAAAGAAAAGAAGAGAAATCCATTTGGCAAGACAGGTCTATTTATCCCTGCATTAGTGACTGCAATGAGCCTTGCATTGCACAATTTCTCAAAGCAGGGTTGCAGGCTTGACACTGCCACTCTCAAATCATGTTCAATGTTCAGCGAAATTTCATGTCTTGTCGTAAGCCACAACATAATGACGTCACATATTTTCCAACCCAGCCCTCAGCCCCCACTTACGCATGAAACAGCTTCCAGCGCGCCTGGCCATCGGCGCGAAGCATAGGCTACATATCTATGGGCGCAAAAGTTTGTTCCGCTACAATTAATATGCCGACGTCACGTCAATCATTATTTTGGGGGTGGGGAATTCCTGTTACTTGTTGTCGCCCCCGGGGGTGATCGGTCTAATAAGCGGCAACACACAGCTATAAGGACGGTTTGCTCTCACACGCGCTGCATTAATAGTCACACACACGCGCGCGCGTGCAGTCACTCTCTACTCTAGTGCGCGGTCTTGCTCCAGATTCCGGGAGATTGGATCTCATTTGCGGGCGTCAGGGAGCCGCTATCAAAATGCAGGAGACTTCCGAAACTTCCGGGACATTTGGGATGTCTGGATAAAGATATAAAGGCATAAAAAGGAACATTTCCTCCCGTTTGGCGCGCCCCACCTGTCACGTCTCTATTCCCCACCAGTGGGCCGCCCCACACTTTGAGAACCGCTGTATTAGACCAAAGGTTCATTTTGCGCCGGAGTTCTCCTTTAAAGGGGCTATGTGTAGGTTTTTACTTAAAGAAATCTTTAAGATAGAGGGCCCTATCTTGCAAACATTCCCTAGTGCTATTTTGCAGTTCCAGAAAACAATTCCGCCACTGACCAGAAAAAGCCTAGTCTAAAGTCAGTGGCACGTTGCACGTTGTTCATAATGTTATTTTAAGCGTGTATGCTTGGCCATAATGTAGCGGGTGCACAACGCGCATACACTTTGATTCTCTCATCAACACAGATGCAGCAGTTTTTATTTTTGCAAATCATGAATTATAACAAGGAAAAATATTAACACATGAGGGAAATCATTGTGGTGTCCATGAAGATGTAAAAAAAAATGTAGGCCTAAATCTAGCTTACACATTTACCCAAATTTTTCAGGCTAATTGTAGTAATGACGGATCAGACCTGTTTGCCCAATAGTGGCAAGACACATATGTACATAAGGACATCTGACAAATTAGTTTGTCCGTCAAGAACCAGAAAAAAAAAACTCCCATCCCCATACAACGCCACTTCTCTGTCTTTCACGGCCCTGACAAGAACGCCGGTCTCCTCGGCTGTGAACCGCTCCTGGCGCGCGCCTGGTAAATCCGCCATAATAATAGCAATAATAATAGCAATCCGCCATGCAACATGCGCACCTGCTCTTAAAGGGTATGTTGGATGACGCTCTGATTGGTTTATTTCACGTTACGCCCAAACCACACCTATGAATAATGAAGCTACTTCACGAGTTCACACTTACATCAATTAAACAGAGTAAAGATTATGCGTATTTGGCGTGCTGTCCGGGGGGAGGGCTCCGAGCTCGGAATTTTGCCCGAACCCAGAGTACTCCCCCCGTTGTTGTAAGAGTATTAGGACTATAAGTGAGGAGATGGGGTGGTGGAGGGATGCTGTTAAACTGTCAATGAACGGAGGTAAGTTTGCTGTATATATACACAGCGCTTAACTCGTTGATTAAGCACCACTCGTGTCTAATTAGGTTTGATTATCTGAATGTGCTCCACGTGTGTTTAATTAGGTTTAATTATCTGAACGTGCTCCTCCCGAACTTTGTTAATAAAACATCATTTCAGACCAACCCCTTTTAAACTTGCGTCGGGCGCAAGAGGCATTTATCCCGCCGGTAAAATAGCAACAGCGCCCAAGACCCGCCCACAAAGCTACTTGCGCTTCGCGGTTGATACTTGCGTTTCAGATCGTTAAAATAAGGCCCAGAGTCTTCATTTGTACATTTATGAGCCAACCATAATGTAATAGAAAGAATGACACCTTGACTGTCCACCACGGTCGCCTCTATCAGCCTGTAGACTCAATTGTGTGTGGAGGAGTCGGGTCCGAATTGGCGTGAAAATTCACAAAATGTGTCGTCATGCGCGTTCTCGTCTACTTGGACTTACATCCGTACGGCAGCCATTAGTAAGCAGCGGCGATCGCTAGCAGTAGAGTTTCAAATGGATGGAAAGAAGCGACCAGCCTACAGCACAATCCGGATACCCACGGGAAAAAAAGCCTTATCTAGTGCGGCCAAAGAGCGTGCGCACCGAGAACGAGCTGCAGATTCTCTAACGGGCAATGGTGTCAGTAACGCTTAGACATTTCAGAACTTCCGCAATGCTCCTTTAACTTTATATCACCAGCAAAAATTATAGCAAAAATAATCTGCATCACCAATATAAAAATAGAACATATAGAGCCAAATTGACTAACAGCTGTCGCCAGTGCAAACCCTCTTTTGGTGTTAAAAAAACCACTGTCAGGATTTACAAAAGACACGCAGGGCAAAATTAGCACTGAAAAGGCGTGGACAGGGTTATTTATGCGGCTGAACTTATTGCATATGCATTTGTAGGAGTTTCCCTTTCAGACGCAACATTTGTGGGAGGAGATTGAGTATTTAAATGAATCATGCAAGGTGATTTACTACGGTTTGCGCCATTATTTACCGCCCAAAAAAAGCACATCTAAAGCCCTTTTGCGACTGTGTTGTTAATAGATTATCAGCAGCTCTGCTTGTTTTTAACGCTTTTATGGGATTTCGGTCTCACACTAATAAATCTGGCCCTTATTGTGTTTAAAAAAAACAATAATTAGGTTGAGAAGCAAAACTGTGTAATTATGTTTATATTTTTTTAGTTTTCCTTTCATTTTCCCTTCTTTTGTTTTGGAATTGCGCTCTCATGCTAATTTGCCCTGTTTAGTAAATCTGCCCCTTAAGAAATTAAAATATCTCTTTTTAAAGAAAGGAGTCACAAATCACAAAAGAGACCCTTATAAATGAATAAAGAGTACAACACCTTTCTAAAAAACGTTCTAAGAAAAATCTCTCAAATGTCAAAATTTGTATTGTTGCTATATTGATCTGATAAAAATTATTAAAAACGTCAAGTAGATTGTAAGTGAATTCCTCAGTGGAATGCATGTCATCCACGCCCATGTTCTTTCATTAAGAAATAGCGATGGAGAGATAGCGTGTGTAAATCATACCTGTCCACTTCAGGCCTCAGGCTCTTCTCTCTCTCCAGCATGGCCACGATCAGCTTGCCCCATTCCTTCTCCACGTCATTAGGATGGAAACCTTGAGGGAGCTGGATGCGGCCGAACTCCATCCACACCTAAACACACAGCAGAGATTAAGACATCTGTCAGGGACTGTAAATGTACACGAAATATGAAAGATACAAACCTCTAGCATTTTGTAGAGATGATTGATTTTGGCCTTTTCATTCTCTTTCGGTGGGATTTCGTTCTCTTTAAACTGTTGATACTGAGTATAAAGTGCCTGTGAAGGTAAAAACAGTTAGATGAAACAAAGCGGTGTGATTTCAGAAGAAAAGACAAGTTACCCACTGGAGATGTGAGATATAGTACTGCAGAACACCTGAACTCGATGAGAAAGATGGAGCTGCTCCTCCAGTCTTTAACAGTTTCTAACACGAGTGGGACGCTACCTGTGAGCGAGGGCAGTCTGCCTCAGGCTCCATTACACTAAGCAATGTTTAATGAGTCTTAGCAGCTGCTGATCTCTGAAAATACATGTCTGATACATCTGACAAATGACTACTTCAAATTATGGAAGCTTGTTTCCGCCACTGAATAAAATAAATAAATAAATAATTGCGACTTTTTATCTCACAATTCTGACTTTTTTTCTCACAATTGCGAATTTACATCTCGCAATTCTGACTTTATAACACATAATTGCGAGTTTATAGCCTATCTCGAAATTCTGACATCTTTTCTCAGAATTGTGAGATATAAAATCGCAATTGCGTGATAAAGTCAGAATTGCGAGATATAAAGTCGCAATTGCCTGATATAAAGTCAGAATTGCGTGATATAAAGTCAGAATTGCGTGATATAAAGTCACAATTGCGTGTTGTAAAGTCAGAATTGCGTGATATAAAGTCGCAATTGCGTGATAAAGTCAGAATTGCGAGATATAAAGTCAGAATTGCGAGATATAAAGTCGCAATTGCGTGATATAAAGTCAGAATTGCGTGATATAAAGTCAGAATTGCGTGATATAAAGTCACAATTGCGTGTTGTAAAGTCAGAATTGCGTGATATAAAGTCGCAATTGCGTGATAAAGTCAGAATTGCGAGATATAAAGTCGCAATTGCGTGATATAAAGTCGCAATTGCGTGATATAAAGTCAGAATTGCGTGATATAAAGTCGCAATTGCGTGTTGTAAAGTCAGAATTGTGAGATATAAACACAATTCACAACTCACAATTCTGACTTTATAACACGCAATTCTGACTTTATATCACGCAATTCTGACTTTATATCTTGCAATTCTGTCTTTATAACACGCAATTCTGACTTTATATCACGCAATTCTGACTTTATAACACGCAATTGCGACTTTATGTCTCGCAATTCGGACTTTATATCTCGCAATTCTGACTTTATAACACGCAATTGTGACTTTATATCTCGCAATTCTGACTTTATAACACGCAATTGTGACTTTATATCTCGCAATTCTGACTTTATAACACACAATTGCGACTTTATATCTCGCAATTCTGACTTTATAACACGCAATTGCGACTTTATATCACGCAATTCTGACTTTATATCTCGCAATTGCGACTTTTTTTCTCACAATTGCGAATTTACATCTCGCAATTCTGACTTTATAACACATAATTGCGAGTTTATAGCCTATCTCGAAATTCTGACATCTTTTCTCAGAATTGTGAGATATAAAATCGCAATTGCGTGATAAAGTCAGAATTGCGAGATATAAAGTCGCAATTGCCTGATATAAAGTCAGAATTGCGTGATATAAAGTCAGAATTGCGTGATATAAAGTCACAATTGCGTGTTGTAAAGTCAGAATTGCGTGATATAAAGTCGCAATTGCGTGATAAAGTCAGAATTGCGAGATATAAAGTCAGAATTGCGAGATATAAAGTCGCAATTGCGTGATATAAAGTCAGAATTGCGTGATATAAAGTCAGAATTGCGTGATATAAAGTCACAATTGCGTGTTGTAAAGTCAGAATTGCGTGATATAAAGTCGCAATTGCGTGATAAAGTCAGAATTGCGAGATATAAAGTCGCAATTGCGTGATATAAAGTCGCAATTGCGTGATATAAAGTCAGAATTGCGTGATATAAAGTCGCAATTGCGTGTTGTAAAGTCAGAATTGTGAGATATAAACACAATTCACAACTCACAATTCTGACTTTATAACACGCAATTCTGACTTTATATCACGCAATTCTGACTTTATATCTTGCAATTCTGTCTTTATAACACGCAATTCTGACTTTATATCACGCAATTCTGACTTTATAACACGCAATTGCGACTTTATGTCTCGCAATTCGGACTTTATATCTCGCAATTCTGACTTTATAACACGCAATTGTGACTTTATATCTCGCAATTCTGACTTTATAACACGCAATTGTGACTTTATATCTCGCAATTCTGACTTTATAACACACAATTGCGACTTTATATCTCGCAATTCTGACTTTATAACACGCAATTGCGACTTTATATCACGCAATTCTGACTTTATATCTCGCAATTCTGACTTTATATCTCGCAATTCTGACTTTATAACACGCAATTGCGACTTTATATCTCGCAATTCTGACTTTATATCACGCAATTCTGACTTTACAACACGCAATTGCGACTTTATATCACGCAATTCTGACTTTATATCACGCAATTCTGACTTTATAACACGCAATTGCGACTTTATGTCTCGCAATTCTGACTTTATAACACGCAATTGCGACTTTATATCTCGCAATTCTGACTTTATATCTCTCAATTCTGACTTTATAACACGCAATTGCGACTTTATATCTCGCAATTCTGACTTTATATCACGCAATTCTGACTTTATAACACGCAATTGCGACTTTATATCTCGCAATTCTGACTTTATATCATGCAATTCTGACTTTATATCACGCAATTCTGACTTTATATCACGCAATTCCGACTTTATATCTCGCAATTCTGACTTTATATCTCGCAATTCTGACTTCATTTCTCAGTCAGAACTGTAAACTCGCAATTGTGAGAAAAAAAGTCAGAATTGTGAGATAAAAAGTCGCAATTACCTTTTTTATTTTTCATTCTGTGGCGGAAACAAGCTTCCATATCAAATATATCTGATATTTCATAAATCAAAATGTAATATCAGCCTAGGAATGCTTTCCCACAAAACTGCCCCTCACGTCTCTCCAAACCTGTATATTTCTCGTTTCCAAATAATAATAATAAAAAAAGAAATAGGACATTATATTTTGCATAAAGAAAAGCAGGTCTGTTATAAGGACGAATATGATTTATTTTTTATTTTATTTTTTGCATCTTGGCATTATTTTCATGGTAAATATCATGAAAAAGAACTAGTCATTCAGATATTGAAGCTCATTTTCCGCCACATAAGGGGGAAAAAAATCATGCTTTGGTAAATAGTAATTATGAGATGACAAGTCAGATTACGCCATACTGAGATAAAAATTGAAAGTATGACATTAAAAGTCAAAATGTTGACACACTACACCATAATTATGAAATAAAAATGTGGAAATTATGACATACTAAGTTGTAATTATGACATACCAGGTCAAAATTCTTCTAAAAAAAAGTTGACTATGACACAAAAAGTCAAAATTATGACACACTGACTCATAATTATGATATACTAAGTCAAATTTTGACGTGTCATAATTGACAGTCAAAATTACCAGATAAAGTCGACATTATGACCTGCTGTGTCATAAATATCACATAAAAAGTGGAAATTATGACATAAGAAGTCATAATTGAGACATACTACATCATAATTATAAGACATTATGGCATGCTAAGTTATAATTGTCACCAGGGTTGGGAAAAGTTACTTTTAAATGTAATGCGTTACAAATATTGTTACTCCTTAATAAAGTAACACAATATGAAAAGTCAAGACGTTCTATATCATTATTTCGATTTGTATGGCATAAATATGCATTTTTTTTTCTTATGTGGTTGAAATGGGCTTTCATATTCAGGACACCCACAGAGTAGTCAGTTTTGAAAATATTGAAATTATTAAAGCTTGATAAAATCGTGAGGCTTCTCACCTTAAGTTCCACAGGATTGCTGGGGAAATTTCTGTCTGCCATGACAGTCACGTTGTGTTTGATCCACTGGCTGAGGTACATCACCATGTTCTGGTACTCCACCCATTTAATATCCACATCCTGTTTCAGGAACAACATCGACCATCTTAGTCTTTTGATCCACTGCAATTCCATGAAATATGAACACAGCCATACTTCCAACACTATAAGGTTATAGTGTGTGTCACTTCTTGGCTTTCTAGAGAAATTTCCATCATATTGTGTTCATTGGCTTATTTATTTAAGAATAGCAAGCATGTTGGATTCAAGGTTAATGTGACCTTAATGGCATACTGGTTCTCTTCCTCAGACAGCATTATCCAATGCTCTGGGAATGACTCCAAAGATTCCTTAAAAGCTTCCAACTTAGTTTAATGTCATGCATAACAAGCCTCCAAGAAACATGGAATGCTTACATAATTAAAAAATGTAGACAAAGTTTATTTGCATATACCGAGACAAATTCACCAGCCCACCCAGCTGGAAAACGATCTATAGTCCGGTAGCTTCTATTATCCTTGAGATGTTTATGCACTATCAGCTTGAGGATCCTCAGAGAAGAGTCTTTATGAGTTTCAATCACAGACAGGCGGCAATGACAAGATATGCTTTAATGTGCCGTCACACACAGACTGCTCACATTTAACCATCACTGAACACAGAAGAGCCATTTCAGGCTATTTGCATTTGTAGTGCTTTCAATTAAAACAAACCCTTCTGGAAAAAGAAGTGTGCTAAATTGTATTGACTGTGTACTTCAAATGTTAAAAGTATATTTAAAAAACTGTACTTGCAGTTAATGCCAATGAAATAAAAGGCCACTTAAGTGTGCTTAAAAAGTACACTTTCATATCTCTTTCTTAACACACTTAACTACACTTTAAAAGTGCACTTTGTAAAACTGTCAAATTAAAGTTTGACTTTGAAGTGCATTGTTTTAATAATCTTTTGTCGTGCTTTAAAGATGTGTTGGCAAACATGTAACATACTTCATTATAATTATAATTAAACTGTAGTGTGTTATTCAATATTTCATTTAAAGTTAATATATAACTTCATTACAAATGTGTATTCGCAAATATTTGTCAATACATTCAGCAGCATTTTTGAAATTAAAGTTGTTCTTAAGTCCTACTTAATGGGTTTAAAATCACTCTAAAGTTCAGCTAATTGCATTTAATATACATTTAAGCTAGAATACTCTTTTAATTAACATGCAGCTAAGAGTCTAAAAAACATAATATTTTACATTCAGATTGCACTCTTTTATTTCCGTAATTAGTATGCTGAAGAGTACTATTTTTCACAAGGGTAGTTATGTTAAAAATCTGTGATTTACTTACATTTGCACTGATGCCCTCCATGCCTTCCGGTACTTTCGGGAAGACATCGTATAATGTTGAGACATAAGTAATGACCGACTTCTCATCCGGAGATGACACGTCAACATCTGCTCGAAAGAGGAAACATTTGCTTAGTTAGAATGCTACTTTATAAACCATTGGAACAGTTGTGCAACCAATGCCTGTAACCTTTCCTTTCAGAGCAATTCACTACAGACAAAACAGTTTACGGGGTCTATGAAGTGTTGAATTCGATGTTTACTCTGCTGAGGGCATTGAGTACTATTCTTAGATCCCAGTGTTGTTTTACAAGTGACCATGAAACCCAGTGAAACTGCAGGGTGAAATATCTGGCATTCAGACGCATGGCTCTGGAGACTCCTCAACACCTCAGAGCAGAACCAGTGATGGCTCACTTCAGTCGTTTGGTAGAGTTGTGTTAACTAGAAGCTCATTCTCACTCTAGGACATCTCTGAAGTTTCACACTTCACCAAAAGAAACAGAGATAGTTTTTGACCTCATTGTTTTGAAATGCTGGGTAACCCGTTTTCAGTGAGAAAACGTTGGCATAATAATAAGGATGATGGAAAATTGTTTTTTTAATGACAATACTGTCAAACCTGGCATGTGTGTTTTTAATATCATGTAATTATTTACATTTACATTCATGCATTTAGCAGACACTTTCATCCAAAGTGACATGCAATAGAAGTACATAAGCAAGCCGTCACAGTACTAAAAATATTAATAGTGTACAATTGTAGGTTTAATAGAAAGCCAGACTAGGAAACAAGCAAGACCCGTTCTCACACTACAGGAGTTTTAGGATGATTTGTCCCTGATTTTCCCCTCCTGACAATCTGAGAAAAAATCTTGTCCAGGACATTGGTTGGTTCTGATGTTCGTGTTTTTAGACATAATTACTAACTTTCATTAGGTTTTGCATTTGGATATATATTTAGTAGTGCTGTCAAACGATTAAAATATTTAATCGCGATTAATCGCATTAATGCCATAGTTAACTCGCGATTAATCGCACATTTTTATCTATTCTAAATGTCTCTTGATTTCTTTTTGTCCCATTATTTTTTCTCATTTTAATGCTCTTATCAACATGGAAAAGTGGATCGGCTTGCTTTGAGCAAATGTTTTTTATTGAAAACAACATATACTGTGTTCAATTTCACACTAACATTCTCACTTGGAGCAAATAATCTCTCACACAATGTAACACTGTCCATCAATAAAAGGGTGAAAGAAATACTGACGAGGTCCTGATATTGACGAGGGGGCGGAGAATTCGCATCAGCTGTGTGTGTGTGTGTGTGTGTGTGTGTGTGTGCTTGGCCATCATCAAGTGGTATTTCAGACTGGACGTGCTGTGATGATGATAGCTCAGTTCACAACGACAAAACACACACAGATCACTTTGGTCTCGTCAATGGAACATTTGGCAACTTTTTAAAAGTAAACTTTCAATTCAGAATCTTATTGGCGTCCATTTCGGCGTCTCGCGCTCGTCATCCACTCAAAAACTAACGTTAACCAACTATTTGGCCGGCTCGCAAGCCCAAACATGCGCGGCGTGCCTGTTGTTTTGTTTCCGGTCTAGCTAGATCCGCTTGCGCTTTGGTCGACGAAGCAACAAAACGTCGCGCACGCCGCGTCCTGTTGCAAAAGCATGTGAAAAAACGACAAAGTTTGCTAGGCCAAAAAGGCTGTTAATCGCGCGATAAAAAAATAACGCCGTTAATAACGCGTTTAACTGACAGCCCTAATATTTAGAGATTATTAAAGACTAGTTTTTGCCAGTTTAATTGTTGTTGTTGTTTTAAATGTTGATTTGAGGTGTTAGTTTTTGCATCATGATTACAGTCAAACCAGAAGACAGTGGGTCTGTTTGGCACTCCTGATGTTTTAGAGTTTCACCCCTTCACTGCTGTGTACTTTTTCTCTGCATTGTGGCTGATTTGTATATTTTTCATATTTCCAGGTTATATGGTGGTCACCACGAACAACACAACCATTCGTCTTTTTCGAATCAAGTCAACGATTGTTTTTTATCACATAGCAAGTGCCGCAAAAGTCACCAAGTTTTATACCATTCTGATGAAGGTACGATTGTATTTTTTTTTTTTTATGACCGAACAAAACCAGAGGGGTGTTTAGACCCCAGTGTTCTGTGTCAGGTCTTTTCCTTGTATGGCTTTTTGTTTGGTGTTTTCAGTTCTGCTCCTGGTGTTCAGTTTTGGATCTTGTGTTCTCTGTTTTGACTCTTATTTTCATTTAATCTTACTCTGCATTTGGATCCAGCTCTCCTTCGTTTTTGAGTTTCGCCAATGTTACATTTACACATGAGAGCAGCCAATAAACGTCTTTAACAATGACTTATCAATGTATTATTTTACTTTTACAGAACCTACATTTTGACAAGTGATTTTTGTGTGTGTATGTGTGTGTGCAAGCAGCATTGTAATAAAAGTACCACAACTAAACGGTTCCATTGGTGACCTCAGCCCAAACATTAACATTTGACACCTTGGAGTCGGACAGTGTTGTAACTGGAGCGTGAGAATACACACTTGCTCCATCAGGTCAACATATATTAGGACAGTAGAAACTCACCCTCTGGGTCCAGCAGTCGGGCCACACCAAGCTGCTCGGCCACACCAAACGCTTGCTCTAAGTTGGATCTGCTACTTTGTGTTGAAACTCTGCTCATATCCACCAGATCAGGCCTGAATGAAGACAAAATCGTGACAATATGATCTTATTGCAAAATCTCTGCATGTCTGATATCTTTCAGTGACAGATATGTTTGGTATTACATTCCAAGATTTAGCTTTAATCAAAATTTTGACAGGCATTTTCAATTATGCAAATTGGCCCAGTGTCAAAAACTTCACATGTACAGTACTCACTCACAATCAAGAGACGTCATTCATTTGAAGGAGCATATAAGCAACAATTATATTTTGCATTGAGAAAATTAAGCTTATTTTAGGACCGCTACGAATCTTGGTCCCAAAATCTTGGTCTTCATATTCTTTAAGAAAAACAGGTTTTCTTCTTTTTGATTTTGGGGTGAAATATGACCCAGCTATGCTCTTGACAGGTTTCGTGAGATTCACTCATAAGGATTATTATCACTACCAAACCTTCCCTGACTGACAGGAATAGGGATGGCTAGAAATATCTTTGCACAAAGAAGTAATTATTCAGAATCTAGGTCATCTGTACGTCTGTTAGGTAAAATGACATTTCATCAAACTATAAAGGGCAGATTATGACTATGAGGCACAACAGATCATTCCAAGAATAGAGATGAGAGATACACGTACTGTACAAGTGTATAAACACCTCTCGTAACCTATTTTACATCCACAATGTAACATTTTATTACAGAGTGAAACAGGATATTCAGTTTGAAGGAAGGCCAAGACTGTGGTTGTTACGGTACCAAAATTTCAGTAGTCGGTAACATACCAATACTAGTTCAAAGTTTGCGGTTCTCTGTACCAATTTTAGTACCAGAGCAAAAACTTTTGAATTATGTACTTTAAAAAAATGTTGTCCTGTTTGTCTCATCCCTTGGTTATCCCGATCAATCATAGTTTCTGATTTAATCACGCATTTGAAAACTGTTGTCAATCCAGACACTTTGCAGCATGAAACACTCAACTAAACAGTATTCAGATTGTGAATAGGTAATGAACAGAAAGCCAGAGAAGAGCTTCCCTTTATAATCACTAAGGCTATCAATCTCTAAAGCGCAAGCTCACTGAATTGTGCATTCTCGCGAAAACTCCTATTATAATAAAAAAAGCTGTCTTAATTGTACAATGAATCTCTTAGGCCACGTTCACACGGCAGCAGAACACACTTGTCCAGTCCTTAAAGGATTAGTTCACCTCAAAATGAAAATTTCCTGATAATTTACCCCAATGCCATCCAAGATGTTCATGTCTTTCTTTCTTCAGTGAAAAAAAAATTAAAAAAATTGAGGAAAACATTTCAGGATTTTTCTCCACACAATGGACTTCAACGGTAACCAACATGTTGAAGTCCAAATCAATGCAGTTTCAAACGGCTCTGCACGATCCCAGCTGAGGAATAGGGTCTTATCTAGCAAAACGATCGGTCATTTAAAAAAAAAAAAAAAAAAATATTGATATACTTTTTAACCACAATTGTTGGTCTTGTGCTGGTCTGCGACGCGCCAGGCATTACGTCATCACGCTGGAAAGGTCACGCTGGACGTAGGCGGAAGTATCGCCCCATTCGCTAGATAAGACCCTATTCCTCAGCTGGGATCGTGCAGAGCCCTTTGAAACTGCATTGATTTGGACTTCAACAATTTGGTTACCGTTGAAGTCCATTGTGTGGAGAAAAATCCTGAAATGTTTCCCTCAAAAATTTTAATTTCTTTTCCACTGAAGAAAGAAAGACATGAACATCTTGGATGGCATTGGGGTGAGTAAATTATCAGGAAATTTTCATTCTGAGGTGAACAAATCCTTTAATACGGTTACGTTCACACACAGTATGGTTATTTACAGGAGTGACAACCACATTCTATAACCAAACTCACATCCGTAATTTCAGGACTCACCCCTGTTAGGAGATGCGGTTGTCAATCCCAAAAACTGACAGAGTCTAGCATTATTTACAGTACATCGTGCAGCTCGCGTAAAATAAAAACAAAACAGCAGTGTGTTAAATGGATTCTGACTAACTTGCTGACTAGCATCTCTGATTGGCCATTGAATTCACATGCTCAACAGATATGACTGTGATTGGCTACATTGCTCACCGCTAGTAAATAGAAACCTTTGACACTCAGAGAGCGCTCAAACAAACATGAACAAGAGCGTTTAAAAGCAGTGTCTATCAGAAGGTACTGAATACACACGGTACTTTGGTTCTACTGGTACTGCAGAAATGCTGGCAGAGTTTTATCCATCTGTAGCAGAGCAAGTTATTACATTTTTTATGAAAGATTTGTTTTTCTATGGAATAACGTGAATCGATACACTATGAACAATTTGACAAAGAAGCTGGTAGATATTGATGTAATGTTGCCTTTTCTGGCAATATGGACAGCTGACAGTGAGACACACCACTAGGGTTTAAAGCAGAGCCTCTGTGTTTAGTCAAATCCAAAGCGGGCTTTACATAGGTCACCAAAAACTGAAATTCTGTCTAGGGATGTCACGGTACCAAAATTCCAGTAGTCGGTACGGATACCATTAAAATTTTACGGTTCTCGGTACCAATTTCGGTACCACAGCAAAATCAGTTTGAACTATTTTTCCAATTTATTTAAAGGGCATATTGCAGGTTAGAGGACCCAACGAGTCAATGTATTGAAAAACAATGTAGTAATTAGATTTTCTTTAAAATATACTTATAAATACGTTACATTGGCTTCTGGAGTCGTTTTTGTGAGAGAATTTTACTTCCGCATCTGAAAATGGGCGTGACGGGCGTGACGTAACGGGCGGGAGAGCAGTCGATTCAAACCATTCAAACAACAGGAAAACAATGGATCGCAATGACATTTCGGACTTACTCCTATGACAGACGGACGACAGCCTTACAATTATGAGCCTGCCATGCTGCCGAGAGAGCAGGGACAGGCCAGGATTAATGTTAGACAGAACAACGGTCAGAGGAGACACACATTATTGCAAAAGTATTATTATAAAAAAAACTTGTGTGGAGTGAGTGTACGCAGCCGCAGTTTATTGCATCACTTAATCGCGCGTATTTTTGATTAGCCTAGCTGTCAGATACTGAGTAAACATTAAAAGAACAGGCCTATTCAATCTTCCCTGGATGTTTTTTAACGAAGAAATTAAATAATAGCAATCAGGAGAATGGAAGCAGCAATAAAAAAATGAGGACTGTAGTGCTGTCGGCAAAACATTATACCACTATAAAAACTGCACTGCAACAAAAAGGTAAGGCATATGTGTTTTTATATTTAATGCTGTTCACTGTGAGTTTTAATTAATAGTGTAATAGTTAATAGTGCATCGTTCATTCTGTTTGGTAAAATGTAAGGTGTATATCGTTCGATAATGTCGTTGTTCTACATGCACAGAGGGGAATGCAGGCCTATTTGAAACGCCGCCACGGCAGGTGTCGTGGTGAGAGACCACCGCTAACTTATAGATAGGCTATATAGCCTATAGCCTACACGTTCGCTAATGATATACATTGTGCTCACAATATTGTACAGATTATTACCATCGTATATCAGTTAATAGCAAAGCTATTATTGGTCATCTAAGAGTATTGGAATTTATTAATAACAGAATAAACTTGATCAGGCGCGTAATATCCATCCAGACTAACGTTACATGATATAACTTAGCGTTTTCTCATCGAGAGATAGATAGATATTTTTATTCCTGATATACACGTTTTTGTTCCTCCGATCTGGTGTAGGGCCTACGCTACACACGACCGCGTTTTTCGAAGCCGATGCAGAAGAGAAATCCTGTCTCGCAGCTGCACAAACCGCACACAGGCACGAAAGATATACAGCACCGTCCCTTTTCTTGTTAGGAAACCTGACTCGATGTCCTAACAGGCCGGAGTTTTTGCAACCTCCACAAACACAATAATTTACCATGATGATGATAAATTAAAATACAAAAACTACCGAAAACACTGATTCACGACCGCTCTCACTGACTTTTTTTTTATTCGATGCCACAAGAAAGAGGTTTTACATCGGCCTACATTGCCAGGAAATACAAAATACAAAAAAAAGTTTTACATAAAATCCAGTGCTTTCAAAGCATTACATGTTTTCATTGCTTTTTTGTTTTTAGTTTGTTCCAAGAGATGTACATATAATGTGAAGTCATTTATAAAATGTGAAAAAAAGCCCAATTCTTTTTATGTATATGGTATTTTCCTAATAAAACAAATAACTGTATAATATGTTGTTCTTTACATTCCAAATTGTCATTCTGATGTTAAAAAAGCAAATTTACCCGCTTGTACTGAATAAACCTATCTGCGCTGCTGATGCTCCCTCCCTCTGGTGACGTAAAATGACGCGATGTTGAAAAAAAAAAAACGTTTTTTACGAGCAGTCAAAGAAATGCTCACTTTATCTACTAAATTTGTGCCCTTATGTCGTTTTAAAACATTTTAAATCCTGCATTACCTTTTCATATGGTATTTTCATACAAGGTTATATATTAATTTAGATTTTAAACGTTTTTTAAAAAAAAAAAAACGTTTTTTACGAGCAGTCAAAGAAATGCTCACTTTATCTACTAAATTTGTGCCCTTATGTCGTTTTAAAACATTTTAAATCCTGCATTACCTTTTCATATGGTATTTTCATACAAGGTTATATATTAATTTAGATTTTTTTTTAACCTGCAATATGCTCTTTAACTATTTGAAAAAAAAATATTAAATTCAATTCAATGACTTTATTATTTATGACGGTAAATTTATGAAAGCATTGAAGGCTACAAGCTGTTTAAACGTTTATTGCTGTTTATTGATGATATTGAGAAATATTGCTTATAAAAAAAATCAAGTGAAAAATAAGCAACCTTCTATGCACACATTATTATTATTAGTAGTAGTATTTTTAATTAATGGAGACGTAGTTAAATCTATTGTACAGTAGCCTAATATAATTATTTCTGTCAATTTCTTTAAGTTAAACCAAACTTTTATTTTGACGGGTTGCCGTGAAGACCTTTGAGTTTCTGTGCGTGTATGATATGACGATAGTTTTTCTCAAATGAAACGGTAAAATGCTCATGAAGTGACTCTCGGAGATGAATTGAATCATGAATCATGTCCTCATATCGTGAGGCAGCAGAGACTGAAAACAGCGCGAGCGTTACTCGTGCTTCAGTGTGACACCACATCAGCAGCGCCGCCGGTCGCCATGTCTCAGCGCTTTCATGAAGAGGACGCAGCTTCACGCCCTTCGTGCATGCGCGTCTAGAACCGGGTTTGACCGGGTACTCGGTGCCGCCGGTACTTGGTACCGTGACGTTTAAAATTAAAAGTACCGACTTGGTACTGAAGTACCGAATATTTTGACAACACTAATTATGTCATTTATTTACTCACCCTTTAAAACACGAAATCAGATGCAAACAGATAAAAAAGGCATGAGGCTCTAGAAATTGACATTACCTGTACTTATGAATAATAGCATTGAACAGTCGTCCATCCCTCCACGAGGTAGTGAAGTTGTCGCAGCGAACACCCACGTAGCCTTCGGTCATCTGCTTGGACCACAGCAGAAGCCTCTCCTTGGCTGTCATGTCCTCGGACTCTCCCGTCACATGGATGTCCGAGATCTGCAGGCAGGAAAGATGACATTTTCGTTATTGTTAAGAATCTGAGTTATAACATAGATATGGGGCCTCTTTTCAAACCCAGTCATATTCAGCAATCTGTAAAGAAATGGTCATTTTGTAACACAAAAGTCTCCCTGTAGTCAATAATTGTATCCCTTAAAACTCATCTTTGATCACCAAAATTGCACCAAAATGACATGTTTGAACTGGTTTTCCTTGAAAAGGAAATTTAGTCATAATTTGTAAGTCGCTTTGGATAAAAGCGTCTGCTAAATGAATACATGTAAATATAAATGTAAAAGAAATGTCTTCATGCCTTAAAATAGCTTGAATGTAACTCGACACCATTGCCTCATTAAGTATTCGCAGTTCTATGAATATGCAAATGAGCCCCGCCTCCACTCACTCACTCAGCTCAGAGATCCACTGGTTGACGATCACACGTTGATCTGATTGGTTACAAGTTCGTTTGTGACGTCAGAAACACCAGCGATTTCAACCCCGTGATTTTGAGACAGCAGTTTTAAAAAGAAAATACTCATATAGATGCTACATATAAATAACATTAAAAGCTTGATTGTTACCACAGGGGGACTTTAAATGGTTTTAAAAACCATATAACAGAATTACACTTTTTTAAACTAATGTGCATGACTTCACATCTATGTGAATAATGTAGCCATAATGTAATTTCAATCTGATCTGCAAATAATCTAGCGAAAGGTGAGTTTAGAATTAAGAATAAATAAAGATGCATATATATCATGCACATACAGAGATTTTTGTGCACCTTTATGATTATGACCGTGAACACAAAGCATGGCAAGACTTTATCAGCGAAGAAGAATAGAGGGCAAAAACTGAAAGTGAATGACAGGGACGTCGAACACTAAGAAAGGATTGTGTCCAAACAACACAGAACCACTGCAGCAAACTGACAGCAAACCTCAATATTCACCCTGAAAACCGTTTACACAAAACCCGACCACAGAAAACTTCACAAAACCAACACCAATTAAAGATTTTACCTCAGACATCACTGCTAAAATGTGAAAAAGATGGAGTTATGATCATAAAACATGGACCGTTAGAGCATGAAGATGAACTTCATCATCATCTCTGATCAGTTTAATCACCTGACGTGAATATTATTGAGTGAGAAGCAGATTCACTCCTTCAACATGTTCTGATAGACCACATTCAAAAGTTGTATTAATCTACTCTAGTAAGGTTAGAAGTTAAAATATTAAAATATTGCCTATTTCCAGGTGTTCACATTATTTTGCCCAACCCCTGCAGATTGTGTTATAGTACCAAAAAAGTTCTGTGTTTGTTATCCTATCAATATAACATTAGCAAATGTCTGTAATTTGGCCTTTTCTTAATGTCTGTTTCTGCATTGAGGCTCAGCTGGTGCAAGTAGAAAGGCTGAATCATGTGACATTTGATCAGTGATTCCCCAGCACAGGTTGGTTGATCTGTTTCTTCATTTAGATATATGTATAGTAGTCTCCATGTAGGTGATAAATCATATTAAATGCATTTTCAATATAGCATTGCAAAACACTGATGGTGACTTATGAACAGAGACCGTCTCACATGACTTCACGCTAAAAAGAAGGATTTTCAGCTCTAAAATCAAATGCCTGGAGCAAAAGTTAAGCCAACACCTACTGATTTAAGGAAACACATTATACCACAACAGCTTAACAATCATTTACAGATCGGTAAGTGTGTAATATGTCTACGTGCTGACACTGAAGTAAACTCAAAGGAATCTGCCGGCCGGCCACAGTGTAATTATAGCTTGTAGGAAGAGGGCAGAGCACATGGTGTTTAGACTGTGGGTGTGGAAAGACTGAGCTATTAAACCAAGAACCAAACACACCAAAACATGCCAACTCTGACTAATCACTGCAGTGAATGATAACATTATGGAAACTCTGTGTCATTCATTGAAAAATGGCTAGTGTCTAGATTCTAGTATCTAGGATGAGAAACGTTTTGGAAAATGCTTGAAAACGCTAATGTGGACAGAGAGTGTTTTGTAATGAAAACTCAGTTTTCATATCTATCCGGATTAATGTAGATGTACCCTGAGAGTCGAATGTTCCAGGTTGACATCTAATAATTCTAGCAACAAAGACCTGGTGTGAATGCAGCTTACTGTATATCACAAATTAACAGTATGACATGCAATGGAAATTATTGTTTTAAAGGTTTAGTTCACCCCAAAATGAAAATTCTGTCAGTAATTACTCACCCTCAAAAGTTATTAAAGACATTGTTAAAATAGTCCGAGTGACTACAGCGGCTCAACCTTAAGTTTATCAAGCGACGAGAATACTTTTTGTGCGCAAAAAAACAAACAAAAATAACGACTTTATTCAACTATTCATTTCCTTCTCTGTGGGCCTCGAGATTTCACGTAGTGTAACAGCGCAGCGCTTCTGTGTTGTACGTCACACGCAGGCTCACTATTGGCCGACGCTGGTCATGTGTGTGTGATGCGTGTGACGTACAACACAGAAGCGCTGCACTGTTACACTACGTGAAATCTCGAGGCCCACAGAGAAGGAAATGAATAGTTGAATAAAGTCGTTATTTTTGTTTGTTTTTTTGCGCACAAAAAGTATTCTCGTCGCTTGATAAACTTAAGGTTGAGCCGCTGTAGTCACTCTGACTATTTTAACGATGTCTTTAATAACTTTTCTGGGCCGGCAAGTTTCAATCCCTTAGAAGCCTATGGAGGAGTGATCCAGCTCTCAGATTTCATCAAAAATATCTTAATTTGTGTTCCGAAGATGAGGGAGAGTAATTACTGACAGAATTTTCATTTTGGGGTGAACTATCCCTTTAAGAAACCTCATGTGCATCATGTCATTGCATCATAAATGGCATCTCAAATGTTGACAGATGCTGATATTACCTCCTGGTGTTTAGTAAAACCAAGTTTAAGATCTTGCTGGACAGTATCCAAAGAAGCCTGGGAAACAAAATCCCCCGAGCAAGTGTGGGCCCTCCTCCGCTTCCTGTGCACTTGAGTGTCCCATATAATTTTGGAGAACCCTTCCATGTTTCCATGTGTCTGGAGCATATGCTCCACCGCTCCAAAACTCGCCGCCCTCCCCAATTGTCTCCGCAAAAGTTTCTTTTCCACAAGCCTGTCCTTTGTGGTGATGCTTCCGGAGCTCTTGTTGACCCCGTGTAGATTATGGTCGGCTTTGCGCCTGCTTTTGTCCTTATTTATCTGATAAGTACCTGGCTTTCTACCAGTTTTACCTCGGAGGACTGGGACTTCTCCAACATAGACCCCATGGCTGATACTGTGCTGCCTGGGCCTTGGAAACTCGTCTTGCTCTGAGTTCAATGTACACACCAGATTGAGAGAATTACCATCAGATGTGGCATAATCCAGGTCATCAGTCTTACAGCTTCCATGGCTTCTTAAAGAGTCAGTGGCATTAAAATCAGCTGATTTTCTCTTTTTCCTCCTTTGAAAGTATCGGCGTCCACTGAGCTGCTTTGGTGCGGGGCTGATCGGGGCTTTCGTGGGATCAACATAACACTCCTCCCTAGAGTCCCTAACGCATCCACACATATTACCCATGGCGGTTGCTCATTCTAATACGGCTGCAAATTAAAAAAGCTTCACTCCATCCAGCCAGCTTTAAACAAGATCAGCAAGTTCAAGAGTTTCTTATCCCAGGAAGTACCAGCCATCGTTTCCCTAGCAAGTATTTAGGTAGGAAGGTGATGTCAGACAAATCAGCAGTAGTCCAATATCCAGAGAAGTACGTATGATGTGAATCCCTCTGAGACTCGGTAAAGGACCGAGACGCTCCAAACAAACTTCTGTTTCGTGTATCGCAAGTTCACCAGGCTCGCTGCACAGCCCGGCCCTTTCTTCTCATGCTGCCAACACACTGAAGACTCAGTGACCTTTGAAACTGCACCCTTTGCCCTGATCCTCCAGAACAAACACTATACAGATCGAGGCGACACAAACTAACGCAGTTCTAGGTAGCTCTCTGTCACAGCTGAGGAAACGTCACCGTCCTCATGTGATGTGTAAACACAGCCACCCCCAGAACCCTGCTGGTGTTTAGTTTCCAGAGGCTGAATGTCCTCAGTGGTGGGAGGCTGGAGAGAGAGAGAGAGAGAGAGAGAGAGAGAGAGAGAGAGAGAGAGAGAGAGAGAGAGAGAGAGAGAGAGAGAGAGAGAGAGAGAGAGAGAGAGACTCTCATCTGTTCCCTGATGGCTTCTGGGCCGTGTGTGAAACCTCTGCTCAGCATGTTGAGCCATTCAAATAGGACTTACCAGGTTGAGAGAGTCATGGCCTGTCATGTGGCCTTTTAAAATAACAGGACAACGTGGCTGGATCTACAACATGGCAAACTGAGCTGCCCCACACAACAAAGCTCTCTATTTGCTCTTTAATCTAGCTCAAAACAAGAGCAAAGCATTGAAAAGGGTCAAGTCCAACACTTAAAGCAAACAAACATAACCAGCAGTCATACACATGAAAGATGATAACTTATATTGGCTATATAAACTTGGTTGGGTATATATTATATAATCTCAGTTTTATAGTTATAGAATATAATTAGCTTACACAACAATTATTGAAAAAACATTCATTTAAAGTTAATTAAGGGTGTTAGCTAGGGTAAAATCCCTATTACTATTGTGTTAAATTGTTTTAGGGAACTTAAAACAAAATGTGCTGCTACTTTTGCCACATCTCACCACCATAACATCACACACACTTGAGGACGAATCCCTAGAAACTTCCTCAAAATTTATAGTAACCATGCAGAAACATGCTATAAACGGCTTTATAAATTAAGGGTGTTATAATACACAAAAAAGGAAAACAAGTCTCAAATGCACACGCATCTGACAATAAGGAAAGTATACAGCGTATAGTTTACAGCACGTCTGGTATAGTGCTGGTCCAGACTGGTTAATGCTGGTTAGGGCTGGTATAGTGCTGATTAGTGCTGGTATAGTGCTGGTCCAGACTGGCTAATGCTGGTATAGTGCTGATTAGTGCTGATTAGTGCTGGTCCAGGGGTGTGTTTCCCAAAAGCATCGTTAGCCAACTATGGTCGCAAGTTCCGTCGCTACCAATAGAGTTCAATGGAAATTGCGATCATAGTTGGATAACGATGCTTTCGGAAAACGCACTCAAGGCTGGTTAATGCTGATAAAGGCTGGTATAGCGCCGGTCCAGACTGGTTAATGCTGATATAGTCCTGATTAGTGCTGATATAGTGCTAGTCCAGGCTGGTTAATGCTGATAAAGGCTGGTATAGTGCTGGTCCAGGCTGGTTAATGCTGGTACACAGTAGTGCTGATTAGTGCTGGTATAGTGCTGGTCCAGGCTGGTTAATGCTGGTATACAGTAGTGCTGATTAGTGCTGGTATAGAGCTGGTCCAGGCTGATTAATGCTGATTAGTGCTGGTCCAGGATGGCTAATGCTGATTAGTGCTGGTATGGTGCTGGTCCAGACTGGTCCAGACTGGTTAGGGCTGGTATAGTGCTGATTAGTGCTGGTATAGTGCTGGTCCAGACTGGTTAATGCTGGTTAGGGCTGGTATAGTGCTGATTAGTGCTGGTATAGTGCTGGTCCAGACTGGTTAGGGCTGGTATAGTGCTGATTAGTGCTGATTAGTGCTGGTCCAGGGGTGCGTTTCCCGAAAGCATCGTTAGCCAACTATGGTCGCAAGTTCCGTCGCTACCAATAGAGTTCAATGGAAATTGCAATCATAGTTGGATAACGATGCTTTCGGAAAACGCACTCCAGGCTGGTTAATGCTGATAAAGGCTGGTATAGCGCTGGTCCAGACTGGTTAATGCTGATATAGTCCTGATTAGTGCTGATATAGTGCTAGTCCAGGCTGGTTAATGCTGATAAAGGCTGGTATAGTGCTGGTCCAGGCTGGTTAATGCTGGTACACAGTAGTGCTGATTAGTGCTGGTATAGTGCTGGTCCAGGCTGGTTAATGCTGGTATACAGTAGTGCTGATTAGTGCTGGTATAGAGCTGGTCCAGGCTGATTAATGCTGATTAGTGCTGGTCCAGGATGGCTAATGCTGATTAGTGCTGGTATGGTGCTGGTCCAGACTGGTCCAGACTGGTTAGGGCTGGTATAGTGCTGATTAGTGCTGGTATAGTGCTGGTCCAGACTGGTTAATGCTGGTTAGGGCTGGTATAGTGCTGATTAGTGCTGGTATAGTGCTGGTCCAGACTGGTTAATGCTGGTATAGGGCTGATTAGTGCTGGTCCAGGATGGGTAATGCTGGTTAATGCTGGTATAGGGCTGATTAGTGCTGGTATAGTGCTGGTCCAGGATGGGTAATGCTGGTTAATGCTGGTATAGGGCTGATTAGTGCTGGTATAGTGCTGGCCCAGACTAGTTAATGCCGGTTAGGGCTAGTATAGTGCTGATTAACGTTGGTATAGTGCTGATCCAGACTGGTTAATGCTGATATAGGGCTGATTAGTGCTGGTATAGTGCTGGTCCAGACTGGTTAATGCTGGTTAGGGCTGGTATAGTGCTGATTAGTGCTGGTATAGTGCTGGTCCAGACTGGTTAATGCTGGTATAGGGCTGATTAGTGCTGGTCCAGGATGGGTAATGCTGGTTAGTGCTGGTATAGTGATGGTTAATGCTGGAATAGTGCTGATAGTGAATTAGAGAATTAATTCAACCAAAGTCACTGGCAAAGTGGCAGTGCTCAACTAAATGGAACACTAATCACCATAATGGTGACTTCAAACAGTCCTAAACAACCTTTGTACATACAACCATATGAAAAAATAAATACTGATATTATTTGCAGTTGATTTCATCTAAGGCTGTCATCACGTGTAGAATGACTATTTTATTTCACTAACTGCACCTTTGCTTTAGTGTTACTTTTACTCCCTATAGATAGATAGAAAACTGGGTAGTGTTTGTTTAACACTGGGGATTATACTGTGTAAACATGTATCCTTTTTTTCTTTAGTAAATAATTTATTAAAATTAATTTGGAAAATTGTCTTGTTCTTTAAATACAAACAAACACTAAGAAACATTATATGTAACACATTCACAAGTTTTGTAATGGTCTTGCTGGGATCATACCAGCACCCAAAAGACAACATATGCTGGTCCCAGCGTGCAAAACATGCCTTATGCTGGATGTTTCAGCAGGGTGAGCAAGTATCAAATCTGCTGATCTTGTTTTGGCACAAGCTCTGCCACTTTCCCTTTATGGCTGCAGACTCTTCTCACTTCTCAGACTCTTCACAGATTTTTTGTTTTGACAATGAGTGATTCCCCAAGGTCAGGGGCCAGGGCTGCTGTTTAAAACTGCCCATGTTAAATGGTAGCGAGCTGACTAGTTCAAATTCCCCTCAGCCCCCAGCATGATGTACTGCATGCAGTAGTCAGGTTTTCTGCTGTGCAGACATGACATAAACGAACAAACAAATAAAGCAAACCTGGAATTTCCCACCAAATCTAAACTCAAAATTGAAATCAATATTCCGCACTGGCTTAACATACACTCTTTATTCAAGGACTTTAAAGCATGATTATAAGGCAAAAACGACAAGCAAAAGCTTCTGAAACAACATAACGGCAAACGCCAGCTTGATTCAGAACTGAATGCCTTTGATCGCATGTTCAAAGAGACCGAATTCAGATGCCAGCTGTGAATATTGTATAAATGAATAACGGCGTTCTTGCCTAAAGAGCTGCAAACAACACATGTTCATCTACAGTGAATTGTGATATTGTATTTATCGGGATCAAAACTAGACACTTCCAAAGAAGAGACCAGAGGGCAAAAAAAAATGAACATGGTTAAAAAATCAGCCCTGAGAGACTAATGTCTGAGCAGAGCCATCAAAAACAACTCTACTGTACGTACCGTCCAACTACAGATCATGAGGGAACAGGCTTCATGCCCAACGGCTCGCGTGAGAGTGACAGCGGCAGGTGCTTCTGCACGTCCCCACGCTACCTGTCAGCAAGTTTTATGAACCCAAGCATTATTTAACACATTCTTTGGATATGCCTCAGAAATGCATTTTTATGCCTTCAGCCGATTGAGGGCCGTCGGGGAGGCTGGGCCAGCGTGGTTTGCCAGAACGAGGTGCGGTGGAGGTGTCATTCTCGCATTCTGGAGATGTGAATTAGGAAGAGCTGTGATGGTTTGGGTATTTAACTGACTTCTGCGACAGGCTAACATTCTTCCCTCATAACATCATCTCAAAACGAACGAGCAGCCGAGCCAAGGATATTAATAATCTGCCACTGCGAGCATGGGACAGTGTGTTCAAAATCAGCAGGGGATATTCGTCCCAGGATGCATTGGTGTTGGCCGAGGAATGAAACCAAACACAGGAGCCCAGAGACGAAGTTTACAATTTTGAACAGTTTTTTACTAAAATGTGGCATTAAAAAGCTGTGAGCTATGATGTGACGACCAAAGACCTTCATTTGATGCATGTGTCCACTGACCAACAATGAACCCTTTCCCCGCCAGCATGTTTGATAATTTTTACAAATTGCATGGCCCCCAGGATATATTTTGTTGTAAGAATATCAGAACATTAAATATATCAAAAGAAAGAACATTTTTTATCAACACTTGAATGTGAGTAAGCTTCATAAAAAAGCAATATTTTGAGCAAAAAGCTGATAAAATCGTGTTTTTGTCAAAGACTACATCTGGATCAGATTCAGAACGATGATCAAAACACAGGAGGAGTAGATCGAGTCCATCAACACCCCAAAGCTTCACAGTCCTAAAGCTCGCCCTTGATCGACATTTTGATTTATATGCCATTTAGTGTTGATGATCGCGTTATTTCACATATGGATGTGTTTACATATGATATATCTTGTTTCTGCTTCTTCTTCGCCTGTGTTTTGATCGGGAGATTCTGCACTCTTTTAGAAGATGTGTAACAGCGCCCCCTACTGTATAACAGTGAAAACACAGAAAGAGTGGCAGGGAAAGAGTTAAAAATCCTCACAGCGCAGACAGAAAACTGGAGCGTGTCCTGTGTGAACTGCACTCCTCTCTGCCTCGGTACGTTTGATGTGAAGGTTTCTCAAGCCCAGACCTGCAGATGCACAGCTGCAGTAAAGCCTCTGTTTGTCCTCTGATGCCGAGTTCACACTGCACGAGTTTCAAAGTCGTCGGGTCACTGTTCTTTTCACACTGCATGACTATCTGGGGTAACCTTCAGTTGCTGGTGTGTGCACACTACACGATGGATCGGAGACCGGAGGTTTCACACTGCATGACTTAAAAGAAAGAATAGCCGACAACTTCAGTCTGGTCCACAAACTACGTTTCACAACCAAACACATAAGAAGTGATAAGGAAATAACGCAATCACACGTGCGCGAGACCGAAATTTCTATTAAGAATGATAGCCTGCAAGAAGAATATGCGATTCAAATTGCATGTGCACTGATTTGCAGAGAAAATGAGAAAAATAAAACAGATTATGCAGAAGAAAATGGTTGGAAGATGCCATCAGCTGTTGAATCTGATGGAAATATAAATCTGAATAACTGATACAAGACAGATCTTGTGTATGTAATGATACTAATATTTTGCAGGTTCAGCACGTACATGTTGATACTAAAATTACGATCTTAATAAATCAATCACACCATGTAGTTACTCAGAAAAATCACATAATTTAAGTTTCATTAAAATAGGGTAAATGTTCCAGCATGAAAGCGCATGACAGCATCACACTGGGTATTTGAGTGAGCGTGTTGCTCAGACTGACAGAAACAGTGCTCACTGCACTCCACCTACAGCCAAACAACAATTACACCAGATAAGAGACATAAAGACAATATTTTAACATTAGCTTGATGAAGCCTTGCCTGGAAAATGCAAAAATATATATCTGAAGATTATTTATGGACTTAAATTAATTTGGCATTTTGAAGAAAAATGTGAAGACTTAAAGCTATGTGGCTGCAAGGGGGTTCAGAACTTCCTATGATGTTGATAGGCAGTTGCTAAGGTGTTCTAGGTGGTTGTTAAGGTGTTACTAGGCAGTAGCAAGGGGGTTCAGAACTTCCTATGATGTTGATAGACAGTTGCTAAGGTGTTCTAGGTGGTTGATAAGGTGTTACTAGACTGTAGCAAGGGGGTTCAGAACTTCCTATGATGTTGATAGACAGTTGCTAAGGTGTTTTAGGTGGTTGTTAAGGTGTTACTAGGCAGTAGCAAGGGGATCAGAACTTCCTATGATGTTGATAGGCAGTTGCTAAGATGTTCTAGGTGGTTGTTAAGGTGTTACTAGGCAGTAGCAAGGGGGTTCAGAAATTCCTATGATGTTGATAGGCAGTTGCTAAGGTGTTCTAGGTGGTTGTTAAGGTGTTACTAGGCAGTAGCAAGGGGGTTCAGAACTTCCTATGATGTTGATAGGCAGTTGCTAAGGTGTTCTAGGTGGTTGTTAAGGTGTTGCTAGGCAGTAGCAAGGGGGTTCAGAACTTCCTATTATGTTGATAGACAGTTGCTAAGGTGTTCTAGGTGGTTGTTAAGATGTCACTAGGCAGTAGCAAGAGGTTCAGAACTTCCTATGATGTTGATAGACAGTTGGTAAGGTGTTCTAGGTGGTTGTTAAGGTGTTACTGGGCAGTTGCAAGATGGTTCAGAACTTACTAGGGTGTTGATAGGCAGTTCCTACGGTGTTCTAGGTGGTTGTTAAGGTGTTACTAGGCAGTTGCAAGGGGTTCAGAACTTACTAGGGTGCTAATAGGCAGTTGCTAGGGTGATCTAGGTGGTTGTTAAGGTGTTACTAGGCAGTTGCAAGGGGGTTCAGAACTTACTAGGGTGTTGATAGGCAGTTCCTAAGGTGTTCTAGGTGGTTGTTAAGGTGTAACTAGGCAGTTGCAAGGGGGTCCAGAACTTACTAGGGTGTTGATAGGCAGTTCCTACGGTGTTCTAGGTGGTTGTTAAGGTGTTACTAGGCAGTTGCAAGGGGTTCAGAACTTCCTATGATGTTGATAGACAGTTGGTAAGGTGTTCTAGGTGGTTGTTAAGGTGTTACTAGGCAGTAGCAAGAGGTTCAGAACTTCCTATGATGTTGATAGACAGTTGGTAAGGTGTTCTAGGTGGTTGTTAAGGTGTTACTGGGCAGTTGCAAGATGGTTCAGAACTTACTAGGGTGTTGATAGGCAGTTCCTACGGTGTTCTAGGTGGTTGTTAAGGTGTTACTAGGCAGTTGCAAGGGGTTCAGAACTTACTAGGGTGTTGATAGGCAGTTCCTACGGTGTTCTAGGTGGTTGTTAAGGTGTTACTAGGCAGTTGCAAGGGGTTCAGAACTTACTAGGGTGCTAATAGGCAGTTGCTAGGGTGATCTAGGTGGTTGTTAAGGTGTTACTAGGCAGTTGCAAGGGGGTTCAGAATGTACTAGGGTGTTGATAGGCAGTTGCTAATTTGTTCTAGGTGGTTGTTAAGGTGTTGCTAGGTAGTTGCTAAGGTGTCTGAGTGCTTTCTAAGGCATTGTTAAGCAGTTGCTAAGTTGTTGTAAGTGGTTCAAAGCATTACTAGGTGATTGCTAGGCAGTTACAAGGCAGTTACTGAGATGTTCTGAGTGGTTGATAGGGTGTTGCTAGGTGGTTGTTAGCGTGTTTTTGTTTCTATGCAGTTGCAAAGGTGTTCTAGGTAGTTTCAAGGACATTGTAATGAAGTTGGTAAGAAGTTGTAAGTGGTTTAAGACATTGCTAGGTGGTTCCTCAGTGGTTGATAGGCACTTCTAAATGGTTGCTAGGGTGTTATGGGTGGTTGTAGTTTAAAAGCTCCAGGAGTTACGGTTAAAAATGAAAATGTTGATGTTTGTATGTTAGGGATTTTATACAATAACAGCATGTTTGCCTTCTCAAGCCAACATATACACACTGTCTGTATCTGCTGAAATACAGCAGCCAAATAAAGCAATGTTGGTTACGTATCACAGCCACAGACTGAAGTAAATACAGAGCAAACTGTACATTTGTCTCATTCCACTGAATATCTGCACAGCCTCGAGCAAATACATGTCTGACCTCTTGTGGTCCGAGAATGAACTGCAAAATGAAAGCAGTTTTAGCATGTATATCATGTTCCCAAGTCAATCTAAAGAGCTGAAACAAATGCTAGTCATGCAACAAAATGAAACTAAGACAAAACAACCAAACCAATTTCAATAACTCATTATTGGCATATCCTAATAGTTTCACCTTGTGAGGAATAAACAGGGCGGACATCCTTCACACATCTTTAACTGGACCAATAACCAACAGAACAATAGTTGACTCACCTGAAAGTGCAGAATTATGGTCCATATTAATCCCAGTGTCAGCTTTGGGTTTCCATCCGTTATGTCATCGTTCCTGATGTTCACCAGTTTCACCTGAGGACATTATACAGGTTATACAGTTATGATGAGTGATAAAACATAAGTGCTCTGAAAGCATTCCATGAAGACATGAAACACATGACTGCATATATAATGACATTTTAGTTTTAAATCAATGCATGTTTATACACAAAGACTCATACAAAACCATATGCAATTTAACTGTAATGAAATGTAAATTTCGTAAAATCATCAATGCCAAAACACATCAATATTATTATTATATTTTGGATTCAGTAAGATTTAATTGCTGCTCAATTTCATGGCCATTTAAATCTAATTATAGATGCAAATGAGATGGGAATAAGTACTTGAAGTAGTGCTGTCAAATCAATCACTCATGATTAATCACATCTAACATGAAAGTTTGTATATATATATATATATATAAATCATCGTTTTGACAACACTAACTTGAAGGCATGTAGTATTATTTGTAATGTCCACAGAAGCACATGCAAGAGTGTTTTTATACTTCACACTTTACTATAGAATGTTTTTAATATGGTTTACAAACACATACATACTATAGATACATATATGGCCTAAACATTAAAAATACATGTTGGTGGCAACAAGTCTTTTTATAATACTGCAATAAAAATGAATTTGTTTTCCAGAACTAATCTATGGTTATATGGCTAGATTATAAACATAATTCTAAGAGCAATAAATCTATAACGCGGCTCGCCACACGAGGGCACTACAGTACAGACCTGATATTGGAGGAAAGGGGACTCTTGATTAGATTGTAAATTGCTTGCATAGTTTTAGATGTTCTGGTTGAAATGGACACATTTAAAGTGAACTTTCTACAATAATGGGCCAAGTTGTCAGACTGGTATTGCTGATTTCAGTTTTTATTATTATTAATTATTTATTAATATTATTAACAGTTGCATTTGCAACTAATTAGGAAAACTCTCTTTAAACATATTGACTTAGTCACTATTTTGCATCATGCTAAAAAACATTGGTAACACTTTACTTGAAGGGGTGTACATAAGACTGACATGACACCTTTATAATCATGACATGACACATGTTATGAATATGAAGGAAGTTTTATGCATGTTTATAACAACTGTCATTAAGTGTCATTCACTCAATTATGACATTTTGAATGCAAATATGACATTGTTTGAGATGTGTTTGTTATGACACCTTGACATAAACCAATACATCATAACCTGTCAGTGTCTTTGTCATGACAACTTGACGTTACTAAGACAACACAACCTGTCATAAACATGACATAGCAGATTAATTATCAAACTTAAGAAACCACTTAGCTTTATGGGTTAACATTAAATTAAACTGTCATGTGGTTGGTTTTGACATTAGCTGTCATAAGACCATTATAACTGTGTCATGAATATTTTTGTTGACCTCAACTACAGTGGTACACATTGAATTTGTCATTAAAATGTTATAATGGCCTCATGACAGCCAATGTCAAAACCAACACCTGACAGTTTAATGTAATGTTAACCCATAAAGCTCAGTGCTTTTTTTTAAGTTTGATTATTAATCTGCTATGTCATGTTTATGACAGGTTGTGTTGTCTTAGTAATGTCAAGTTGTAATGACGAAGACATCTCAAACAATGTCATATTTGCATTAAAAATTTCATAATTGAGCGAATGACACTTAATGACAGTTGTTATAAACATCCACGTGTCATGTCATGATTATGAAGGTGTCATGTCAGTCTTATGCACACCCCTTCAAGTAGTGTTACCAAAACATCTCCATACCCATGATCAAATCACAGGTACGCACTTATGTATGTCTTGTAGCTTATTGCGTTAATATTCATTGGTTGTAATGCTAATAATGAAAACAAAACAATGAATGAGGATTATGTGCTGTGTATCATAATAATAGCCTGCAGTGATGACTATATCACAGCTTTCCCACAACTGTAACCATGCTTGTTCTTGGATAAGCAATGATTTCTTAGGTGCATATTTCACAGAAATATATTTATGGCCTATTGAAGCAATTACAAATGAGATGTCGTGCAATATTGTATGTACAGTCACCGCTAAAAGGCATTGTAAGGCAAGACTATCTCAAATCTTTATGATTTATGATGTCAAAGTCTGCTTCCTCATCTTTCACTGATCACCTTGAGTAGAACTGCTCGGGTTTGTATTTTTAGAAATAGCCAAATTTAGATTTGTTGGCACATTCGGCACATTATCTATTGCAGATCTATTTTCATTGGAAGAAAAAAATAAATAAATATTGTGACTGACAATTTTGTAAAAGGAAATAGTTATTCCATAAACACTTATAGAAGTAGAAAGTGAATATCCTCAATGCATTGTTTATCAAAAACTATTAATAGAAAAACAATATTTGTGAATGTTTACTCATGAGGAAACTTGTGACTATCAATTATGGCAAACACGTGCAACATTAGATAAAATTTACAATAATTGAGTTGAAACTTGTGAAATTAGACTGGTGAAAAACAGTCAAATGTCTCTGAGGGAACAAATTAGCATAATTTTGAATTGCAAATGTAACTTACAGTAGCATTACTGCAAATTATTTACATTATCAGGATACTCAGAATCCAGCATACTGTATATCCAACTCCAACAACTGCAGTGAGTTTTGCTAAATGATATTTCATTTTTGTTAAGCTTTACGAATACTACAAATGACTCCACATTTCTATATTTCACATAAGTGTTGCAGAAAATTATACACAAAAATATAAACTTATTTAATCACAAAATTGGTAATCTGCATGACAAGGCCATAACCATGTCTTGAACATTGGGGGACCAAAGTAAAAAAAAAAAAAAAATTGTGGTCTTTTTGTGTTAAGGAATTGAATAATTAGCAAACCGGTAACTTATTTTATGTGTCGATCTTATTTTTTTATTCCCTTAAATAATTGTGAGGTAATCGATTTACTTGCAAATTATATTTTATTTTAAAATATGCACACACAAACACACACACACACACACACACACACTCTCTTATGTCAAAACGTAAAATTTTTTGTTTTGTCACATTCATTTATGGATTACATGTATCATTCGAGACGGTGAAATCTAACAGAAGAGTTGAGTAGTTTGTATTACTAGATTTTTCTTTCGGTCGTTAAACATTTCTATTGTAAAACAGTTGTGAGATATTAAATGTTCAGGTACTTGCATCTCACATGCATTCGTTCGCTGTTAGAAATAAAGCGTATTCGCACTCATCTTCAGTGAACAGTAAGCCCCGCCTTCTTTGATTTGATTGGCCATCACACACATTTTGACATTGACAAGTGCAGTAAGAGACAGAACAGCCTACAAATGTCAAACATCAAGAATATCGGTAACACTTTACAATAAGGTTCATTAGTTAACATTGCATTAGTTAAATGTATTAACTAACATGAACTAACAATGAGTAATACATTTGTTACAGTATATATTTAATCTTTCTTAATGTTAGTTAATAAAAATCCAGCTGTTCATTGTTTGTTCATGTTAGTTCACAGTGCATTAACTAATGCTAACAAATACAACCTTTGATTTTAATAATGTATTAGTAAATGTTATAATTAATATCAACTAAGATTAATAAATGCTGAAGAAGTATTGTTCATTCTTAGTTCATGTTAACTAATGTAGTTACTAATAAAACCTTATTGTAAAGTGTTACCAGAATATCAAATATTGTGTGGCACAATTTGGCCATTTCAAATGCTCAATGTCCACGACCCTGCTGCATGAAATGAACTGCATAACATAATAAAATCCCACTACTTGTGTTGATTATTGTTCTCACTGGTCTTACCTGTCGTCTTTTTAAATAGTCGAGTGCGATCTGTACATTCTGGAGTCTGTGGAAGCGCATGCGACCCTTCTCTCGCGGCTGTGAGGGAGAGAGAGAGAGGAGAAGCCATCAGTACATGTGTGATCACACACATCGAGCTCTCGGCACACACACACACACTCACCGTACCGACACACACAAGCTCTGCCTGTGGAGGAGAGAGAAACTCACACAGAGAACTACTGCACATCAATCCCTCTCTGAACACCTGACTAAAGCAGATGATGCTTCTTGCTAACTTCACACATGTACATGACAGGTTTGCACTAAGTTTTATGAAGCCTTGAAGAAACACAAAGCCAAACGCAAGGTCAGAGACGCAGAGTGGGTCGAGACTGATGCGGGAAGCAAAACAAATGGGAATTAAGCAGGTGTAAAGAAAGAGAAAATCTCCACTGTCCAGCTGAAACAAAAAAAGCCTCAATTCAGCTCTTATTAAACTTAATGTACAGTACAGTGTGCCTTAAAGAGAAATGAGATCCGCTGAGCAGATGATGGATGACCTTTACCGAGTCATCGTTTGCTTTGCCCTTTAGTGCAACCGAGTCTGGAAGTAAAGGACTGTCATTAGTTCCATGTGTTTTGTCCACAGAATAGTCAGAAATGACTAAATGTTCTACCAATCAAAACCAAAAGGTTTCCATCACATGAAATGATTAAAGACAAGTATGTGTAATTTTCTAAAATCATGATGAACATTAAAGGACCCCATGAAATGCTTTGACAAATACAGATGGCACAGCAAAAACTAATACTAGGCTAACTAATGCAAGTACAAAAGTCCTCAAACAATAGTAATAAAATAAGAACAAATAATCAAATTATAAGCAATAGAGCGCTGCAGTGATGACGTAGTTTATGTAGTTTGCATTCCCTCGACAAAAACTCAAGATTTTTTATTGGATTTTGGATTATTGCAGAAAATAAGCTTTGTGACCAACAAAAGTTGTACATATTAGTATTTTTCCCCCCTAACGCTTTCAGCTCTGTGATTGGTGGTCCAGCTGTGAAGTTACCAAGCAATAGCAAGTCAATGAGAGAGAGACTAATTTTAAATGACAGGAAAATCGACCAATCATATTGTCCCTCTAAATGGGTGGGGCTTGTTATCATTATGTTTATGATGAACACAATAAAAAAATAATAATAATGAGGAATTCGTTGCTAATTTATTATCCATGCCGTTTTCAAGATTATTTTTTAAAGAAAAGCTGGATTTAGCTAATTAAGCTTAATTTGTGCAGAAAGCCAAGGCTTTTTAAAGCATTTCAACCCCAGTTATTATAAGCAAATCTAGCCCTGGATGACCGCATCAATCTAGAGGCTAAAGCTTTCCTGATGGAATTGTTTGCTGTTTGGGTAAGTTATTTAAAATCTAATAAGTTACGTGACTGAATTTATTCTGGCCACTGCTGCCACTGTTTTATCCATGTTAAGCTTTATTTGAGAAAACAGTTATTTTACAGAATTACTGGTCAGTCTGTAAATTTACTAACTCAGTGACCATGCTGTAATTCTGCATGGTAGTTACATTTTTCCAAAATCATAAGTTTAATATGGTCCGTAACATACAGTACATTAAATCGGCTGATGATATGATATGATTTATAATCAACATGCAGAAGAGTCATGATGCATTGGCTTACATAAAATTGTGTTGGTTTTGGACCCAGTTGCCACACCGATTGTGTGATGATGCAATTATTTGTTATGATGATTTGCATTGTATTCATTTTTGTTTCATTTTGGTGATAACTCTCATGCTCACTCTGATGTTTGCATGTGGCGTTTCTTTTCAAATAACATGCAGTATTATAGAAGAGGACACAGTAAGCTAGGCTGAGTTTACTTTTTTTCCCGACGAGTGAAGGGGGTGAGAGGGCTAAGGTTCGAGAGTCACGGTTCGCTACTGCAGTATATACAAACTTCAAACTCAAAACGTACTTGGTTACTTACGTAACCCCGGTTCCCTGAGATACGGGAACGAGCACTGGGTCGCTAGACGCTGTTATGGGGAAAACTCCTTTTTCTCCAAATTCTGAAGCCTTTTTAATCACGCAGCGAAACTGCACGGCCATTGGTTCATGCTGAGCAATAAAAACGAACCAATGGCGAGGAAGCGGAGCTGCACGAGCCTATGGCAGAGAAGCCAACCAGAGCGCTCCAGAATGGTCGTGGCATCTGGCTATAAAAGCAGGCGTTCTGGCATAGGATCCTCAGATCAATTTCGACTGAAGCGACGAACTCGGAGTCGTGCAGCAATATAGTATGGCCTGAAACGCAGTACTCGTTCCCATATCTAAGGGAATCGAGGTTACGTAAGTAACCGAGTACGTTCCCTTTCGATACTTTACTTGTACTGCAGCGCAAGACACTGTTATGGGGAACCAATACAATCATGCCGTGCTATGACTGCAGAACAACTTAATGTTATACTTGGCCTTGAGCTGTTAGCAGAGCCTAGAGGAACCAAGACATAATAGGGGATCCTCATTTCACTAGGGGCTCAGACGTAGGTCGGAGCCGCCTAGGAATGGAAAACAGGAAGAGCTTGTGGAGGTCTATCCTGCCCTAGACAATCGTTCCAAGAAAAACCTGTATGGCCTAGGCACTAGAAGGGCCGAGAGCTGGTCAGGTAAGAGGAGGCAATAGCCTGTTTCCAGTGGCCCGGACCTTTATCGGAGCCACGAAGGTATTATAGCAATAGGCGATAGCCACAGAGTTACCCCATATAGTAGGGGGGAGAGTTCATAGGGGTTTGGGCTTAGCTGAGACCAAATCCACTAGACAGAAAGGACTTGTGCCTACAGAGCAGGGACTTCTAGATTGTAGAACCTGGTAAATGTGGACGGCGAGGACCAGCCGGCTGCCGCACAAATGTCACCAATGGACACGCCACTGGACCAGGCCCAGGACGAGGCCATGCCTCGGGTGGAATGAGCTCTTACTCCGATGGGGCATTGTAGGCCCATCGAGGAGTACGCTAGTGCAATAGCATCCACTATCCATCTGGATATCCTCTGCTTCGTGACTGGATGCCCTTTGGTGCGGCCTCCAAAACATACAAAAAGCTGTTCCGTGTGTCTAAAAGAGGCTGAGCGCTCTATGTATATTCTTAAAGCCCTGACAGGGCAGAGTACATGCAGCTCTCGAAGTGAGAGCAGCTGGTCTCTGTGAGCGCAGCCTCAGCATGGGATTTCCCCAGGCATGAGGCGCACTCGCTGTGCTCGTCATAAGCATCCAGAAGTCCCCTGCACGAGCCACAGTGGTGGCGCGACATTTGAAACAACGTCGCAATTTGCTCTTTCAGAAAGTGAAATAAGCTCTTTTTTGAAGGAAAAAAAGCTCTTTCAGACTCGCCGGATGGCGGCAGGGGAGATCGCTGAATCAGGCTGCTTGCAGGAGCGGTGAGCGAGCAGTGGGCGGGATCGCCGGTGAGCTGATGCCGGCGCACTGATTCAGCTGGATCCGCTGCTTTGCTGGTCAACGGGGAGAAGGCGTGAATCGTCGAAGTGTCAGCGAAGAGAAGTGTCGTCGCTGAAGGAGAATTGATCTGAGGATCCTATGCCAGAACGCCTGCTTTTATATCCAGATGCCACGCCCATTCTGGAGCGCTCCGGCGGGCTTCTCTGCCATAGGCTCGTGCAGCCCCGCTTCCTCGCCATTGGTTAGTTTTATTGCTCTGCACGAACCAATGGCCATGCAGTTTCACTGCGTGATTACAAAGGCTTCAGAATTCGGTTTTCCGCATAACACTACGAGTAAAATATCGCAAGGGAACTTTGATTTCATGGGGTCTTTAACACATTCTTGAAGCGAAAGGAACTTGAATCAGGCCTTTAGTTCACAGCTCAAGCTTCTGTGTTGAGAAATGACCAAGCTGGCATTCTAGAGCTCTCCACAGAAACCCCAGAAGGCAATATTTAGTGATCATGAACATGATATTTACCCATCCCTGTGTCTTCAACCTAACTATCGGGTGAATTTGTAAATATGGGGAAAGTTGTAGATGCCTACAGTCCACTAATGAGAAGCCAAGCTTCTCTGGGTTCAGCACTCCAGTTAATATCACAGCACTCGCTACATTAGTCCTGTTACTGAGGGGGCAGGAGGACACGTGTCCACACATACCCCCTTATCCTCATCATCATCATCATCGTGGTCACGTCCATGCCGCTCAACCGTGCATGCGTCAGCCGCACTCACCAACCGTAACGTCTTCAGAAAATCACGCTCCCTTGGCTTACCATGAGAACGTGAGCACGAGAGAGAGACACACATACAGACACAGAAACAGGAGGACACATAAGAGATGGACAGAAGAAGAAAATGAGAAGGACAGAAGACAAGGAGGAAAAGAAACAGGGTGTCAACAAAAGAAAGGGGGCACTCCTCTACAGTGGTGAGAAGGTCTATCCGCAGCCAAACTAAAGACTCACATCACAAAATGACCGGACTTAACAGTAAAAGCTTTTGGAGGAATTCTCAGTCAAATTAAACTCAATCCCTCAGTTTTAACAGAGTTTATGGTTTCTAAGATGCTTTGGATAAAATAATCTTCTAAATGAATACATGGAGGTGTAATGTCAATCATTTGATCCAGACTAAATCTAAATATATATATATATATAATTGATTATAGCTGCAAGCAACAATTACTGGGCTGAGCCAAAGTTGGGCTGAATTCTGATTGGTTGTCCAATTATGGTGATTGTTTTTGGCTGTTGGGAAAACATATTCCATCGTATTCTGTAGGACCAACGGAAGAGAAAGAGGTTAGATTTATAGCCATCAGATGAAATTCAAAAAAGCTAAAATAATTATTGCAACTTTGGTTATTTTTTTACCACTAAATGGCACCAACCCAAAATTTGACAGGTGGCTTCAGGGACTAGTGCCGAAGACACATACCAAGTTTTGATTATATCAATTAATATCATGACTTTTGGTCGAACTGTCTAGAAGTTATTAGCAAACATAGCCAGTGTTCATTTCACTTGACTAGTAGGAGGCGCAGCTCCAAAACTGTGCAAGTACCCTCAAGTCATGTTTCTGATGACAGGTACAAAGTTTCATCCCAAAAAGCCAAAGCGTTGCAGAGATACAGCCTCACGCCCACTTTGGCACGTTTGTCATCAAATTCGTAAGACAATTTGTCAGGAACGATTTCGTATATTGCAAAAAAGTGATATTTGTTTTTGGCTCAGCCTCACAATCATCTAAGCAAAATTTTGGGAAGGTTGGTCAAAATGTGTGCAAATTTAAAAAAAATGTAGGGGGGAGGTAGTTGTAAACATGGCATGCTCTGGATCCAGAGGGGGGAAATCATTTTGTTTCTAGGCCTTATTGTTCAAAAGTTATATTACAGTGCATCTTTGGACCATTGGTGGCGGTGGAAGAAAGATAGAAACTCAAAATGTGTAATGGTTAAAGTTTAGACTCTCCTCTATCTATGTGCCAATTTTCACGTGTTTCGACCGAACATAAGCTGTCATAAACCTTCTCTCGGGAATAATAATAATAAGAAGAAAACTAACAGTAAACAAACTAATAAAATATAAAAAGAATAATATGGGCACCGCTCAATGCAAACTGAAGAGAATTATAATATTGAACTCACAATCAGAAGAATGAATTATTACTTGCATTGTTTTCCTTAGGTTTAATTGCTGATGATGGCTATAAAAACATTTTCTGCTAGATAAATAATTGTGAACTATTTTCTAAAATGGAAGATCTCGAAGCAATGTGTAAGTTTCCATAACTCGAGTCATTGTTTTGGATGACTTGAATTGTGTGCTCGTAAACTTTTGATACATGTTGCACAGCATGTCCACTTCTTCACAAGTCTGACAGACTGCTGAACCTTCAAAAGACTGCGGATGCTCTCGTGAAGGTTTCCGTGTGACGTGTACAGGCATTAATCTTAGGCACTGACCCAGTTGTTTGACATACTGCTGTCCTTGAGTTTTAAACGGGTTGAATACAATTGATCTTCCTGTTGTGATGGAGTATTTACAATTAGACAGGAAGTTAGTGATGGACTTGTTGAAGCGTTTTTTGTTGTTGTTTGTCTGTTTATTTGTTTGTTTTAAGTCATTAAGTTTAAGTCACAGCCCAGTCAAATATGGCTAGACCAGCATACTGTCTTTGCCAGCTAACAGGCATTGACTAAAAGACACAAAATGATTTCATGACATCTTAAAAATATAGTAAACACAATCCCAGACCTGTCACATATAATCTGCTAGTGCACTGTACAGCACATCTGATGCTGAATGAGGATTCCTCCAAAGCTGACACTGAATGTATTGTAACACAATACACAACTGGACCTGAATTAATGTAAAACTGCTATAATAGTGTGAATATGAAGGGTTTGTTATGCACTAGTGTGTAAATATGCAAAAGCATGTTCACATATTACACTATTAACACAGATGTTTTAGCTGCCGTAAAGCATGAGTGTGCAGGAACTGGTTACGTCACTTTTAGCAAAGCTTTTCAGTGTGTGAGTGCACATTTAATCCGCCTGCTGTATTAGTAACACACACACACACACACACAGATGTGGACTGGTGTGGATGGTGAATCTAAGATGCCCCCTTCAAAAACAGCGAGTGCCTGCACACGTGTTCAAGTATTCCGCTTCAAGACTGCTTTTCAAGTGTTTCAGGTTCAGTGATTATTGATCAGTACTCACCAGTGTCTCACCGGACAACACCTCCAGAAGGGAGATCAGGTTATGTCCATCTCGCAAATCCTCATACAGGTCGTTCACGTGCTTTCGTACCTGCCACAAGGTGAGAAGAGAATGTATGAAAACATCAATCTATCTGTAAGGGATGTAACAATTCAGATGTTCTTGGTGCATTGGTTACAAATCCTGCCAATGCATAGATCTTGAGACATGGGTTTTTGAATCTTGAATTTATTTGTTTTGGTCAATAATTGATTTCAGATGCTAAAAATTAAATGATAAGCAGGAAAGAATCATTCAATATTTAACATTAAATTAGTTACAAGTGTGAAATAAAGAGTCTGTCTATCTATCTATCTATCTATCTATCTATCTATCTATCTGTCTATCAAATGATATATCTATCTATCTATCTATCTATCTATCTATCTATCTATCTATCTATCTATCTATCTATCTATCTATCTATCTATCTATCTATCTATCTAACCATCTATCTATCTTTCTATCTATCTAGCTATCTATATATCCATCTATCTATCTTTCTTTCTTTCTTTCTATCTATCTATCTATCTATCTATCTATCTATCTATCTATCTATCTATCTATCTATCTATCTATCTATCTATCTATCTATCTATCCATCCATCCATCCTTCTTTCTTTCTATCTTTCTTTCTTTCTTTCTTTCTTTCTATCTATCTATCTATCTATCTATCTATCTATCTATCTATCTATCTATCTATCTATCTATCTATCTAACCATCTATCTATCTTTCTATCTATCTAGCTATCTATATATCCATCTATCTATCTTTCTTTCTTTCTATCTATCTATCTATCTATCTATCTATCTATCTATCTATCTATCTATCTATCTATCTATCTATCTATCTATCTATCTATCTATCTATCTATCTATCTATCTATCTATCTATCTATCTATCTATGATACAGGAGAATTTATGACAATCATGTCATAAATAAGTTTCCTTTAAGGACTCGCAGGGGATCCTTTCACTGGAATCATCTCCAGAAATGAATGATATTTAAAAAAAAATTAAATATTTGACAAGCCGTATGTATGCATTTAGTCATTGTGCAAATTGTAGACAATTATACTTACTTTTTTGCACACGTGCCAAAGCACATGCAATTTGCTTAAATCAATAAGAAATTTAAATCTGATGTGAACGAGAAACTAATTGTTCAGAGATCTGAACTTATTGTTTTGAGAGAAAAACTCTCATTTGAGAATGGAGCCAAAGCGATTGATAAAAACTGTACAAGACAAAGGACCTGATCACACTCGTGTTATGACTGTGAGACACCAGTGCACCTTGAAAAAGGCCTGTTTAAGCTCACCAGCAGTTCTGACAAACGCCAAACCAGTTCATATCTGCACTTACTGTAACAAGAACAGATATTAATCATTTAGTCATAGTCAAATAGTCATTGCTTGTCATTGTAAGAGGATGTTTTTCACAATGAATCATCCCTTCTGCTGTGTTGAAAGCTCTTTTATCCCTCACATACACATTCAGGATTGTAGCGTTTCCCAACAGTAAACACTAGCGCTCCCGTGAGACGCTGGCTAACGACAGACGTCTCATCCGAAGGCCTTTCGCTACTGTGTGACCGCTTCCCCGCGCTGCTCCTGAATACCACACCGCTGAAGTCCCCTCTCTGCCTTACTGACCTGCTTTCACCCAGGTCCTCCTCGCGTTCATGATTCCCAGCAACCACAGCTGCATGACTAAAATAGATGTTTAAACTAGGGATCTGGGTCAGTCCGTCACGCTTTACCATGAGCTGCTAGTGCTAGCATAACAAATATTAGTAGTAGAGGTGACTCCAAAAATGCAAAATGTGTAATATCCGTGCTGGAAAAACTTAAAAACTCAGTTTTAAAAACGTATCTTTTTACCTTAGCTTTTAGTTAAGGGTATTGTATATTGTAGTTATAACTTATTTTTATCTAGTTGTATTTCTCTCTCCACTGAACTCATTAAACAGTTGTGTGAGGGGCATGTCTAAGAGTGTGTAGTCATGCCTTCATCTGCTAGGCTTGATGCATGTTTTTATACAATATTTTTATTGGTTTTAGTTAACTGTGAAGCACTTTAAGCAACAACGTTGCTATTAAATGTGCTATATAAATAAATAAAAGTTGAAGAAAAATATTGATATGATTTATTGTTATATTGTCCGACTGTCACTGATGTGTGGCTGTAGTAAAGCGCACAACTATACAGAGTCTAACCAAAGTCTTTAATCGGATTATTTGTGTATCCGATTGGAATCGGATCTAAATTATTGACTGTCCACACTGTGTATCACGACTGTTCAGTTCAGGTTTGTGTGTCCAGTGGCGCTCTTTCGTTTTCCGGAAATCTGCATTGGTTTGTATGGTATACGCCAAAAACAACAACAACCGCAACATGAAGAGGTTTGCCATACAGATTTACAACATGACTGTGTACCCGCCGCATCATCTGTACTGACTTAAACAGAGATTAACATTCATTCACATGCGGTGACAGTGGCGTATGCACAAAAGTTCAATATAATGCCTTTTCAAGAAATCACAGAAAGATAAGCGAGAAGAGCCTGCTTCACATTTTCACAGCGAGTAAAGCGGCACCTGATGCTTCCCATTTCCAGGACACACATATTTCATCACTGGACTAGAGTGAGACCTTCCATGACACAAACCGACACAATGCCAAATGATTCTGTCTCATTATAACAGCAGAAACAACTTGAAATACTCCGTCATGTACGGGTGAAACTCGAAAATTAGAATATCGTGCAAAAGTTCATTTCTTTCAGTAATTCAACTTAAAAGGTGAAACTAATACATTATGTAGACTCATTGCATGCAAAGTGAGATATTTCAAGCCTTTATTTGTTATGATTTTGATGATTATGGCGTACAGCTTATGAAAACCCCAAATTCAAAATTAGAATATTGTGAAAAGGTTTTCATAAGCTGTAAGCCATAATCATCACAATTATAACAAATAAAGGCTTGAAATATCTCACTTTGCATGTAATGAGTCTATATAATATAATTTTGGCATAGATAATCTTGTGCATAGATCTCCATAATAAAGGCTAGATGTGTTACGGCGGAGTCTCTATCGTCATCACCGGCGGCCATCTTGTCACAGGCAAGCTTTCTGGCGGGCTCTGTGGTGCCTGATGTAAGATGAGTGATCAGCACGAACACAAATACTCTTATCTCGCTGAAATCTTGACGGATTTACAAACGGTTTGGTTTCTTAAAAACATTATTAAAGTGGCTATAATTCTGGATGCTTGAACATGTTGAAATTGCAGCTTTTCTTTTTGAAAAACGACTTTATAGCAGTTGTGTATCAAGGCTACAGTACTTGCGCAAGTTATCAAGGCTAATCGAGCTGTTCAATTATATAGGTTTTACTGACACCAATAACGATTTTATGACAACTATTCTTTTGTCTAAATTTCAATCTTTGTGGATGTGGTTGTATTTATTGGCCGGCTAATAACAAGAAGCTGTGAGTGAGAGCTAGTAGCAGCTAACGTTACAGTTTAGCTGCTACCCAGCAATTTTACATCAGTGGGAGAGGCAGAATTGCCATTCTGTACACTGAGTTTTAGTAGCCTATATATTGATTTAACATAAATAGCATAAATACCTTCTGCGTGTGTATATTCATTGGACCTATCTGTTCTGTTCAATGTTATTTTCATATGGAAGTCCATGGTTATAATTATTCATAAGTGTGCAGTGTCATAACTACATCTCTGACGTTTATAACAAACCAAACCGTTTGAAAATCAGTAGAAAATTGAGCAAGTTATGGTTATTTAAAAAGTACATGCACCATTAAAACACAATGTTACGAGTGAGCGAGCTGACTGTGGCAAGATGGCCGCCAGGTGCGGACGTCGACCTCCATTGGCCAGCAGCGCGGACGAGACATCTAGCCTTTATTATGGATATCTATGCTCTTGTGTGCCATCTAAACTCGGATCATCTCTTCTTCTTCTTCTGCTCTTTTTCCTGTTGTGGCGGTTAGCAAACAGTGTTGCATTACCGCGCGCCCCCTTCTGGACTGGAGTGTGTATCGCCTGTGACTGACTGTATTCATCATCTAACTGTATGAATCGAACCGTGACGTCTGTACCGAGGCGAATACATGTACCCTTACACCCCCAATATATAATAATCCTCTCTGAACACTTCACTCAAGTCATGTAGAACTTTCCACAGAGTGAACTATAATAATTATCATATCAAATTATCCAACATGTTATTACTTGTTTTTCTTTATGGTGAATTATCTTGCTACCTTATTGACAGTAATTATAATGACAGTAATAACAACAAATCTATCTATGAAGTCTATCTGATTGCAGATGTGTCTTAAATTGAAGATCACCGGACATGCTGTTACTTGCCATCTTGGATAAGTTTGTTGCCTAGGAGTGCCTGAAATGAAGTCTAAATGAATTCAAAACATTTTGCAGAGAGTTGAAAAGGTAGTTAAATCTCGTATGGAAAATACTGAAAGTAAAACAGGTTTGACTGAGTAATATTATACCTGTTAGTCACAATATAATGAGCTAGACGACTTCTTTTTATGGAAGAAATGGTATATTCTGCATATCATGGGATATGCGAAGCATGTGCTTCACGGTTAATAAACTGATCATGTGATCTAACATTTATTATGGGACTCTGTTTTGAAATCAAAGTTGTCCGGTAAATGCCCTGAAGACTTTGGCACACCTGAAGAACTAATGAAGTGTTTCCAGGTCCCACCCAAACAGAACTAAAGCACATGTTAACACCTTCCTTCTCAGAGTTCATCGTTCGTACATTTATAATTGTTTGTTAGTTGCTACAATTCAGATCACAACATATTGATCTGTTTCTCCAACCAACAGTCATACACAACCCCGATGCCATACACACAAGAGAAGCAGACGTACCTTAAAGAGGTGCTGATTGATCCATTTGGTAAAAGTCTTTTTCTGGACTCTGTCTCTTTCATCTGAAAAACAAGAGGCATTGATGTTAGGACTGCTTTCAGAATAAATGTAGCATTGGCATCATATCCAGTTGTAGTGATGTTACATTTGTTTGTTTATTTAATAAGGGACAATGCACATTAATGAACATAAGGACAATGTCCAAATATAAATTAGCCAGATTTAGCCGTACAGAGTTAGATTTGACACTGAATCTTCAAAGCGCGTATCGAGTACGCAGTGCAATTCCTCATGAAGCGCGTATTGTTTTCAGAGAAACACGTGATCAGCCTCGTCTTGAATGCTTCACTTTACGTGTCGGGATGTTTGAACCCAGACCACTACTCTACAGGTTTTTGGTCCATAGTCCATTTACTAACTTTTTTTTATTTTTATAAATACGCCTATAGCCTATGTTACATGATCATGTATTCTGACACATAAACAGCTTGGAAACCATAAAATAATTACACCAACATTTACTTGCATCAAGCACAACTCTGTTGGTATTTTTATAATTAGTATTCATATAATTGTTACATTTATTGCCACACTTTAATATGTGAATTATATTATCAGAAAACTGAATATTTAGCGTTGTCAGGCTTTTATTTGTGCTAAAACAACGGTGCTGCGTTCAAGTCACTTTCGTCGGTGTAAGATGGCGGAGCACTTTCTCTTAATAAATTACACTAAAATACAGTAAGGTTTTTAAACTCTTGTTCTAGAAAATAAAGAACAAAAGAAATGTGCATCAGGTGTAGGCTACTTTTTTTTTCTTTTTTTTTATGAAGCCACTGCCAACTTTATCGTTACATGTTGCATTGTTATATTATAATGCCATCATACTGTGTGTAGGCATTAGCTTACTGCGCTGTAAATAGAAAAGCCGGACAATAACACTGAATACCTTAAGTATTGTGGTATTCCGCCATGTTGTTCACTGACATGCCTCCAACTCGTAAAGATCGGGGCTTAGAGAAAATCCCGAGCTCCCCACTGGTATTTACGACATTATGGTGGTGTTCAAGTGCGTTCAACTCGTTAATATGGTCTATACGAGATGACTTGAACGAATCAATAAACATGGCTGCTATAAATTTGACCTGCCACAAAATGGCGAATCTTTTCCCGAAACATTCAGGGGAAAGCCTCTGTGCTTCATTTGCCCATCCGTTATCCCTATCCAGTTGGCTATTACACCTAATACTGGCTCAACCAATGGCACGAATACTTTTATTGTATTACAGTAAAGATGATTGTAAAACTAGTATTGATTTTAAATCATCATAAAATCAATACAACAAATGCTAGGCTAGCATGATACTAGTTTGTGTTTATGTTTTATTGGGACTCTTATTTTGAAATAGTTTTGCTCCCATTACCACTTCCTGTGTTTATATCCTGCACTCCAAAAATATATATATTTAAACATTCAGCTAAATGTTAACTTTAATTTTGGTTTTGGTGTTTTAGTACAAAATTGATTTCAGTGCATCACATCACTACATAAAATTAATTTATTTCGAACAAGAAGTGGGAAGATCTGTTCATGTATTAATCTAAAAATATAATGTATAAAATATAAAATATACATGTAATGTCTTATATAAAAACGCCATTAGATTAAAATAGTATGTACCCATTCTGGTTAGTTTTACAAAAGCTACAACCTGGAAAAAATACAAATGTTAGCTGATGAAAAACATACAAATGTTAGCTGATGAAAAACATACTAATGTTAGCTGGCATGTGAGTAGGGTTGCCAACTGTCCCGTATTAGCCGGGATGTCCCGTATATTGGGCCTAATTTGATCTAACCACTGACTGATTCAACAGCAACACGACACTTGAGAATGATCACGACACCGGTCATCATCCAATCACAGCGCTGCCTCACGCACATCAGATCATGCGAATTACAAACTCAACATTGAGAATTAATTATTCTTTTGGGACAAATCATTGTTTGATTTGAGAACAGGATCCTCTGCTGTCGTCGCTCCCGGTTCGATCCGGACTCGCGCTAACGGCTAATCCCTTCCACTGTCCGGCCGGGTATTGATTTCGGCAAATCAGTTTTGGCGAATTCAAACAACGTGATTATTGTTCATGAGTCTAACATCGGCCACGCAAGAAAACATGAACTCTTCCTGAGGGAATCATATGCTGATGTGATTTGCTGCTCAAGAAACATTTCTGATTATTATTAATGTTAAAAAAAAATAAGTCAGGATTCTTTGATGAATAGAAGGTTCAAAGAAGATTTATCTGAAATATAAAAAAATCTGAAAAAGTCAGAATTGTGAGAAAAAAAATCGCAATTCTGAGAAATAAAGTCGCAAATATGAGAAATAAAGTCGCAATTGCGAGAAAAAAAAGACAGAATTGCGACTTTTTATCTCACAATTCGGACTTTTTTTCTCACAATTGCGAGTTTACATCTCGCAATTCTGACTTTATAACACATAATTGTGAGTTTATATCTCGAAATTCTGACATCTTTTCTCAGAATTGTGAGATATAAACTCGCAATTGCGAGTTATCAGGCCAATTAAAGGGAAAAAAGACGAACTTTTTCCCCCTCAGAATATTTTATATCTCACAATTCTGACTTTACAACACGCAATTCCGACTTTATATCATGCAATTCTGACTTTATATCACGCAATTCTGACCTTATATCTCGCAATTCTAAGAAATAAAGTCAGAATTGCGAGATGTAAACTCGCAATTGTGAGAAAAACGTCCGAATTGTGAGATAAAAAGTCGCAATTACCTTTTTTATTTTTCATTCTGTGGCGGAAACAAGCTTCCATATAAATGTCTTTACTGTCACTTTTGATTAATTTAATGCGTTCTTGCTGAATAAAAGGCTATTACTTTCTTTACTTTCTTTAAAATGTAGTGTATAATGTTACAAAAGCTTTCTATTTCAGATAAATGCTATTATTTTGAACTATGATTTGTGTGTAATGTGACTTTTTTTGTGTGTGACCTTAAAATTAATTTTAGAATTAAATTGTACATAAATAGGTTAAGCAAAACAAATGTGTTTAATATCTGAGAACCTTTTAAACACACACACCTGAAATGACTTATACTGTCTGTGTGATACAGTACAAATATTTTGAGTGTCCCTTATTTTCCTGTAAAGAACCACGATTGTCCCATTTTTGTCTTTTCTGAAGTTGGCAACCCTACATGTGATGTTTCTGTCATGTTGTAATGTCATGTTTCTAATCTAGAGTTCTGGACAGGATGTGAAAGCTAAATACAGAGAAAGACTGAATCCCGGGCAACTCCTGCTTCCATTACACAGCTCTCCCGACCACAGTGTTTTGTTTCCTGTGTCCATGGCAACAGACGGCCCGCATCACAGACAGCTTAGCTGTGAGAGGACTCGTCTTTTAATAAACCAGCAGGATAATGGAAATGCAAATAGTATTTCAAAACCCCATCAGTGAACAATCATCTTCATTTAAAAAGCAATGCAAACTTAAAGGGTTAATTCACCCAAAAATGAAAATGATGTCATTATGACTCTCCCTCATGTCGCTCCAATCCCGTAAGACCTCCGTTCATCTTCGGGACACAGTTTAAGATATTTTAGATTATTTGGGCGCACCAGACACACGTCAGCGGCGTCACTGAACGCGGATCCACAACAGAACCAGAATACACACACACACACACACACACACACACACACACACACACACACACACCAGACACACGTCAGCAGCGGCACTGAACGCGGATCCACAACAGAACCAGAATACACACACACACACACGCACACACACACACACACACACACACACACACACACCAGACACACGTCAGCAACGTCTTACGTCAGCAGCGGCACTGAACGCGGATCCACAACAGAACCGGAAGACAATACAATGCTGAATAAAGTCCTAGTTTTTGTTATTTTTGGACCAAAATGTATTTTCGATGCTTCAACACACTCTAACTAACCCACTGATGTCACATGGACTACTTTGATGATGTCTTTATCTCCTTTCTGGACAGGGACAGTATACCGGACATACATTTACAATGGAGGGACAGAAAGCTCTCGGACTAAATCTAAAATATCTTAAACTTTGTTCTGAAGATGAACGGAGGTCTGACGGGCTTGGAGCGACATGAGGGAGAATCATTAATGACATCATTTTCACTTTTGGGTGAACTAACCCTTTAAAAAGAGCTTAACATCATGCAGATGTAGGGTGACCAGACGTCCCCGAAATCTAAGCTGTTGTCCCAAATCCCGAATCCGGCCCTAATTGTCCCGAAAATTATACTAAAGCAAAATCTTGAGCAGTTATAGTCTGATAAAACATTAAAAACTGTGCGTTGAGGTCGAGTCGTCTCCCCAATCTTTTCCAAATGTTTCTTTTTTTTAAGTTCTACTTCTACAAAGTACGCCCGAATTTAGATATGCATTGATAAGCAAATTTTCATTCAAAATATGAATGGCTATGCCCTGAAAGGTCTGATTTACGCACTGTTACAACAGTCATTGTTGTTGTTTTTCCACAATGTCATTTGAGTTTTTTGTGGCAGACTAAAGACTAATGACAGACTGTTGATCTTTGAATAAAAATATGTTTGGTTCAGGTTTGAAATTCATTATCTTTTATTATAGGCTATGTAGTCTAATAGGCCCACCCATTCAGATGCCCAGAATCAAACATAGTCATCATCATCTTCATCATCTTCATCACTTGACCAGTTGTTAAGTGTTGCACATTAATATTTGAAAAGGCCAGAGATCGTGAGGAAAACCCGGACTCTTTCACCATGTGTCAATTAAAACAGAGGGATGACCTGCAGCTAGCACTAAAACTACATGTTTTAGGGGGAAATCTGTGGCGTTTGCCTGTGAAAACTTGTGTTGCTATGCATTCGTGTCTGCTGAACATGCTATTCTGCTCTCTGGATATGGTCCTCTCCTTCAAATGTAAGTGTACGGGATTGTCAGGAGAAAAGTCTGATGGCTTAGGAAGAGTCACAGCACACCTCGCCTCAACATGCAGCATGATTTGAGATATTACAAAGATTAGCACGATGATCATGCAAAAACACATTTGAAAACGCTGTGCGATGCGACGCATGTCATGTTTATTTCACAGCTAGGTCATCTGGGATTTGGTGTCCACTCCCAGTGAGATTTAAAAAGATATTTTCCCATTCAAAATCCATTTAAAAAGATGTGAATGTGATGTAATGTCATACAATAACAGCAATCAGAACATAATTAATGTGCAAATATGGGCAACAATAAATGCTATACTGTGTGCAGTGATATTTTAGTAGTTAACTAAACATTTTAATTTGCTTTTATTTTGCATTTATTTAGCATAAAATTCTAGTCAATTTTAGTCATTTTGTTATAGATTTTGTAATTTTATTAATTTTTGTTTTTAGATCCTTTCATTTATTCGTATGTCTAATTGTCATTAGTTTTTTTTTAAGTTTTAGTTTTTCCATCTACATTTTAAGCTTTATGTAAATTAATAAAATAAACTTTGAATAGTTTTAGTTTTAGGAAACAACAACACTACTTTGTCCTCTAATAAATAAAAAATATAAATATTTCAAATCATTTAAAATGAATTTAGGCATGACAACATCATTATGTACAGTATGAACAAATGACCTTTATTTTTGTTTTGCTACATTTAAAAGTGTCGCTAAATTAGAGCTACACGATTCTAGATAAATTGAGAATCATAATTTTCTTTTTGTTTCAAACAGAGATCATGATTCTGAACAGACAACTAAACAAAACATGTAATTTACTAGAGGTTCTGACAAAATGTTGATTGCTGCAGTCCTTTTAAAACATTTAATTAATCTAAATTAATATTTTTTTTCAAAACGGTTGAGTGAATGATTCAATGACTCCCTCATAAAGACTTGTTTCATTACTGTATGAATCGGCGTTTTTGAAGGATCTCTTGAATGAATGATTCAATGACAAATACAGTTTTAACACTCACGTGTCGTCGCCTACTGGTGTAACGATGTAATCGATTCAATCATTATCTGAAGCATCGAGTTACTTTCAAAAGGCGATTTGCTCTATTTTGATCACTACCGTAGACATCAGGGTTTATACACGAATCCGACGAGCGTTCTGTGTAGGCTGCCATCTTGTGGCGACGCCATTACTGAGCTGTTACCGGTATGTAAACAAACCTCCGTGATAACGCACCCTCGATGACAGCTACAGCCAGGCAGAATGACTTGTTGGGTTGATGATGTTGGACAGTGCCCTCCAGTCAAAGAAATAGCTTGGCAAGCTAGCTAGGCTAACGTTTCTAACGAGGAAATTCTAAAAAGATCTGTCCATTTGGCAACAATAAATAAATGAATGACATCAAATAAATGAATTCATTTTTTTGATTTGTGTCCATTATCTCATTTTCACACTGCAAATGGCAAGGGTAAGGTACAGCTAGAAAGTATACATAATATCGACCAATTAGTGTTTTCAAACCATGGAAAGAGGTCAATATAACAGCAGGAGAACAATTATGTCACATAACGTTACATTTAACTCAGGAAAGCCATTTAATGACCATAGCATGTTAATTGAATAGAAAAAAATAGCTAGAGAGGAGATTTTGCTGAGCACTATATTACATATTTATTAATTTGTTTACTTATGTCATTAAATAATTGTTATTATAACAAAAAATGCATATTTAATTTAATTTATTTAAAAAAAAATTCTATCACAGTCAAGCAAATCAAACATTAACAACAGACATAACAGTACTGTTACTAACGTTACTACCCTAATGCGCCCCTTCTGTTGTTTTAAAGGTATTATTCAAGAGTATTTTCTCCTTCGCCTGGCATCCGATGATTTTTCAAAATGCCAACATGTTTTCCCACTCGACATTATAAAAGTTGTAACGTTAGTGACAGTCGTAAATCGCGGGCTGTTTATTCCAGTGGACGGAAGTTGCAACTAAAACAATAGGAGGCAATGGCGCAACGCTACCCAGCAACAGCTCAGTTATGGCGCCCGCTTACTTCCGGTAGTTTCGCCAGATTCGTCTATATCTGAACTATAAACGTTTATCCCAGCACTTCTGTGATTATTTGAATATTTGTAAGGCAGAAATAACGAGACAGTGTGGCTGAAAAGAGTGTTTGTGAAGCCGTTTCATGCCTATACTGTACATGACAACTGCTCTCTCTGGATCAGATTTTGTCAAAGGTTTAACAGACACAAGCATATCGTTGTCATTTAGGAATAAGATCGAGTGGGTGTTTAAATCGAGAGCCATCTTTTAACGATTAATCTTAAAGGGTTAGTTCACCCCAAACTGAAACTTCTGTCAGTAAACAAAAAAAAAAGCAGCGCTTCTGTGTTGTACGTCACACGCATCATCACATGACCAGCGCCGGCCAATAGTGAGCCTGCGTATGACGTACAACACAGAAACGCTGCGCTGTTACACTACGTGAAATCTCACGGCCCAATAATCAATAGTTGAATAAAGTCGTTATTTTTGTTTGTTTTTTGCGCACAAAAAGTATTCTCGTCGCTTGATAAACTTAAGGTTGAGCCGCTGTAGTCACTCGGACTATTTTAACGATGTCTTTCATAACTTTTCTGGGCCGGCAAGTTTCAATCCCTTAAGAAGCCTATGGAGGAGTGATCCAGCTCTCAGATTTAATCAAAAATATCTTAATTTGTGTTCTGAAGATGAACGAAAGTCTTACGGGGAACAACATGACGGAGAGTAATTACTGACAGAGTTTGGGGTGAACTATCCCTTTAAAATGCTCTGCATTAAATATTTTTTTGGCATTCAAAATGTAATCATCAAGGAAAAGAGCAAGCACAATATAGCCAATATATATCCAACATCGATCAATACCACTGAATTAAAGTAGTCTCTAATATCCGCCAATTAACCAATATGGTAAAACCTCGACATACATGTAAAACGCAGCCATACATTATTTGGGGTTTGTTCTAATCTTTAATCGCAAGCATGAGCAACAGCCACACCTCTAATAACCAGAGAGCAAAGCAAGAGTCTGTCCGTGTCCCACCAGCCGACTCAACATGCGCACTTCGAACCCTTCAGCGCTGACAGAGATGAACTCTGAGATCCGGAAAATGAAAAATCAAGCTAAAACCTGCAGACTTCAGCGAAGCCCGGAGGAACACTGACCCATGCAGCACATGAGCGTCGCCAGCAGAGCGTCTCTCCTCATCGGCCCCGGCTCAGGTGTTTCCAGCATGTCTACAGACACGAGAGTGTGTGTGTGTGAGTCGGGACTCGTCTCTCCCTTCAGTGTTCCTTCACAGGCGTCTGGAACGAGTCCCGTCAGGTTTTCCAGCACGGGCTCCGCTTCATGGTGAATGTTTACGTAAGGACGGCTCTCTGCGGTGAGTTTCCCCAAAGCTGAGCCTCTGAGGACACGATGACTGTGCTGAGCAACACACACACGCTCCACACAGCAATGAACGGGCCTGTTTCTTCAAGCAAATAATGAGCGATTCGTTCCTTTACACAGCGTTTAACCCTGTTTCGTGCACGCAGACTTCAGTTATTTATGGGAATGACTATCAAATTATATTTCAATTTTGCATTAAAGGGTTTCCGTCATCATTTACAAACCTGTATGACTTTCTTTCGTCTGCATACATTTCAATTCAATTCACATTTTTTTTGTATAGCGCTTTTCACATCACACATCGTTTCAAAATTAAATAAATCAATTAAATGATACAAATTAAAACTAAAACCAGATTAACCATTTCATTACAGAAAACTGTACGCAAGATATGTGACAAAATTGAAAATTTTCATTTTCACGGTGACAGTGCATCATCCCTGTCAAATTGAAAAATAAAATCCAATCGGTGATTTCACGTTTCATTTTCACTACAATCTTGACAAAGCATCTTTACAAAATGCATAAGTGCATAATTATTACAATTTAGAGTGATCTGTTATCTAAGTATTTCAGAAATGTACACTACCGTTCAAAAGTTTGGGGTCAGTGAGAATTTTATTTTTATTTTTTGGAGGAAAGAAATCAATACTTAATTTGATCGAAAGTGACAGTAAAGACATTTATAATGTTACAAAAGATTCTATTTCAAACAAATGCTGTTCTTTTGAACTTCCTATTCATCAAAGAATCCTAAAAAAAAAACTACAACTGACAGACCAACAACTGTTTCAACATTGATAATAATAATAAATGTTTTTCGAGCATCAAATCCTCATATTATACTGATTTGTGAAGGATCATTTGACACTGAAGACACTGACACTGGTGATGCTGAAAATTCAGCTTTGATCACAGGAATAAATTACACTTTACTGTATATTCACACAGAAAACAGCTGATTTACACTGGAATAATATTTAATACTATAACTGATTTTTGTTGTATTTGAATCAAATAAGCGCAGCCATGGTTAGCAGAAGAGAATTCTTTTAAAAGTATTTAAAATCGTACCGACCCCAAACTTTTGAACGGTAGTGTACATATACAAATCACACATAAAAGAAAATATTTTAAAGGAAGTTTCAACTGGTGTTGTCCATTAAAGGAAAGTCAATGGGGTCCAAAACAACACTGGAATACATTGACTTTCATTGTGTGGACAAAAACAACACAGACATTTTTCCAAATATCTTTCTGCCGGTTCTCTACTGTCCTTTTCTATGAAGGCATAAAGACCGGACTGAAAAATACTGGACAATAATAGGTTTCCAGTCTTTCGTCAAAAATATCTAACATAATACGCTGTTCTAACATGTACCTATGCTTGCGATTCCTAAACTTTGCCGTTTGTATTTAGTCTTGTTGCTTAAGAATGTGTCAATGTTTACTCTACAATTTGAAAATATACTATAAAATAATAACCAGTTATTTGGGGCATTTTACAAGTTTTATTTCTGCAAAACTTTTACAAGTTGTTTGGAACAGCACACTATCCTTCCACTTCAAGATCTTGACTTTTGACTCTTTCTTAACACATATTTTTTATTATTTTTGAGATATCTGAAAGATATCCTGAATGAACAACGACATAGACAAAACGATAGTATAGACAAAGCTACAGTTTGAAATTTTCATAATTCCATAATTCATACTTTTTGCATTTAAAAAAAGAATCTGAGGCAGTTTACAGTTTGCAGTCAGTATTTCAGTGCCATCAGTCCATGTGAGCTGTGACTTAATCAGTGCTGCGGAAAATCAAAAGAACCTTATTACACCTCATATTAATTACACCTCATGATTCATGAATGTGTGTAAAGACATCAGCCTACAGGACGTGTTTGAAGACATCAGCCTGGGACGTGTCCTGATCTCATCGATGAGGAGATGTCTAGACGTAATGCTCTTTAAAACATGGAAGCACTACAGATGAATGACCGCAAGATCATCAGAACAATTGTGTGTGTTATTCCAGTGTCATTAACATCGTTAACATGAAATGACACTCACAATACATTCAACTTCCAGAATGTGACATTTAGACTATTGTACTTTAAATTTGAGTATAATTTCTGCATCACTGGCGACACCACTAGTAAAACATAATGACTGTTTCCAAACAGGTTTGTCAAGCAATGCCCCGTCTGCTTAATGATTTTACTCATTAAAAAAGTTGAACATAAAATTAACATACATTTACAAGAAAAAAAAAAAAATGTGTTCAATGTCATGAGGTCCGGCGTGTTCAGATCACATGACCAGCCGAACACTTGCTTCATCAGAGTTATAGCTTGCAGAATAAATAAATAATGGCTGAATGAGAATCAAGCATTAGCAACTGGTTATAATAATCAACGATGAGAAAGTTCTTTTAACACAAAAATCATCAACTTTACACAAGTAATGTTACACTTACAGTATAGTCTTATTGTGGTCTTACATGATTCAAATGCATGTTCGCGGGTCTTGCATTTAAATAAAACTAGTGGCACACACACATCTTGAGGCAGAAGCTTTCTTGAAGAACGAGGTAGTGATGGAACAAATATGGAAACGGCGCCCCCTTCAGGAGGCCAGAAACATGGGTTTATATATGCATTCTTCCACATACTGTACCAATGAGTCAACTCTCCATAAAACTGAGATACACTTACTGTGGATACTTCAGGAGACAGTATCTAGGCTAAATTGGAGTTAAAGGTCACTTACACTCATAAATAGCTCATTTTACAGCTCATGACTCTTTACAGTTTATTTGATATTTCTCAACTCAGAGTCTGTGCGAAAGTAAACAAGCCCATGCCTGATAATGACACGCAATAATCAAGAGTGACTAAAGCCGTTTTATTGCGATACCTCAGATCACTTATAAACACATTACGGTTCATAAATCACAGAGGCATATGAGGTGTTCCTGGTGTGTGTGTGTCTACAGGAGTGCACAGATATTGTTGCTGAATAGCTTGTTTGAAGGTTTCTTTTGTATTTTTTAAAATACGAATCAGTAAAATGTCTTCCAAAGTGCCGCTAGTGCTGCAGAAACGACACGCTTCACTGATGAAGAGATCATCACAAATATGTGATAGTGTGTGTTTGACATGCCTGACACGCATCCCACATCAAATCAGACGCTTATCGCATGATATCTGCAAAAGCCTTGGGTATTCAAGTTACAATATCCAGTAAAGCTTTTAAAAAACAATCTATAGCATCAGGACGCAGCATGTGTGCCTTGAAAAGCGAAGCGATGAAGTAATCATAGAAAAACATCACATTCACTTGACCCCCATTGACCTTTTCTTTCAAAGGAAAAGAATAAGTTGTAAAGCATGTTGATATATGATGTACAAGTGTATAAACTCACCTAAAGGATTATTAGGAACACCTGTTCAATTTCTCATTAATGCAATTATCTAATCAACCAATCACATGGCAGTTGCTTCAATGCATTTAGGGTTGTGGTCCTGGTCAAGACAATCTCCTGAACTCCAAACTGAATGTCAGAATGGGAAAGAAAGGAGATTTAAGCAATTTTGAGCGTGGCATGGTTGTTGGTGCCAGACGGGCCGCTCTGAGTATTTCACAATCTGCTCAGTTACTGGGATTTTCACGCACAACCATTTCTAAGGTTTACACAGCATGGTGTGAAAAGGGAAAAACATCCAGTATGCGGCAGTCCTGTGGGCCAAAATGCCTTGTTGATGCTAGAGGTCAGAGGAGAATGGGCCGACTGATTCAAGCTGATAGAAGAGCAACTTTGACTGAAATAACCACTCGTTACAACCGAGGTATGCAGCAAAGCATTTGTGAAGCCACAACACGCACAACCTTGAGGCGGATGGGCTACAACAGCAGAAGACTCCACCGGGTACCACTCATCTCCACTACAAATAGGAAAAAGAGGCTACAATTTGCAAGAGCTCACCAAAATTGGACAGTTGAAGACTGGAAAAATGTTGCCTGGTCTGATGAGTCTCGATTTCTGTTTAGACATTCAGATGGTAGAGTCAGAATTTGGCGTAAACAGAATGAGAACATGGATCCATCATGCCTTGTTACCACTGTGCAGGCTGGTGGTGGTGGTGTAATGGTGTGGGGGATGTTTTCTTGGCACACTTTAGGCCCCTTAGTGCCAATTGGGCATCGTTTAAATGCCACGGCCTACCTGAGCATTGTTTCTGACCATGTCCATCCCTTTATGGCCACCATGTACCCATCCTCTGATGGCTACTTCCAGCAGGATAATGCAGCATGTCACAAAGCTCGATGGTTTCTTGAACATGACAATGAGTTCACTGTACTAAAATGGCCCCCACAGTCACCAGATCTCAACCCAATAGAGCATCTTTGGGATGTGGTGGAACGGGAGCTTCGTGCCCTGGATGTGCATCCCACAAATCTCCATCAACTGCAAGATGCTATCCTATAAATATGGGCCAACATTTCTAAAGAATGCTTTCAGCACCTTGTTGAATCAATGCCACGTAGAATTAAGGCAGTTCTGAAGGCGAAAGGGGGTCAAACACAGTATTAGTATGGTGTTCCTAATAATCCTTTAGGTGAGTGTATATATGATGTACAAGTGTATATATGATGGTGTATATATGATGTACATGTGTATATATGATGACAGTAGCACAGAAAACAAATCACATTACAACAGGAATTAGTCAACTATCCAGCAAAATATAAATTCTCTATTTTGCATAAAGAAAATGAAAACTATTTAGATAAACATCACTTTTATAGCAATTAAGCGTTTAGAGATTTAGTTTTTTTTCTTCATCGTAATTTCTATTACTTTCAGTGGCGACAATGAAAAAATATCTATAAATTATTTTAAAAATAAGATCACAATGCAAAACACGGTAATTTTAGATTTGATTTAGATTAGTTTTTTTTATATTTTTCCGGTTTCATTTTATTTTAATTTAACGTTTTAATAATTTTGTTGTCATTGTTATGAGTTTTATTGTAAATGTGTTTATATATTTTTTTTATTAATTTTTATTTTAGTTGTAGTTTTAGCTATTTTAGTCCACCAAGTTAAACTAAATGAAAGTAAGAAATATTGCCTCGGCAAGAAGCTGAGATAATGTTTTTTATGGTTTTACCTGTTTTAGTTAACTAACTATAATATCCGTTGTTTTCAGTACTTTTAGCTTATCTGCCATTAACCTATACTATATTAACCTGTGTGTGTGTGTGTGTGTGTGTGTGTGTGTGTGTGTGTGTGTGTGTGTGTGTGTGTGTGTGCGTGCGTGTGTGTGTGTGTGTGTGTGTGCGTGCGTGTGTGTGAGCGTGTTTATTTGTGTTTGTGTTACAAACCCTGAAAACAAACTCATACAATTTTTAGCATATAATTCTCTCTCATGTTGTTTGTCTCAGCTTCTTGGGGTTGACAGTAATATGTAACCTGAAGGTTTCCGCCTCGTTAAGCACAATATTCTGTCCTCGGTGAGTGTGTGAAGGACTTTGCATGCAGTTCAGCAGTGCCATGTACAGAACAACAACATACAGATCTCCTGTCATCACCTGCTGTATGGCATCTGTGCCGGTTATTGTGTCAATATTCATCTGGGCTCATTAGGGTGCCGTGAAATATCTGGAAATCTCATGATCAAAGCGCACATAACACACAGGTTTGAGCACATTTAGTGTCATCACAGATGATCAGGAGGGGTGTGGATTATAAAAAAATCACGATAAGCTGCAATTGAAGTAAATAAATATATCCACTGTGTGTTTCAGAGTGAAGCGCGACACTGAAATATTATTATTATTTCCACAGCCATAATGATATACAATTAGTTTTAGCCAAATTGTGCAGTCCTACAAACAAGCACAGCAAATCTTGATTTGTGTGTGTGTGTGTGTGTGTGTGTGTGTGAGTGTGCATGTGAGTGTGTGTGTGTGTGTGTGTGTGTGTGTGTGTGTGTGTGTGTGTGTGTGTGTGTGTGTGTGTGTGTGTGTGTGTGTGTGTGTGCGTGCGTGTGTGTGTGTGTGTGTGTGTGTGTGTGTGTGTGTGTGTGTGTGCAAGCATGTGAGTGTTTGAGTGTGTGTGTGTGTGTGTGTGTGTAAATTCCATTTTATCTTGCAATTCTTCTTAGAAAAATTGCAATTCGATTTTTTTCCCCAAATCGTGACTCTAATAATAACCGTGACCTCTGCACTCTCAACATGCAACAGCTGCCGCTGGACATTTACCAAGGGTTTTGCACTCAGAGTAACTTGCACAACACTAATTGCAGGGACCGTCCGTCTGAAGTGATCCAGGCCCCACAACACACACCAGGACATCAGGACCTCAGGATCTCAGCGCTCACAGTTCCTCTCACCCTGGGAGTGGGATATGTCGATCTGGTCCAGTAAACATCCACCCAGAACTGAGAACCAGTAAAAGTTCCCACACCAAACCCATGTAAGCAAACCTGTTCCCATTTACTCATAATTACTGGGTGATGTGTTACACCTTTCCGAGGATTAGAGTCAAAATCTGCTGACGGGCAATTAAACGTAACAAAAAAGTCTAATGTTTCTCATCTTTTATTGGAACATTTTTTAGTTTGACATGATAACGTGCGTGAAGGGTGAACTATGTTTGATTTTCATAGTTTATTATATTTAGTTTATTTTGTGGCTTAAATAAAGTGCATGTTACTCAGAGACTGGTATGTTTAGCTAGTCAAAAATGTTACATTCAGCCGTCGCAAATTTGTTGACTTTTGAAAATCAAGTTTATTTTTTACCAGGAAAGAAGTCGTTTTAATGCACAGAGGTTTTTTTTATTGTATCTTATAACAACAATATTTTATTTAAACCCATGAAAATGTAGATCCTGTTGTATATATTAGTGAAAAATCACTTTCTATAAGTGTTGTTCTTAGATTTTAACTTATTAAGGCCCTTGCATGCTGAGTCCGAAATTCGCATCCGTTACGTTAAAAAATAAATACGAGCTCACGTTATGTCAATCACGCGTGCACACTGCCTCCGAAACTCTCGTCCGTCATAAAAAAAATCGGATCGGGTTCGATTTTCTGCGTTTTCCGATTTTCGCATCCGTAGCAAGCAGTTCGAATGGCGTTTTGACAATTCAGAGCCACCGAATCATGAATATGAATATGAATCATGAATCAAAAAAACGCATACGAAAATTTCGGGCCTCGGTGTGCAAGGGCCTTAACGCTGCGATTCACAATACATAGCTTAAATTTCTAACTTCCGATTTTGAAAAGTGAATTTTAACAAAAATAATCCCACTTTAAGTCAGACGTCCAACTAGGAAACAAGAATGGGAATCCACAACTCGGGAACCAATGAGGTTTATTCTCATGCAAGCTTTCGTTGAGCATGTTAATGTGTGTTGATCAGTGTGTATATGTGAGTAAATTAAGACAGGACTTAAATTAAGTCAGGATTAGGCTCTAGTTCAATTAGGACATTTAAATAGCTTTTATAAACGTGCCTTAGAAACAAATATTGCTGGTTTGAATCTTTTAAACATATTTTAAGATCTGCTTTCAGTTAAAACAGCTTAAACATGCATTTCAGTCTGAGACTGGACTCGAGTCTCGTCTGTGAAACCAGGCATTTATCATTTCAAGCGATCATTCTCTCATTTGGGTTTCTTCTAAAGCTTGAAAATTTAGGTTGATTGGACTTTCAATGGATGTACAACGATGAGAAAATATAAAAACTATCTTCATTTGTGTTTCGAAGATGAACTAAAGTCGTGTGGATTGGGAACGACATGAGGGTGAGTAATTAATTGATGACACTTTTTTCTATTTGGGTTAACTAACCCTTTAAGATTCACTTTTAAGCAAGACACACTGTAAAAACGAACAAGTTCATTCAACTTAAAATAATTTGTAACCTGGCTGCCTTAAAATGTTGTGTTAAGTAAGCTAAGAAACTTCAGTTGTTTATACATATATTGGAGTTCTTTAAACCTAGAATTATTTGTTGGGGTAACAAAGGTGAAGCTGACAAAATAGTCTGATCAACTTTAATTAAAGTTCAATGAATTAGTTTTTTAGTTACTCCAACAAGAATTAAAAGTTGTGTAAACCTAAATCCCAGTTAAGACAACATAAAATTAGTGACACCAACAAACTTGTCTGCTATCTTGAGTTGTTTAAACTAAGCATCTTGTTGAGTCAATTTATAATTATTAGTTGTGCAAACAATATAAAAATTGGCTAAACTATTAATTTAGTTGAATTAACTTATTTTTTTAAGGCAGCCAGGTTACTTTTTCAAGAATAGTTAATTTTAGTTGGAATCTTAAGTTCATTCAACAGACTGAACTACGCAATTTGCCCACACAACTTAAGTTTCTGTTTTCTAAAGTACTACATTAGAAAATAGTTTTATTATAAAGTGTTTTAATTATTCTTATGTGTTTTGATTATTTTAATTTCTTCTATGTAAAGCACATGTCTTATAGATGTCTGCATTGCATGCTGATAAATGCAGTTTAGCAAAGGCTTGCAGACACAGGTATGTAAAACCCAGTAAATGATAATGAAGGTGTAGTACAGAACAAATGCACTTTGAAAATCTTTGTTTACAACTGAACAACTGCAACACAAATGATAGGGCTGCTGACATCATCCATATGTCTGGCAATCAAATGCCTTCATGGCTGCATTGTTGGGAATACCTAGCGAACTGATGCACATCTGCCTTTCAATGGAATGAAATTGACCATGCCACAAGATTTAGAAACGTTAGAAACAAACACACAAGGCCATGCAAGATAACCAGCCATTGACGTTCTCCTCATTCCACAACAGTGAGAAGGCAAGGCAAGGTCAGCATGCGAAACACAGAATCCTCCCAGCTGACATAAACGCCTTCATATGAGCCAAACAAACAGCCTAAAGAACTGAAACTACTGTGCTACACAATCTCTGCCACTTCTACATAGGGCTGTCACTTTACGTTCGCAAATCGATTGCACAATCGGTCGGACCAACCAACACAAGTTTTGAAAACGAAAATAGGCCATCGATTTTAACTGCCTTTATTATAATTTTTTTACCAAAAATGTGTTTTAGGTGTACAGATCAATACAGCACACAGAACATGTAGGATGTTGGAAAATAACAATGTCTTTTCTGTTCACCAAATGCTTTTTATTATGCGCTATTACTTCAATGAACAAGCGCGCCGTTATCTGTTGCTCAGTGACGTGTGTGTTCAAGTAAGCCAGAAATGAGCAGATTCTGCGATACGCTGTATTTAATATATCATGAGGATCACGAGTTGCGTATTTGCGCTAAATCCGCGCAGATTTGTCTCACATGAACTTCTCCAGCGAAGACAGTGAGTAAACACAGAAACACGCCAGACTGGCTCGTGATTTGACAGCGTTTCCCGCCAAAGCTCATTTGTACCCGCGTTTGGCGAGTCGAGGGAGTTAATCTCAATCCCTGAATGTTGCGCTCCTGTTTGTCATTGTGCTGAAACTTCACGCTAATAAATCATCAGGAATATTGCTGACTCGTGCGTCTCAAGCGCCCTCTTTACGCTCGTCCTAATGCCTGTTAGGTGTCCGTGGATTTGCCTGTATTTGCTGTTGAAAATGCAAACGTCTTTAGATGGAAAATCGATTTTACAATCGATTCAATGAATACTTATGTCTCAAAAATCAAACAGGATTTTTTCACAAAAGTGACAGCCCTACACAGGATAGCACATCCCGTATCCTTCCCGGCTAAAGCAACACCGTGATGCATTTCACAGCAATGTGCATTTTAAATAAACCAGATGATGATCTCAGAACATTGGCAGGGAAAGAAAGAGCCAAAGTTCTTCCAGTGATGTCAATAGAAGTTATCTGGTCTTTAACAATGTTCTCAAAATGTTAGCAGAAAAACATTATTTATACATTGTTCGTGGAACGTTTATATGTGAAACTAACATTTTTAAACGGTACTTGTTTCAGAACGATCCGAGAACATTCAAAGTAACATTCCCATAATGTTCGAATAACTGAGAAAAAAAAACATTTGTAACACTTTATTTTAAGGTGAGGTAGTTACATGTTACTACATGTGCTTCCTATAGTAATATAGCATAATTACAAGTAACCTTTAAGTCCCCCAGTATTCAATAATTGTATCCCTTACAACTCATCTTCGATCACAAAAATGACATATTTAAACGTTTTTTCCTTGAAAAGAAAAATTATTCATGCCTTAAAATATCTTGAATGTAACTCGACACTCTTGCCTCATTTAGTATGCAGTACGTGGTTCTATGAATATGCAGATGAGCCCCGCCTCCACTCACTCACTCAGCTCAGAGATCCACTGGTTGACGATCACACGTTGATCTGATTGGTTACAAGGTCGTTTGTGACGTCAGAAACACCAGCGATTTCAAACCGTGTTTCTGTGATGTGCTCCACTAACTTCATGAAGGGAAACCAGGGAAACAGGAAACCTCCTGTTTGTTTTCTTTATTTTACAAAAGCACAATGATTTGTTTTATTGAGAGCACACAAACAAAAACAGACCATTTACAGTTTCCAATGATCTCTTACTCTAATCTGTATGACCGTACTGTAAATGCTGAATCGGGGTCGATATGGGCTTTCGCACCGGAGGAACCTTTCTTGAACTATTGGCAGAAGTTCCCGGTCATTGGCGTGTTCGGACCGCAGGAACTAGGAATGATTTTAGTTGTAGGAACTCCTTATGGGGGAAATAAATGAGCTCATATACTTCAAAGTCGGTCTAAACCAGCACTATAGGATCTACAGTGGCGTTAGTGTACACTAACTGGCCGAACGCATGCAAAACGGTCACCGTGGTTTTGCCAAGTAAGACATGTTCCTGGATCAACATTCCTGTCCCAAAATGTAGTCCTTACCCAATCCCTACCCCTAAACCTAACCCTACCCATAACTTTTCCTAAAATCAGAGGGTAATGAAAGGTGAATAACACTGATGTTTAAGTACTTCACCCTGGTTCTAAGCCTAAACTTGACTTAAACTGTAAACCTGTCCCTCAAATCTGATTGGTTGATTGGAAAGTTGTTCCAGGATCAACAAAGATGTTGATCCAGGAACATGTGGTACTTGGTGAAATCACGTTCACCGTGTAAACACACAGATTATAGCCTATATATTTACTCTAGAAACTAACTCTACGAACATGTAAAACAGTGATAGATGAGCCTCTTAGCCTTTACGCTGAGGAGAACACCCAACGCGACTTTGAGGGACCAAGCCAAACATGATTATGTATTTCTGCTCAGCAACACTGGACATCAATGGCATATGCTAATACCTTTTCATTACTGTATACTTTCTATGTATAACAGTTCTATCTAATAACGTATTAGACAAGACTGTTAGACAGATCGTAAACTACTGAGCACGGAGAATGCGGGCGCTGTGTGTTCAGTCGTTCTCAGCGCTGTCAAAATAAAAGTCTCAACAACGAGCGAGTCTCACGTCACTTCAGAGCTCCTACTGGCGGTGCGAACGCAACCAGGAAAACCTAGCCTGGAAAAGCCCAGACAACTTCCGGCAAATTTAGATTTGCTCTGAAAGTTAGTCTGGCAAAGAGCTCATTCAAGCCCATTTCCAATCCGTCGAAATCGCGGCACCAATCAGAAACGTTGGGGCGGGCTTTACACGATGACGACAGCGCTGGGATTTTGAAGCAGATTTTGTAGCCTACATTACAAAGATGGATGCCGCCGTCGAACATCACTCGTTCCAATCAGCTATCGCGTCTGTTTTAAGCGATTTGAACGTTTCCTTTTAGTTAAAAACCGAGCAAAGAACAACACTCGGAGATGTGTCTCCGCCGCTCTGCATACGTCATCTCCTTCATCGCTCTGATTGGGTTTAGGTCTATCCGCGACGTCCGTTGGTGACGCCCCTCTGGAAATGATTTGTCTATGACGCTTTGCCAGACCATAACTCAGTTACAACTGAGAATGCTCTGGTTTTAACCAGGCTAAGGGGAACCATTAGTTCTCGGGGAAACACCCTAGTGGCTCGTTCCTATAACTGTGCGAAAGCCCCTAATGGTGAAAGATGAGTCCAGGAGGTGTAGCTACGGCATGTACCAGCAGGAGTAACGTCACCGAGCTAACCAGCAAATCCTTGATCCAGCCGCCCGTGTCTACATCAGCATGGCATTATAAGAGCTTTATCTTTATCAGGTTAAACGTCTCAAGCGGCAAGCAAGAGAGTTAAAACTGGCGAGATGCATTAGCTGCAGGATGTTCTCCACCAAACCCGGATTTACAAGATAATGGTGTGATAATGTTGCATGGTCAGTAGGGAGATCAGAAGAGAGTTCGGGTCACATGACTGTGATGTGCATTGATTACCGCCTCAGCCATTAGGACTCAGATGTTTAAATGAAGCTCTCTGGAGGGATCGGCTGTGACGATATGAGGTGAAGGAACTACTGTCCATTACTGTCACAGGTAAAAAGAGCACTAATTACTATTCTTATTCTGTATGGAATATTGCCGTATTTATTATAAATCATTTATCTGTGCAATATTGCCTGGTAATCTTGAATCAGAATAACTTCCTCTTGCAGCTTCTCTTCTCTGATGACGAGGGCGGGACTATAACCTGTCACTCACATGAGATCCACCAATAGCAGACCACAACCATCCAACCATCCAATCAATTCCCTATGAACAAAATTAAGCCCCGCCCACATTCATTCTTGTTCCAAGAAAAGACCATGCCGTCTTTAAAAGCTAAAATCCTCATTTTATCAAACTATAAACTGCTAAACGGGTCTCCATACTGAAGGAGAGGCTTCTAGAAAGACAAGAAATCTTTCTGTATCTACTTGTTCGGGATTAAGGGGGGTTTACGAGAATCATGCTGAGTCACTGCTCACTATGACTAAGGAAAAATCCTGTTTTGATGTTCAGTCCTCTTCCTCCGACCTTAAAGAAATGGTATTATGCAAAAACTTGCATGGCATACTAGCCAATGACTATTAGCATGATAGCATATTAGCATAATGCTATATCTACTGCATACTGTGCATTATATTTGAATTGTATCTATGCAAAGAATACCCAGATTTCCCAAAATGTGCAACCAGATCACACTGATTGAGATACTGTGTCCCACAATGTAACATGCTCAACTTGACCTTTCATTCCCAATGTGGCAAATAAACTAGTACTGATATCAACCTCTTCAGATCACCAAGAGTTCAGACATTTTTACACAAAGTTGCACTTAATTAAGTGCAAAATGACAGTTTATGATGTTATTTAATGTGTACCTAATGAGTTAGTTCATAATACATTTATTTATACACTTAAAATGATAAAAATGTATTGTATATGTAAATTAAAATGAACCTTAAATTAATAAATGCTTTAAAAGTAGAGTTGTTATTTAATTTTAGCTATTGCATTAAGTATAATATATCCCAATATTACATTTACATTATTACATTATAGCCTAATATTGCATTAAAAACAGCCACCCTTTGGCATACAAATTATAAAAGTTGTAGTAGGGTTATTATTGTTTACTAAAACTAAAACTATTAAAACAGTTCTGAAATAAATCTGAAATAAAATAAAATGTACATATTAGTTGAAAAAGAAACGTTGCCTTGACAATAACCTAAAATTTGAAGTTGAAGCAATAAAATTATTAACTGGAAATATATAAAAACTAAAATAAATAAAAAATATAAATTAAACCTAAAAAATAACAATAATAATAAAATTACAAAAGCACATAAAAAATTAAACTAAATTTAACATGAAAAATTCAAACTATAATAAAACAAAAAAAATTAAAATAACACTGAATTGTAGAGGGGAAAGGGTTTTGCATGACAACAACAGGTTTCCCTTTTTGCCCCCATTGTTCAAATACTGTATCATGGGTAAAATACAGTATTTTAACTATATCAATGATCACTTTAATCTTATACCGTATCTCATTTCTGTCCCACGGCTGCGGCAGCACATCTGATTCTGCAGCACTGGGTGTGTTCCCGCATCCCAGTCCCGAGGGGCGGAGCTTGCGGGATCACATGACCTCACTGTGTGGAGCAGGGAGCGGCTCGCATGCTGAGCACAGTCACTCACACACACTCACACACACACTAACCTCATCTAATCCAGTGAGCGTTATCATCCCAATCACTGCTCAGCCACTCTCTGTCCTGTTGCAACTGTTTCCCATTTATAGCTGGGATAGTCATCAGGAAGCCGGTTTTGATCAATAGCCAATGCATTCTTCAGACCAGACGTTTGCTCTCTAAGACAGAACGTCCACTAGTCTTTGTTTTCAGTGTTGGTGAGTGAAGAAACAGACAAATTATGTTACAAACTAACATTTAAATGAGGTTAATCCAGTTAATTCATTCATAATGATTCATAACAACAACTTCCGATGTTCGAATGAATTTTGTTCTTGGATTGTTTGTTTGTTTTTCAGTGTCCGCTCGCATTAGCTTTTGTAACGTCTGCTGTTTTGCCGGGAACAGCATCTGCAGATCCGTCGATGACATCATGCCGTGCACAGCTGCCGGCGGGTCCTCGGGGAAATGACATCAGACTTGGAGAAACAGGAAATGGAGACGCTTTCTTTCTTTTTTTTACCTCCCTACATTTAAAATGATTTTAATAATTCGATTTAATATAATTAATTTTAATTAAATATTTCATATTAATAACATTTTCCTATTTTTATATTGCTGAATACGTCAGCATACAATACACCACACTGTTACTAAAACACATTAGCTCCAGTATACACAATGAAGACAGCATCTGATTTCTGGACCAGCATTTTATCAGTGCACCAATTTATAAGGGATACAATGGAGGCACTTTAATAAATTGATGCTTATAATTAATAATAAATGGATGATTAAATTGATTATTAAATAAATAATAAATGAAGTTTCTAATGAGGCCTTAAAAATACAAATCTGTTTCTTTTTATGCTGAATGCAACAGATTTGATTAGTCTGTTCAGTTTCTCTCTGATTTTAGTATGACTTTAAATTGCATCTTTTTCCATTATCAAACGTTCACGAGACAGAAAAACAGACAATTGTTGGTTGAGACAATTCATGGCTTACTTATAGTTGTGTCTGCATATTAATCTCAGATAAGAGAAAGTCTAAGACCCCAAAAATTATGTAAATGAAGTCAGTGGCCTCATCATACACTCGTGACGCCACCGATCTCTCAATCTCCTCAACGGTTGCATAACTCCTCTCCGGGGAATTGTTTGAGCTGACAGAAAGACTTGCCGTCGCTCCAGTGCAGACGAATTCCCCTCTTCATGGACCGAGAGAGACCCCTGACTGAGGCTGTGTGTGGGATGGACTCGCTGTGGGCATGTTAGTGTTAAACTCTGTAACCGCCCCGTAAAGATCATCCCAGGACATCCCATTATTCTATTCACACAAACCAGCAGCACACACAGCTAGTTCTGACTCACGTAAATCATGATTATTTGACCTATATGAAGGGATAGGCTTCAGCACTGTGACCCAATGATGGATGGATGGATGGATGGATAGATGAATGAATAGATGGATGGATGGATGGATGAATAGATGGATGAATAGATGGATGAATAGATGGATGGATGGAAGGATGAATGGATGGATGGATGAATGAATAGATGAATGAATAATATGGATGGAAGGAGGGGATGGGTGGATAGAAGGAGGGATTGATGGATGGATGGATGAATGAATGAATGAATGAATGAATGAATGAATGAATGAATAGATGGATGGATGGATGGATGGAAGGAGGGATGGGTGGATGGAAGGATGGATGGATGAATGAATAGATGGATGAATAGATGGATGGATGGATGGATGGAAGGATGGGTGGATGGAAGGATGGATGGATGAATGAATAGACGAATGAATAGATGGATGAATAGATAGATGAATAGATAGATGAATAGATGGATGGATGAATGGAAGGATGGATGGATGAATGAATAGATGGATGAATAGATGGATGGATGGATGGATGGATGGATGGATGGATGAATGAATAGACGAATGAATAGATGGATGAATAGATAGATGAATAGATGGATGGATGAATGAAGGATGGATGGATGAATGAATAGATGGATGAATAGATGGATGAATAGATGGATGGATGAATGGAAGGATGGATGGATGGATGGATGGATGGATGGATGGAAGAGTGATGATGTCGTGAGCAGGGGCTGATGGGAGGAGGATGAACACAAAGACAGGCTTCATGCCTTGTGTGCATGTGATTAATCCCGTATAAAATCACAATAACAATGAATCACTCTGCTATGGCCAATGCTTACTCTGTCAGAGGAATGAGGGGAATGTTCTTTCACTCTTATTTTTCTCTATATGAATGATGTAATGATGCTTCAGCATGGATGTTAAAGAGGATTATGGTGTTATGCTATTCCCCGTGTTCATCTCTCTTTAGTGTGTAATGTTGCTGTTTGAGCATGAACAATCTCTGAGTTCTTCTCTATATCAGTGTCCGTGTTTCTGAACTCCCTGAAACGCCTCCATTGTAGTCTTGAGTTTTCTTCCGGGAACGAACATGTAATAATAATAAATAATAATTCATTACATTTATATAGCGCTTTTCTGGACACTCAAAGCGCTTCACACAGAAGGGGGAATCTCCTCAACCACCACCAATGTGGAGCATCCACCTGGATGATGCGACGGCAGCCATATTGCGCCAGAACGCCCACCACACACCAGCTTACTGGTGGAGAGGAGACAGAGTGATGAAGCCAATTGGTATATATATATAGGGATGATTAGGAGGCCACGATGGACAGAGGCCACTGGGCAAATTTGGCCAGGATGCCGGGGTTACACCCCTACTCTTTCGAAAGACACCCTGGGATTTTTTGTGACCACAGAGAGTCAGGATCTCGGTTTAACGTCTCATCCGAAGGACAGTGCTCAATTTACAGTATAGTGTCCCCGTCACTACACTGGGGCGTTAGGACCCACACAGACCACAGGGTGAGCGCCCCCTGCTGGCCTCACTAACACCTCTTCCAACAGCAACCTGGTTTTCTCAGGAGGTCTCCCATCCAGGTACTAACCAGGCTCAGCCCTGCTTAGCTTCAGTGGGCAACCAGTCTTGGGCTACAGGGTGATATGGCTGCTGGCATGTCACAATATTCCTCATTTAAATAATTCATACGCAGAATAAAGGGGCGGGGCCTGGTTGAGTTAGTTGGTAGCAACAATAAAAGAACCAATCAACAAGAAAAACTACAAAGGACTACAAAACAAGGCACTTGGACAGGAAATACAACAAAAGACCCGTGTACATAAAGCCCAGAGCAGCGCGTCGCTCTGAAACACGCAGCGCATATATTTATTTCATTAAATCCCAGCCTTTGCAATTTTAGTCTTTTCCTATTAGTCCTGCAGCCTTGCAACATACTGCAATCTCATAATATTTGCCAGTCTGGTAAAATGATGTGTCAAGGAGGATGATTTTATAGCCGTATGTTCAATCATCACACATTAACAACACACACGTCAAGTGCACTGCATTAGACGTGAACACATGAACTTATCCAGATCTGCACTGAGAGAACGCTTAATCAGCATTTCCTCATTTTATTTGAGAAAAAAAGTAAAAAACACTCTCTAACTTGAAGAAATTATGACAGAAATATAATATTATTATACAATAGAATGTACTTAATAATAATGTCAGTAGGGTGTGCAGAAACAGACTGAAGATAGACAGCTGAAGTTCAAACTAATCCACACAACAATAACACACAGGGCAGAGGAGAAACACCGTAACGCAAACATGACCGGACAACAAACAGAGGAAAAGGAGGAACTAGAATACTGACACAATTAAAGGTAATTAACGATACACAGCTGAAACAAACAAACTAATGACGTTGACCATGGTGGCGGGAAAATCAAACAAAAGACATGTGACTAATGAAAACAAATCGAACATAACTGTCACAAATACAAATATAATATCATTTATTTAAACATTAGGATTATGAGTTTTTGTCCATAAAGCCCAGAGCTGCGCTTCGCTCTGAAACACGCAGCGCATATATTTATTTCATTAAATCACAGCTTTTGCAATTTGATAATGACACTAAGTCATATTGCTATTTCAGGCTGTTGTTTTTTTTTTTTTTGTGATAAATCCTGCAGCCTTAAGGGCCGTACACACCGGGACGAATATCGGCGCGCGTTATTCGTCAGCGTTGTTCAACGTGTTTTTTGTGTTCACACCCAAGCGATTTTCGCTGACGATGAGCCGAGTGAACATGCAAATTCATTCCCTGACATTAGATGGCGCTTAATGTAAAACAGAAATAGTCCTATGATGTAGTCGCTGTGGCGTTTGTCATATAGTTCTTTATGTTCCGACAGCAACGAGACCAGCAGCTCTACATTCATCTTGCCTCGCATCTTCCTCGTCTTATTTCTTCCCGGCAGTGTAGACGCTACTTGGCGTATATCTTCTTCACCGTTACGTGTGTGTGCTCGGCAAGACCGTTTTGTGTTTGAGCGCCGCCAAGTTGTGTTCTACTGTAACTTCAGAAGCTCCAGACACGTGAGCAAAAGCGCCAATCTCATTGGTCGGATAGTTTTTGACGCGGCGCGTCAAACTAAAAAAACGAACCCGAGGCGTTTTTTAAAAAATGACGCTTTTACGCGTGCCGTTTTCTGCGTCGGTGTGCACACTCACATTGGCGCCCTTTGTTTAGTCACGAGGCGTTAAACGTCGGCGAATATCGCGCGCGAAATTCGTCCCGGTGTGAACAGGCCTTTACAATATACTATAATCTCGCAGTATTTGTTAGTCCATTCAAATGATGCATCAAGAAAGAGATTGCGCATTGTGAGATATAATATTGTGCACTTTATACTGCATATTTGGGCAAATAGTGTGAGGTTATCCAGATATAGACACTGTCTTTGTGCACACATGCCGTTTTATCCAAATAAATAGAAACCAGTCAATAAATGAAATAGCTAGAAGAAACAAATGTCCAAGACACACAGCTGATGCCCATTAACGTCTCTTTCCATCATGTTTGTGAACTGAGATCATCTAAGGACTATGACATGAATATCACCAAAGGCCATGTGAAGTAAATGGACTCTTAGAGACTGTCTGATAAACAAGAAAACAGTGCGGATACTGTTTTAGAAAGTCAAAGGATACTGTTATTTTGAAAGTCATTAGTGGTGTTTCCTAAGGCAAGCAGCACATTAATATTGCTCATATTTGAGATTAGAGAACAAACCCCTAACCCTGTATATTCAATTTGACATTGTGAAAAATATGTGACTTTAATATTGCTACTGCTTAATGAAGGCATAAAAATGGCAGACTGCTGAAAACATTATATCATTAGCCCCAGGTGTGATTTAATCAATGCTTTGAGGTTTTAATCAACTGGGCCAATATTGTGATTATGATTTTATTGAATTGTATAGCTTGTTTGCACTTTTCTAAGCGATTGAAGTTGAACTTTTGCCTGCAGAAGGGCAATAAAGCCCACAGATTTACAATGAATGAGTGACCCAAATTCAACAGCGCAGGATATAATAGAGACTGGGAGGTGGGCTCTTCTGAGCCAGTAAGCAACCAGCTAGAACACCCTAGCAACCGCATAGCAATGCCCTAGCAACCGCATAACAATGCCCTGGCAACCACACAGAACGAACGACTTTTGAACAGGCAAACACCACTGACATTTTCTTCAGAGCGTGAAAAAGCGCAGTTAGTAATTCACTGCAACATTAAAAAGCCTGCTGTATCATATTCATAATGCCTCTTAATAATCAACATGCCTTCTGTAATCTGATTTTAGCAAGTAAAAGGCCTTTTAGTATAATTGTACAAATGTCCACCTTCAGCTTGTGCTGTGTCTGATTTTAATAACGTAACAATGATGTTATGTAATGTTACATAAACATAAGAATAACTTTCATATTGTTAGCAATATTTCAAGATGAACACCTTCTAGACTGAAGCTACTTAGGTTTACTTGATTATCAATACAACAATTTTTAGAAAAATCATGTTCAAATGTGAGGATCAAATATGATTGTAAGGCTTTTGAAGAAGGTATATTTGTTCATCTCTCAATCATCATTGTATTGCATTGCATTCTGGCAGTAATAGAGTGACAACTTACATATTTAAATGTATTTTATCAAGGTTGATCTGCTATACTGTTATAAAGATCTCATTGATTTACAGTATAAGTGATAAGAATTTTGTCTTAATATCAGCATCTGCACAAAATTGAATTTTTTTGCTGTTTAAGGTCTTTCTTCTTCTTTGAGTATGAGCTCCATATTCTTATTATATCATATTATATGATACATAATAAATGGGCCTGAGCTATCAAATATGATACTCAACTCAACAAAAAACACATATGCAAACCTTTTTTTCCAGAGATCAAATAAATAATTGATCTTTTTTTTTTTTTCATATGTCAAGAATAAAAACTTGTAATATTTTAATAAAATCTTCCAAGGTAATATGCTCAGTCACATTGGAGCTAAAAATACATCATGGTTTCCAGAACGCAGATATAAATCTTACAGAAACCTTTTTGAATCTGAAAAAACAAGGACGTGATCTTCTGAGATAGTGCCTTAAAAACACACACACACACACACACACACACACACACACACACACACACACACACACACACACACACACACACACAAGCATTACTTGAAACGCTCCTAGAGAGACTGTGTCATTCAAGGGTGGCATGTCAGTGGTGGATGGTGGGTCATGTGACAGGTCATGTGACAGTGGACCCTTTGGCATTTGCTGTGCCAGTGTTTCAGCTGGCCCGAGACCCTGTCCCAGTATCTGTGACCCGGCGCCTCATCACAGGTGTGGTATTACACATTCCAGGCCGGACAGCTATTTATGGGTGTTACTTCAAAAGTTTACACTTGCTATGCGGAAAGAAACACTTTCCTCAGACTCTCACAAACTAATAACGGAACCATGGCTATGAAGCAACGGATATGAAGAGTGATTTAAAGGGGTCATGGCATGAATTTCAATTTAAAATTTTATTATGGTTCACTTATAATGTTAATAAAGTTTTTTGCACACACAAAAATAACATATATGATTTTTAAAAAACGTGATTCACAGACAAAGCATTATGAAATCATTTGCTTACACATTTACTTGTCAGATCCTATAGTCGGCTGCTTCATCTTTCAACAAAAGCTTCTTTGTGACTCTCCATTACACTGTGCCTCGATTACAAAACAAAATGCTCCGAACAAACATATAATCCTCAGACGTGATCCGGGACGCCATTAAAATAAAGAGGGTTTGCATTGATGTGACTCTCCCGCAGGAACACACTCCCTCAGCCGGACTGAGTGGCAGAAGAGCTGAGTGTGACTGGAGTTAACAGGGGAAACCGTCCGAAAACGCGAGTAAAACACACGATTATCAGTTTAAACTTAAGGTTGGACTCGATATACTGTTTCTTACAACTTATCAAAGATCCAGTGATATTGACACGCAGCCAGGATTGTGTTTCCTGACATTTATATGAGCCTGATTTAGACACCGGGGAAATACATAAAGCACATTCGCCTGTGAACGCTTTATATAAATACAATATAGGTCTAAATCCAGGTGATCACTTACTATATCAATGTTTTTTTATATATATATATATATATATATATATATATATATATGAGGGCTGTCAAACGATTAAAATCGCGATTAATCGTATTAATGTCATAGTTAACTTGCGATTAATCGCACATTTTTATCTATTCTAAATGTCTCTTGATTTCTTTTTGTCCCATTATTTTTTCTCATTTTAATGCTCTTATCAACATGGAAAAGTGGATCGGCTTGCTTTGAGCAAATGTTTTTTATTGAAAACAACACTGGCATATACTGTGTTCAATTTCACACTAACATTCTCACTTGGAGCAAATAATCTCTCACACAATGTAACACTGTCCATCAATAAAAGGGTGAAAGAAATACTGACGAGGTCCTGATATTGACGAGGGGGCGGAGAATTCGCATCAGCTGTGTGTGTGTGTGTGTGTGTGTGTGTGTGTGCTTGGCCATCATCAAGTGGTATTTCAGACTGGACGTGCGATCGCGATGATGATAGCTCAGTTCACAACGACAAAACACACAGATCACTTTGGTCTCGTCAATGAAACCATTTGGCAACTTTTTAAAAGTAAACTTTCCATTCAGAATCTTATTGGCGTCCATTTCGGCGTCTCGCGCTCGTCATCCACTCAAAACGTAACGTTAACCAACTATTTGGCCGGCACGCAAAAAGTGTGTGCTGCGTGCCTGTTGTTATTTCCGGTCTAGCTAGATTCGCTTGTGCTTTGGTCGACGAAGCAACAAAACGTCCTCGCGCCGCGTCCTGTTGCTAAAGCATGTGAAAAAAACTACAAAGTTTGCTAGGCCAAAAAGACCGTTAATCGCGCGATAAAAAAATGAACGCCGTTAAAATGGGTTTGCGTTAACGCTTTTAATAACGCGTTTAACTGACAGCCCTAATATATATATATATAATCATATCATCTAGCCCTAAAACTTGTACTATAGCTTTTGTCAGTGTTTGTTTAAAAACATTCAATTATGCAGAATGAGATGGTAAATATTTAATTGATGAGTTGTCAATACAATATATAGGGAATGATTTTAACCCTAAATTCAACATATTGACACAAAATTATAACTGCAAGTCCAGTTGCTTCTCTGTTCTGTGGCTTTCTTGCATTAAATAAATGCTTTGTTTTAATGAGGAGGAAGTTTTAAGCTCTGAAACTTGCAGAATGTTTTAATGGCACAAATACCTCTAATATGTCAAAAGCAAATTTAATTTCTCATGTCATGACCCCTTTAAAACGCTGCACTTTGTTTTGGATTTACTATGAAGAGCTCTACACTGACACCCTGACACTTAAAGGTGAAGTGTGTCATTTTTGTGCCACTTTCTTGCTTTCTGAACAGTTGATACATATTGACAATGTTTCAAGAACAGCACAGTGTCACAATATTTACACTTTTCTGTCAGGCTACGTTCAGACTGCAGGCAAAAGCGGCCCAAATCCTACGGTTTGCTCATTTGTGACACTGAAAAGGGTTTTTTGGGGGGGGGGTTTTAATAAAAGTGCGAACACAAACCACAAGCAATGTGATCTATTTTATTTTGATAAAAAAATCTTTATAATAATTTTTATCTCTTCAATTTGTCATTGTGAGATAAAGAGTCGCATGGTGGAAACAAGCTTCCATATAACTTTGATTATCATTTTAACCATTATTGTGCATTTTTTACCCAATATTTGCAAGTGCAGTATATTTTAATGCTTATTGGAGCATTATGCTGTTAATTTAGCAACATGCTAACATAAAATTCCACTGGAATCGATAGCAAGCAGAGTTTCCAGTGTGCTTTACATGAGAAATGTGACGCACAACATGTCAAGCGTTTCAAATCAGTCGCTTTTGACAGTCAGCGGTTCAGCGCACAAGTCCAGAACTGGAAAACTGCTCGTCTGATTTGCTCAGGACATCAAAAGATGCTGACCTCGTACCAAGGATAGCAAGTCCAAGCAAATAGCACAAGTCCAAGCCTTGACCGAATCCTTAACAGGCATCAGTCACAGCAAAGTCTCCTAACAAAACTAGTTTCAGACCGGCTTCCAAGGCACCATAACATCCCGTCTAATGATGCAAAAACAATTTAGGTGGGATTTAATTCAAATATTTAACTAACTACAATTAGGGTTGGGTATTATTTGAATCGATTCTGATTCTTATTGATTCACAGTTTTGATTCCAATACAGTAAAAAAAATTAAGTCAAACATTTATATATCACACATATTTATTCTGTGTCTTTTTGCAAAACCTTCTGTTGCAGCTGAATACCATTGTAACGGTCATCAACTGGAGTGCTCTTGAGAGCCACCAGAGGGCAGTCCACATCAGACTATTGTCATTCCCTCACAAACTACATTTCCCATAACTCACTGCCCGGACTCATCATCACTGATTGCATCCACCTGTGTCACATTACCTTGTTACAGGGCTCTCAAGTGTCACGCATTGAGCGTGACAGTCACTCATTTTGGTCTTTTGTCACGCACTCGCACCACACATTGTATTTCTCACATGGAAAAACTATTTATAATATATTTAATATGCCGCAGCGCCCAAAATGTCTCTGGCCGTGCCGCTCTCACTATGGAACCGACAGGAATCAAGCGCATCTCCCCTGGAGTTCTTAGTCGAGCCTGCCACTTATCAGCTAATCAAAAAAAAGAAAGGGGCTACACAATAGCCAATCAAAAAATAGCACTATTGTATCTGGGTAAGATTTAACGCAACAACCAATGAAAAAAAGGCATTGTTACTCCTGCCTGTCTTCAAAACTTGAGAGCCCTGTTGTTAGTCTCATCAATCCCTGCAAAGTCTTGTACATGTAAAACTGCATTTCTGAGCGTTTCCACTTTTTTCCATGTTCCTGGTTTTTGTTATCTGCCTGTGTCCTGGTTTTCCCATTCCTGTCTCACCCTCTGGATTTGTTTGTCATAGTTTGGACTAGGGGTGTAACGGTACACAAAAATCACAGTTCGGTACGTACTTCGGTTTTAAAGTCAAGGTTCGGTACGTTTTCGATACAGCAAAAAGTAAGAAATGCCAGAGAATTTGTTAAAAGAAAAAATATTTTTTAAATAAGTGTGAGTTTTCCTACATCTTGAAACTTTCAGGTCTATAAATGGGTGTCATCTTTGAAGGATGAACAAATAATGTTTTGGTCATCATCACATTAAAAATAACATTTAAATATTAAGAGTTCGTATGCAAAAGCCATTTGAAACTTTCTTCTAGAATGATAATTTTTATCAAGCTTGTATATTTAAGTTCAGTAATTTCACTTAAATGGCAATGAAGATTACCTATTAATTGTCATTTGAGTGAAATTATTGAACTTAAATATACAAGCTTGATAAAAATGATCATTCTAGAAGAAAATTTCAAATGGCACTTAGAGGCTTTTGCATCTGAACTCTTCATATATTTATTTATATAATATTTGAGTTTTGAAGTGCTGGAAAAAGATGTGTGAAGTACTTGAAAGCATTTCACTATTCCAGCCAAACTGGTTACAGTTAGTGTTACTATATTAAATCCATGGTGGATGTTGCTGGTCTATGGACGCAAAGTATTACTAGTTCATTCACAGCACAATATTTCTCCTGGTTTCCACGTTAGCGCTGTTTGATCTAATAGAGATCTATGGTTAATAACGGAGAAATGTGAATGCTTCTTCTCACTAGATCTCGCAGCGATGTTATTACTTCAGTGGCGAATTCAAATGTTTTGTTCACTGGATCTCTTAGCGCTGTGTTGTAACAGTGTCGCTTGTTCGAGATCGGCTCGCGCTGCACAGATGTTGCTGGTCCGAACTGATAGACGATCCGTGAAGCACAATATAATGAGTAGCGCAGTTTTCGTTCCGCTTTCATTACGCTTGCCATTTGATGTTGCGCAACGTTGTGGTGATCGCGCCAGCGCGAATTTTGTCGGCAGGAAAAATGGTCCAAGGAATCGTTCGGTTTGTATGCGCACCGAACCGGAAGCCTCGAACCGAAACGGTTCAATACGAATACATGTACCGTTACACCCCTAGTTTGGACTGATTACCCTGTGCTTTTGACCACCGCCTGTTATATGGTTTATGATCTTGGATTTTCCCATTAAAAACTGCATTTGGATTCTCAACATTCATGTCTCGGAGCAGTTCGTTACAACCATGAACAAAAATCTGTTGCCTAAATGCTGGAATAGCCTACACACGATTTTTGTGTGTTTGTTCATTCAAGGGCAAAAAGACCCGAAAGAGAACTCAAATCAGTATTTGTGCACTACATGAAAGATATGTGCAAGTACATGAGCAGTGTGTGTGCTTCAGATGTGTGTGCGGCACAGAGAACAGCATCCAGTTCTCCTTCTTAAAACTTTAAAGCAGACATTTTATTCTTCCAACAACAAAGACTATGAGATATCAAACATAGCAGCCAGAAATAGATCGATACTGCCTTCAAAAATCACGCAGATGAAGGCACCCTCATAGCCGGGACGTCATGCAACACTGGATTTAGACGTGCCTTGATGTCTTTTTCAGGTTTTTGGACACTGTTGTGTCTCAGAGAGGTATTTAACACATAATTGCTGCAGGTGTGCAACACCATGACACCCTTGACCACCACAAAACTCACTACAGCAAGTCTAGAAACCTGAGAGAGTTGTGCATGAAAGTAGCAATATATTTGATGGCACATGAATTAAATCCATCTGACCCGGTTAAATGCAACGTGTCTGAGCGTATGAGCTAAATATATCGTGGCCCTGTATTTTACTACAGTGTGACGGGATACTACAGCTAATAAGTACAAATACTACTGGCTCTTTTATGCAAATGAGTTCTCTGGAAATCCCGATTTTCTACAATACTCTAATCCTCATAGTACTATGGTTTACACAGACAAAACAACATGTAATCACCAGAAAGGGCTAATATTTCAAATCCCCTGGTTGCTTTTCTTCTCTGCTATTCACACACGTAAGAACTCAATCTCATAAATCACAAAAGACTTACAAAAGCAGTCAAACGGATGTAAAACGTGTTGGTTCTGTGTACACTGTACAGTATCTTTAGAATTGAAAGATGCTTGAAAAGAGCTTCTTATCTCAGTAGAAAGGAGGCTCGGCCAGGCTCAAAAGAAAACTGTGAGACGCACCCTCTCCTAAGTACATCTTGAGCTTTCTTAGACACACAATGTTTAAAAAGACAAAAGGCTTATGCAATTTATGATCGAGACCTGTTAGTACATTTCCAGGCCTGAGCGATGGTAATGGTGCATGAGCCTGAAGAAGGATCCATGTTCAAGTCTCAAATGTACAGGCCTATTTAAACGTGCGCATTTGGGTCCGGATCAAAAGTACAAGACTAAGACGTTTTGAAAGGAACCGATTTAATCTCATCTTGGATGAAACGCCTCTGGTTTACAAGAACACCACTCCAAGAAAAACCTTTAATACCCAATTATCCAGGTATTGTACCACACATTTTCAGTGCTACTTATCTCGAAACCAAAAACCAACTAAATTCCATAAAGTAACAGGACACGAACCTACAAATCTACCATTACATAAGGTAAGTGTCTGATAAGTGATTACAGTTTTGCTCAGTCGCTTTGGTAAATTTCTCGAATCATCCTCAACATTTGTAAAACAGTAAGTGCATTTCTCAAAACAATTCGTACAAATAGCAAAACACCTGCAAAAGTCAGTCTCTTGCTCAAACTCCTCAGTTCATCTCTCAAAAGTAAATATCTGTGTCAGTGAACATGTCAGTGCATCAGAATGACAAGTGCTTGTGTCGTTGTGTACGGATAACACAGTCAAAAGGCTTATGTTGTCAATATAACAGTGTACTCTGGAGATGTTCTGATGTAAACTATGGATAAAGTTTTGATGACAATTATTGTAAATTGTAGGTTACACACCTTAGTGTGTGTGGGAGTTTGATTGCAAGAGACTGGACAAGATTCAGATTTACGCTTTTACTGTTTGTACTGTAATCTGTTGACAGACCATGTCATTGAAATACAGAAAGGAAAGACATAGCACAAAGAAAAAAACAAAAGTAGAAATGTGAACAGGACAGATTTAGAAAAAAAGTCTAATGGAAATGTATGGAAAAATCTGCTTGATTATGACTTGTTCAACCATTTTGCATGTAAAGACTTCTGCTATGAACTAATGCCTGAATGTTGTGGGGGGAGAGACTATTCAACAGAGACCCATTATAATACATTTAGATCAACATGACATAAGCGACTGATAATGTAGGAAACAGCAGAGAATTGTACATAATCATTTGCATGGACGTACCAAAGCATTTGCAACTTGTTCAAAGAAATGAGAAACTGCTTTTGTGATGTGCACGAGTGACACGATGATGTGAAGATTGAACAGGTCGTTTTGAGAATTTCAATTCTGATCTGAGAAATGTACAAAAAGCCACTGAGAAAATGTATACAAAAAATAAATCATCACTGCAACAATGAAAACATAACATTATGAGAATAAATAGAGATGCATCGGCCAATAATCGATATCGGCCAATATGGTCTGATGATCAGGGCTGATTATATCCTCAACTCATACTGTGTGTGAAAAAAAATCTCTCTCGTGTTGAATTTAGGGCAAGTTAACGTGACAATAACACATTAACAGTTCAGAAATAGCTTGATAAAAGCAGGCTCTGAATCACATGTAGCTCAGGGTTGTCGGTCTGTGGTTTTTCCCACATCAAACATGATTTGTAGCGTCTCACATCCAGTAATCACAGGAGCTTTGTGCTTGTTACTTCTGATAAGAAACAAAGTCTCCTCTTTCAAATTCTGTCCATTTTGTCATGAAATTCAAACAATAAATGGCGTTTTGTTCTCTTAAATGTGACGTGAGAGATCGCAGTAGCGCCTCAGTTCAAGCGGCGCGAGTCTTTTCTTCCGCTTTATTACAAGTTATAGCATGAAAAAACAAGCATGAACATCAATGTTGAAATATACAGTACAACTTACTGAAATGAATCATGTCTCATGTAATCTCTCAATCAGTGTTTCAACCGCAGAAAGACGTTAATAAAACCGCTTGTGAACAATAGCCGCGTTTCCACTGCCGGGCCAGTAGCCTTGCAGCGCTGCCCTAAACCCCGCCCCTAACACGCCTTTCTGGATCAAACGTCAAACAACCCAACCCATTTCAGCGGTTATTATGAATTCGTTTTTTTTTAAGTTAGGAAGATAGCATGTATTAGCCTGGATGCCGGCCCGAACCCCGCCCACAACATTTTTTGATCAGGAAGTTTGGTCTGGACTCGCTCCATTGAGGAGTAATTATGATCGGTTCAGAAATCGTCGGGCCAATCAAATTGCCAGGGCGGACTTTATACGATGATGGACAGATGATCTGCAGTTACGTAATCATCACGTTATCAAAGAGCGCTTGGGTTGAACTGGTTTCCCTCAGAGATCACTGCAGCTGGAGAACTGAGATGTAGAGATTCCGCTATCGCGTCTGTTGTAGAAGAAATCTACAGCGCATTCATTTTAAAAGACGAACATAGAACTGCAATCAAGGCATTTGTTGATCGGAAAGATGTGTTTGCCTTCCTTCCTATGGGATTCGGCAAAAGTTTAATTTATCAGCTGGCTCCGATGGTCACTATGAAGATGGGACGCAATGAAAACCCTGTGGTCGTTGTGGTTTCTCCTTTGGTCGCACTCATGGAGGACCAAGTAAAAGAAGCAACACTCGTTATTTTACTTCTTCCAGCGTGCGTGCATTTGAGTTCTGTAGTTGACAACTGTGCTATGCAAAGTAGTTGACTAACTGCGTTGCTCTCACTGGTTGTAGGTCTATCCAATTGAGTGCAGAGTTTTTTTTTTTCCTGGTTCCGTTAAGACACGCCTCATAATCAAAGCCCTATGAAGCAGTATCAGACTCACATTCTGACTAGAATATGAGTATGACGAAGTCAGGCTAAGCATGTATATTAACTCACCGACCGTGGCTGCAATAGTGTCCCGATTGACTCGCGAGTCGCCACTAACGGAGGGACGCAGCACACCGTCCATCAAGTCGATCCATGGAAAATCCCTTCTCTGAGCTCCGCTTTGTTCATTGTGAGTTTTAATCGCCTTGTACAAACTGCGCCCGCAACTTTTTTTTATTCTTTCCTGAACTTGAAGCGTTGCTCGCTGAATGCTTAGCTTAGAAAATTTAGCATCGATATATTTTATAACGTCCTCGTTTCTTCACACGCCGTCAAATTGACGTTGTACCCTTTGACCAGTAGCCTGCAGGCGATTCTCCATTTCGAGCAGCGATTATTTTGCGCGATATAAAAAAGTGAAATGTGGATCTTGCTTCAGATCATAACGTTCCATAGCACTGATAAACTCCGCCTTTTACCTTGAGCTCGCCTCTAGCCCGAGCTGGGCCGCTTTGGCCCAAGGTATTCGACGGGCCAGAAATCCTGGCCGTTGGCCCCGAGTGAGCCCCGATCAAGCCCCGGAAGTGACAGTGGAAACGCGACTGGCTCTGGCACGCACTAGCACGGCTCGGCCCGGCAGTGGAAACGCGGCTAATGTCACTTAATGTTGCATTTCCCTCAAGAAAGTTATCAGAGTCACAGTTCATTAGTTAGCTGGAAAAACACCAGAGATGAGTTTATTTACTCTGAATGATACATGTATGTTTGAATAAATGATGTGCAACTAATATTATGTATACATCTGAAAATAAATAGCAGTTGAGTATAATAGTTTGGGATTTGTTGTTTATAATAACAACCTCTTTCCTGTGTAGTTTACAGCATTAGTTGTGAGAGATTTTTTTTCCTTAAGAAAATCAAATGATTATTATTATTTTTGTTTTTTTGATAACTTAACTGTTTCTTAATGTTTGTTTTATTTCTGCTATTGATAAATATATATAGGTATAAATATATATAGAGATGTTGTAGCCCTCTCCCCACATATGAAGTGTACATTGACTGTAGTTTATATTGCAGACTACTTTAAATTATGCTTGACATTCATTGCAGCTTCGCCAACACTGACCCGTCCTGCCCACGTAGTGCTGCACAATATACACGCAGCATGAATGTTCACAGTAGGGCTAAAGAGAGACATTTAGCGCGCGAGAAAGGGCCAGACAGTGCATGTGAACATCTTTTGTTCTGAGAACAGCTCCATCAGTGTTACTGTACAACTCTACGACGTCACTTCCAGGAATGTTTCCATTAAACATCAATTTTATCATTGTCAATGTTTCCCACTCTCTAACTGCATGAATAGAGTCCTGACAAGCGGACTGAAGGGGGAAATATAGCATTGTTGAATGATATTGCTTCGGATTCACATTTTATGCATTTGTACTTCATTGAAAAATGAAGCTGTGATGAACTCACTTCACGTTTTTTCAAATATGGACATTTCTGGCGATGATTTTAGAGGAAGGATATTCAGAGCATCACAGTTTCCAGTGTGTCTGAAGCCTCGCTCACGTGGTTTAAAAGTCATTGTTACTGGAAGAGCTAAAACTGGATTCAATAGTGTGTCATTAATGCCTTAACAAAGAATAAAGCACAATGTTTAATTAAAATGAAATGTGCTTTTCTTCAATGTACTGTGTATTTATATCTTAAGTTTATCGTTTTTGCGAATGGTTTGTCATTAAAATCACAACTGCCATCACCGACAAAGCGTTACAGTAAACAAGTGAGGCTATTATGTGTTGAGACTCCTTGTTAATCTTCCTTAAAGCAAAAAGATTTGTTTATAAAAGATTTCTTTCAGAAAACACGACAACCTCATTGCAGCTATAGCATAAACTAAAGCACATGATACACCAGTATTCAATATTCACACAATAAATCATTGTGTTGATCAAAGTAAGAGGTTTTAAACTTCAGTAGAAAATGTTATTACAATTCATATCTGTGAATCAGTTCAAAAATTAATTTCCACAGAGCAGGGTTAAAACGTTTTACTAAAGCTACAAGTAGGCACATTTAGCATTACGTTCATTATTAAGCATTGTTGAATGAAATGATCGCATTTGCAAATTGTTATACCTCGATATTGTCTGCCTCTGCTTACCCAGCACTAGGCTTGTTAACGGTGACCAATAAACTAGCTCTGATAACCTCTGGCCTCTAGACACACACTCCTGACACACAAAACAAGAGGGACTTTTAACAAGACATCGGCGATATCCAGAAAATCAGGAATGTTTGGGTGTTTTCAACACTGTTCGTGTCAACCAACACAAAAACAGCTTAAATACTGAAAAACTAAAGATAAAGAAAATAAAGATAAAAAAGTATTTGTCAAGAATATTGCCTGCAGAAAGCAAAAATCACAGAATCAATGACCCTTAATCATATGACTGCAGCAGCCTCACACACACACACACACACACACACACTGTTGAGCTCCACCACCACAGCTGACTGTGAGCTTATGATACTCAACAGCTGATAGACTCTCTTCTGCTCTGCTTGAGCTACAAATCACCAGAAACAACACAGACAGCTTCACCTAAACACTCAACAATCATCATATTCCTGAAATGCATGTTTTAGAGACAGCTTGACTGGCAGGATGACGCTGAGAAACCCATCCCTAAGCCAGGACTAATGATCCAAATGCCATTGTAAATGCATGAGGGGGAGAAGCATTCAGAGACGACACAACACACTGATCAATAATCACAATTTCACAATGGGCTTAAATTACAAAAATCAGGAGCAATTTACTATTAAGGTTCCATTGGTTAACATGGTTAACATTAACACATTTATTAATCTAAATTTCAACATTTACTAATAAATTTTTTCAATAAAAATCTGTTAATATTATTTAATGATAAAGATTAATAATTAGTGTAACAAATGCATTGCTCATTGTTAGTTAGTAATGATTTAACTAGCGTTAACCTTATTGTAGTGTTACCCAAAAATCTAATATAATAATATATGTACACATAAACAGAGTGATATTTCTTCAAAATTTGTAATAGACCGATAGAAAGACAGAAAGAAATGTTTTGGTATCAGGTTTATCAAATTTGTTAATTTACCAAGTAAGCGGTTTCTGCATGTGCAATTATAGAAGAAAAATAATGACTATTGCTATTTGAAAAAAAAAAAAAAGCATGCCGAATTGCACTAATTGAACATTTTGTTTCAATGTTGAATATTCTGCCAAATTTGAATTTATATCGAATATTATAGGTTATATTTTCAAACGGACTGAATATTTTGGAAGTGTAGGATTATTGAATTTTTTATTAATGAAAATGAGTGTGAAATATTGAATTTTAGACCCTAAAAAAGTAACCCCTGAAAATACAATGGATTAAAATGCAAGCAATGGTAATGCAATGTATTTTTTTTTTATTTAGTGCAATTCAACATGCTTTGTAAACAATGACCCTCTGTAATGTAACATGTATAACGCTGGTGTTCTGACACCGTTAACTCTCGCGCTGCCACTCGGGAACGACAGGGTTATTAGGCTAAATTCCCCCCGTTTCTTTCACAAACTGAATTGATTCTTTACCTTTATACTTCTCAAGCACATCCTCGTACGCCTGGAGATACTCCAACTCGTCGGCGAGCATGTACGGAGCCGGTCCGTAACGGGCCATTACCGGAGCGGTTGAGACTGGTCATTTACCGAACTGAAGCCCTGCCCGAGTGACCGAGCGAGCGAGCGAGCGATCAGCGCGGCGACCGGCGACGCCCCTGCCGCCCGCCCACATCCACAACCCGGCCAATGAACGGGGCTTCCTCCCTTCAGCCGTACTCTCCGCGTGCGCCCGGTAAGAGAACGAGCTGTGGTGTTATATCAGTCACTGTCGTTCACTGTATCATCACTCCCAGCAAATAACACAAATCTGTATCATATGAGATTTTGCAGGCTCATTTTACAAATTATACTCTTTTTGACACAGTGCAACGTATGTTCAGCATTCATCCGGAATGCTATATATATATATCAAATATGCGACTACATGCACTTGATAATGTGTCATCATGCTCATGCACAGTCATCCTCTATTTTAGACGCGCACGCTCGTGTTCACTGGCTGCCATGTGTCTGTGCGCGTGCACGTGCTCTCCGAGGTCCTAGAACCAGAAGATTCATGATTCCTGCCCTCGCGTTTACACTGGGAACATGATGCGCCTCAACTAATGTCATTTACAACATCTCTTCAAGCAGAAGCAGAGCAATCTGAACTTCCATAACACTTCAGAACATGCAGCTTATTTGTTTCTAATCTCACAATGCATGTTATTTTATCTGTCATTTATTATTTCTCAATACCAAATGATGAACTGCAGACTGTTTGTATAGGCTATTCCGTTTTTTATAGATAGACAGACAGACAGGATGATAGATAGATAGATAGATAGATAGATAGATAGATAGATAGATAGATAGATAGATAGATAGATAGATAGATAGATAGATAGATAGACAGACAGACAGACAGACAGACAGACAGACAGACAGATAGATAGATAGATAGATAGATAGATAGAGACAGACACAGACAGATAGATAGATAGATAGATAGATAGATAGATAGATAGATAGATAGATAGATAGATAGATAGATAGATAGATAGATAGATAGATAGATAGACACAGATAGATAGATAGATAGATAGATAGACAGACAGACAGACAGACAGACAGACAGACAGACAGACAGACAGACAGACAGATAGATAGATAGATAGATAGAGACAGACACAGACAGATAGATAGATAGATAGATAGATAGATAGATAGATAGATAGATAGATAGATAGATAGATAGATAGATAGATAGATAGATAGATAGATAGATAGATAGATAGATAGATAGACACAGATAGATAGATAGATAGATAGATAGATAGATAGATAGATAGATAGATAGATAGATAGATAGATAGATAGATAGATAGATAGATACAGACACAGATAGATAGATAGATAGATAGATAGATAGATAGATAGATAGATAGATACAGACACAGACAGATAGATAGATAGATAGATAGATAGATAGATAGATAGATAGATAGATAGATAGATAGATAGATAGATAGACAGACAGACACAGATAGATAGATAGATAGATAGATAGATAGATAGATAGATAGATATATAGATACAGACACAGATAGATAGATAGATAGATAGATAGATAGATAGATAGATAGATAGACAGACAGACACAGATAGATAGATAGATAGATAGATAGATAGATAGATAGATAGATAGATAGATAGATAGACAGACACAGATAGATAGATAGATAGATAGATAGATAGATAGATAGATAGATAGATAGATAGATAGATAGACAGACAGACACAGATAGATAGATAGATAGATAGATAGATAGATAGATAGACAGACAGACAGACAGACAGACAGACAGACAGACAGATAGATAGATAGATAGATAGATAGATAGATAGATAGATAGATAGATAGACAGACAGACACAGATAGATAGATAGATAGATAGATAGATAGATAGATAGATAGATAGATAGATAGATAGATAGATAGATAGATAGATAGACAGACAGACAGACAGACAGACAGACACAGACAGATAGATAGATAGATAGATAGATAGATAGATAGATAGATAGATAGATAGATAGATAGATAGATAGATAGACACAGATAGATAGATAGATAGATAGATAGATAGATAGATAGATAGATAGATAGATAAGATAGATAGATAGATAGATAGATAGATAGATAGATAGATAGATAGATAGATAGATAGATAGACAGACAGACACAGACAGGATGATAGATAGATATTTTTATTATTGTGTCATCACTGATAAAGGTTCTTTATTGGCATCGATGGTTCCGTGAAGAATCTTAATGGAATTTTTCAATTCCACAAAAGGTTCTTTAGATAATTAAAATGTTCTTCTGGTCTTTTAAGAACTTTTCTATAAAGTGTTCTTTGGGTAAACCCCAGAATGGTTCATTGACACTGTGAAAAACCTCTTTTGGAGAGTTTTGTTTGAGGAGAACACTGCCATGTTGGACAGTTTGCTACAGACGCCTATAGGAGAGCATGTCCTCTCATTCCAGAGCTGGGAAACACACATTACAGATCGCTGATTCATCTTTCAGCCTTGAGCTTTAAAAACAACACTGGCTTCCAGCTACCAAAACACTTTCAGAGGCCATCACGTTCCACTTATTATATTCTCTTATGATGATGATGATGATGATGACCTGTGGATTTGATCCCGACCACCACCCATAACCAGCTAAAGCTCCAGTGCCTTTATAATACTTAACCTAAAAACCCAAACATTTGCCACCATTTGTAATTCTTTATCCAGCTCTCGCATCATTGATCATTGATCAGACAGTAATGACCACAGGCCTCCTCATTTTGAATGGGTGTTTATGGGTGCAGACAGACGGTAAGATATTTTGGTTTCAGTTTCAGAGTCCATTAGAAGAAACATTCCACTTATTATTTTTTCTTATGATAATGATGATGATGACCTGTAGATTTTACAGGAGCAAATATGATCCCGAACACCACCCATAACCAGCTAAAAGTTCCAGTGCCTTTTAATACTTAACCTTAAATCCCAAGCAAAGTGAATTAGTCATCGTTTGTAATTATGTATCCAGCTCTTGCATCATTGATCAAACAGTAAAATGACAACAGGCCTCAGGATTTTGAATGGATGTGTATGGGATGTTTTGTTTCCTACCCGCGATCCTGAGCACAGCTCTCTCCGCGGGGTCCAGCACGGATCCTCCCTGGATCTTCCGCTTCGACCGCTCGTGTCTCGGTAAATTCCACGGTAAGGTGTCTCCCGGTGCCGGTGACACCGAGCCAGACTTCACACTGTACTCTTCATCATCTGAGAAATCCGCCGATGAAGACATGGAGCAGCGCAGGGACGCGTTCCCAGACCCGGAGCTCTGTGTGGAGAGACAATAGACCAGCAATAAATCGCGTGATGAGTAAACCAAACCAAACCAACGCTGTGCGCGTAATCTCAGCATTACTGACCACAATACACGGAGATTACAGACACATCGGCTCCTCGCGTAAACACTCAAATCATCACAGATCGACAATAAAACAAAACCCCAGCACAGGATGGATCGCATGTGGCTCCCCCAGCAGGACAACAACACTCACCGCTGTGTACATCTCTAAATGATGGGCACAAATCCTACTTCCACTTGCCAGTTACACACGGCGATGTCATTTTGGGTTGAACCACACCCTTGTGACGGTATTCCGTCTCGCGCCGCCCGGGCTGATCCAAAGCATGAAACAGTACGAAATCTCCCAGAGACAGATACACACAGATACAGAGAGAGAGAGAGAGAGAGAGAGAGAGAGAGAGAGCAGATTGCGCTGAGGGAGAGCACACACACACCGCGTCATCCACTGACACACACGGACAGAAGCGAGTCTGGTGTTACAGCGCCATCACGGGACGCGCGCGCACTGACGCTGCTCTCGCCAGTGGCTCGTTCAATTTGAACAAAACGTAATGTTGGTGTTGATCAAAAATGTATAACTTTATTTAGTTGTCTTTCAACAAATAGACTATATACAAAAAAAAAATGAAATTCTGACATTATTTACTACTACATAATTTACATTTCCCCCCCATGGAACACAAAAGGAGAAATTGTGCAGAATTGGACTCTGATCTATTATGCGCTGAAACAACAAGCTTTAGTGAGCGCGGCTGTCAAGCTCCGACATTAAAAAATAACAACAATTGGATTTTTCAGTGAAATATCCCATTAATAAATTTATTTTTGCTGCAATCTTCAATACATTGGCATGGCTTTCTCTGTTTATCTTTTTGCATGTAACCTTCTCCATTTTTTATCTTTGTGAAATCATGTTCTTCATAAGTGTTTACATTTTGTTACAGTAAAAGGCATCAAATAACCTACATTGCGAAAAATTGGTGTAGAAATAATTTTCACAAAAAAATTATTTCTAATAGTAAAAATAGTAAAATAGTAAAAAAATTTTTTAAATAATTACAAAGAAACGGCAAGTAAAACATTGAAATAAACTATAAATAAATAACATGTCTGTGTGTGTGTGTGTGTGTGTGTGTGTGTGTGTGTGTGTGTGTGTGTGTGTGTGTGCGTGTGCATGTGTGTCTGAATGTGTGTGTGTGTGTGTGTGTGTGTGTGTGTGTGTGGTGTGTCCCCACAAACATGGCGATATCTAAAATCCTTGTCCTTGCGGGGACATTCTTTGGTCCCCTTGAGGAAAACAGCTTATAAATCAGACTAAGAGATGTTTATTGAAAATGTAAAAATGCAGAAAGTTTTGTGTGATGAGTAGGGTTAGTGTAAGGGGAGAAAATATACAGTTTGTACAGTATAAAAGCCATTATGTCTAAGGGAATTCCCCATAAAGCATGAAAACACAACATGTGTAAATATCCACAGAAGTAAAAGGTCCGACAACTCTCCCCGGTCCCTTCAATCTGCAACTTTAAGAATGGAAACCATGTCAAAGTCTGAATGTGAGTGAACAGGTGCGAGGCTCGCTGTCAGTGAGCTTCTGTAGGCCGACAGCATGTGCTCAGTGGGGTTTGGAGAAAGAAACACAATACAAACGGTAAAATATTGAAATCAATTTGATATTGACATGTTCCCAAGTTTAACTCTGCACTGAAGAAGCATTGAAGGACTTCAGTAATATGCATGGCAACTAACTTCTATAAACTGTTTCAGCAAGTGTCCACACATATACAATGTTTGATAAAATAAATAAAAAACACAGTATGGTTTATATATACATTTGGTTTGTGTCTATCACCAGGTTAAAAGAATATAGCAATATTAAAGATTATGGTCCAGTAAGTCCATGTTGCTTCCAAACTCACATATTTACACATAAAAATATCATAAAGTCAGACTACTTTCAATTTGAAAGAAACTAAATATAATGTAATGCATAATGTGCATTTCATATTTTCAGCATGCATGTGGTGCCTGGATAACACACTGAATCAAACTTACAATTCTGTTAGTATGTATACTATACAGAACAAACCACAAACAAACTGCAGAATAATTTAAAAAATGATTTAAAGTGCCCCTATTGTGCTTTTTTGAATATTACCTTTCATGTATTGTGTAATATAGCTTCTGTTTGAGAATGTAAAAGCTCTGCAAAGTTTCAAAGATCAAAGTGCACGACAAATAAAGTGTTTCATAAAGGCAAGAAATGATTCTGCTGAAACGAGTCGTCAGTAACTCGTCTCACTTCATACCTGCGGAACAACGTTACTCATTTGCATTTGCTATGTTCTTCATTGGCTGCCCGCGAATAACGTCTCTTAGCTCCGCCCTCAAACGCTGTAGTTGTATATGAGCCTGGAAGAGTCTGGGTCGTGTTGTTCATGTCGAGAAGACGCTGTTTCCACGGCCAATCCACTTTGCTGCACTTCCGAAGAGGATTCGCGCTGGGATTGATACCGAGAAATCGACCCATCGTTCGTATTACTGAGTATTAGTGGTGGAGCGGATCACAAAATCCACGGTACGGATCATATACGGTTTTTGAGCCACAAATCGGATAATTTTTCAGATCAGAAAAAAAAAAAAATATATATATATATATATATATATATATATATATGTATAGGGGGGGGGGGGCACTTTGCGTTTCATTTATTACTTTAAAACAAGCGAACAGTCAGTAATAAAATAAGAGCTAATACACAAATTACAAGCAGAGATGAATGCTAAATAACAAAGTTACAAAGTCTAACAGTAGCCTAGTATTCAGGTACAGAAATGTAAAATGTTCGCCTAAATGTAAAATAACACTATTGGTTCACTGTACAAATATAGTTTGATCTTTGTTAAAGCTGTATTTTCTGGTTTTATTAATATTAATGACAGACAACAGGAGGAATAGCTATACATGTGTGCTGTCATTTAAGACTGCTTTATCTGAAACTCTCTCTCTCTCTCTCTCTATCTCTCTCTCACTCTCTCTTACTCTCTCTCTCACTCAGTCTCTCTTTCTCTCTCTCTCTCTCTTCGGGTGCGTGCGGGCGTGCGCACAAGATAACGCGCAAGTCCCGATTTTCACCTCTTCTTCCGCGTTTAAGATAGTTTGAATGTGTAAATTGGCAAGATAAAACACGTCCAAATTAAATTCAAATCAAATGAAACTTTAACTCTATGGTGGTTAAATTTAGCAGTTTATCCGTACGGATCACAGATCAACTGCGATCCGCTCCTCCCCGTGTATCAAGCGCTGAGGAAGATCACGCACGACCAATCAAAAACAGACTGAGCCATCCAACCAACCAATCAGAGCAGAGCAGGCTCTCAGTAAGAGAGACGAATCTGCGAACGAACCGTTTTCAGACTCTTTGAGGAATGAGGTGATGCTGCAAGGAATATTATGAGAAAATTAAAGTTTTTTTTTTTTTTACCTTGGATGCATGTAAACTTGTTGTAGGAGACTCCAAAAACAATTAGGAACCTTTAAAATAGCATAACATGCACTTTAACATACTCAAATGTGTATAATGCACTGCTTCAGAGGAAGCAAGAAAATCTGATCTAATGTACAAAAAGAAAGCTAGACATTTTACTACATATTTAACTATTTTCAAACTCCTAAATTGTTCTGTATATTTCCGGGACAAAATGGAAAAAAAAATCCCAGATTTGAAAAGTGGTTTCTGACTTTGTACTGTATGAACATACAAAAAAAGTATACAGTTATGCAGTATATACTTACTTTCCCATACTGTTGCGAAACACTTTTTGTAATATTGAGCATTCAGATGTTCTGCTGATTGAGCCTCCAAAGACAAAGATCAAGTTCTGTTATAAGGTCACACAGATCAGTATAAGCAGCTTTACAGTATAAGTATTTCGGGGAATATGTTTAGTAATGCTCAATGGCTCTCCACTGCATGCCGTTATAGATCAAACTAACTGAGATGTGCGCTGAGATGTGCGCTGTTCAATAGCAATTATACATTATGTAAAGCTGTTTAAAAGGAAGGGCCTGTTTCGGGATGACAAGCCTGAATGCAAAATCACTCTCATCTACATCCTGTTTTTCTAAGTATAAATATCACTTACAAAAGGCCTTTGATCGCCTTCCTCCCTTTCATACGAGTCATGCAGGTCTCAAGCTGACAGCACACACTCCTGCTGTTTTTAATTCAATTCAATTTCTGTTCCTTTAATTTCCACATATATGCAATTACAGAGTTTGTTTTATTTATTTATTTAATCTGGTATATCCTAAACATTATGTGTCAGTACTAAAAGATCATGCAAGCAAAAGTACAGACATTGTAGTTCATGACTGATGTCAAAAATAAAACTCATAAATGGAGGGGGTCGCGAGCTCTCTATAACTTGAATGTTCAAAGTAGAACAAGTTTAAAAGAAGAAATCTTGGTTATATTGAGAAGAATCTCCACAACATCAAAAAGGCTGAATTTAAGATGCACTTTCAAGTTTGCCGGTTTTAAATAGCATTTAGGAAATCATTGCAACTGTGAAACTGTAGTGTTGCTTCGGTGCGTTCAAGTGCTCCTGGGAAGAGTGTATGTACGAGGTGGGAAGTGTGTATGTACGAGGTGGGAAGTGTGTGTTTACGAGGTGGGAAGTGTGTATGTACGAGGTGGGAAGTGTGTATGTACGAGGTGGGAAGTGTGTATGTACGAGGTGGGAAGTGTGTATGTACGAGGTGGGAAGTGTGTATGTACGAGGTGGGAAGTGTGTATGTACGAGGTGGGAAGTGTGTATGTACGAGGTGGGAAGAGTGTATGTACGAGGTGGGAAGAGTGTATGTACGAGGTGGGAAGTGTGTATGTACGAGGTGGGAAGTGTGTATGTACGAGGTGGGAAGTGTGTATGTACGAGGTGGGAAGTGTGTATGTACGAGGTGGGAAGAGTGTATGTACGAGGTGGGAAGAGTGTATGTACGAGGTGGGAAGTGTGTATGTACGAGGTGGGAAGAGTGTATGTACGAGGTGGGAAGTGTGTATGTACGAGGTGGGAAGAGTGTATGTACGAGGTGGGAAGTGTGTATGTACGAGGTGGGAAGAGTGTATGTATGAGGTGGGAAGTGTGTATGTACGAGGTGGGAAGAGTGTATGTACGAGGTGGGAAGAGTGTATGTACGAGGTGGGAAGTGTGTATGTACGAGGTGGGAAGAGTGTATGTACGAGGTGGGAAGTGTGTATGTACGAGGTGGGAAGAGTGTATGTACGAGGTGGGAAGTGTGTATGTACGAGGTGGGAAGTGTGTATGTACGAGGTGGGAAGTGTGTATGTACGAGGTGGGAAGAGTGTATGTACGAGGTGGGAAGTGTGTATGTACGAGGTGGGAAGAGTGTATGTATGAGGTGGGAAGTCTGTATGTACGAGGTGGGAAGAGTGTATGTACGAGGTGGGAAGTGTGTATGTACGAGGTGGGAAGTGTGTATGTACGAGGTGGGAAGTGTGTATGTACGAGGTGGGAAGAGTGTATGTGGGAAGAGTGTATGTACGAGGTGGGAAGTGTGTATGTACGAGGTGGGAAGTGTGTATGTACGAGGTGGGAAGTGTGTATGTACGAGGTGGGAAGAGTGTATGTACGAGGTGGGAAGTGTGTATGTACGAGGTGGGAAGAGTGTATGTATGAGGTGGGAAGTCTGTATGTACGAGGTGGGAAGTGTGTATGTACGAGGTGGGAAGTGTGTATGTACGAGGTGGGAAGAGTGTATGTGGGAAGAGTGTATGTACGAGGTGGGAAGTGTGTATGTACGAGGTGGGAAGTGTGTATGTACGAGGTGGGAAGTGTGTATGTACGAGGTGGGAAGAGTGTATGTACGAGGTGGGAAGTGTGTATGTACGAGGTGGGAAGAGTGTATGTATGAGGTGGGAAGTCTGTATGTACGAGGTGGGAAGTGTGTATGTACGAGGTGGGAAGTGTGTATGTACGAGGTGGGAAGTGTGTATGTACGAGGTGGGAAGTGTGTATGAACGAGGTGGGAAGTATGTTTGTACGAGGTGGGAAGTGTGTATGTACGAGGTGGACAGGGTGTATGTACGAGGTGGGAAGTGTGTATGTACGAGGTGGGAAGTGTGTATGTACGAGGTGGGAAGTGTGTATGTACGAGGTGGGAAGTGTGTATGTACGAGGTGGGAAGTGTGTATGTACGAGGTGGGAAGTGTGTATGTACGAGGTGGGAAGTGTGTATGTACGAGGTGGGAAGTGTGTATGTACGAGGTGGGAAGTGTGTACGAGGTGGGAAGTGTGTATGTACGAGGTGGGAAGTGTGTATGTACGAGGTGGGAAGTGTGTATGTACGAGGTGGGAAGTGTGTATGAACGAGGTGGGAAGTGTGTATGTACGAGGTGGGAAGTGTGTATGTACAAGGTGGGAAGTGTGTGTTTACAGGGGGGGAAGTGTGTATGTACGAGGTGGGAAGTGTGTATGTTCAAGGTGGGAAGTGTGTATGTACGAGGTGGGAAGTGTGTATGTACGAGGTGGGAAGTGTGTATGAACGAGGTGGGAAGTATGTTTGTACGAGGTGGGAAGTGTGTATGTACGAGGTGGACAGGGTGTATGTACGAGGTGGGAAGTGTGTATGTACGAGGTGGGAAGTGTGTATGTACGAGGTGGGAAGTGTGTATGTACGAGGTGGGAAGTGTGTATGTACGAGGTGGGAAGAGTGTATGTATGAGGTGGGAAGTGTGTATGTACGAGATGGGAAGTGTGTATGTACGAGGTGGGAAGTGTCTATGTACGAGGTGGGAAGAGTGTATGTACGAGGTGGGAAGTGTGTATGTACGAGGTGGGAAGTGTGTATGTACGAGGTGGGAAGTGTGTATGTACGAGGTGGGAAGTGTGTATGTACGAGGTGGGAAGTGTGTGTTTACGAGGTGGGAAGTGTGTATGTACGAGGTGGGAAGTGTGTATGTTCAAAGTGGGAAGTGTGTATGTACGAGGTGGGAAGTGTGTATGTACGAGGTGGGAAGTGTGTATGTACGAGGTGGGAAGTGTGTATGAACGAGGTGGGAAGTGTGTATGTACGAGGTGGGAAGTGTGTATGTACAAGGTGGGAAGTGTGTGTTTACAGGGGGGGAAGTGTGTATGTACGAGGTGGGAAGTGTGTATGTTCAAGGTGGGAAGTGTGTATGTACGAGGTGGGAAGTGTGTATGTACGAGGTGGGAAGTGTGTATGTACGAGGTGGGAAGTGTGTATGTACGAGGTGGGAAGTGTGTATGTACGAGGTGGGAAGTGTGTATGTACGAGGTGGGAAGAGTGTATGTATGAGGTGGGAAGTGTGTATGTACGAGATGGGAAGTGTGTATGTACGAGGTGGGAAGTGTCTATGTACGAGGTGGGAAGAGTGTATGTACGAGGTGGGAAGTGTGTATGTACGAGGTGGGAAGTGTGTATGTACGAGGTGGGAAGTGTGTATGTACGAGGTGGGAAGTGTGTATGTACGAGGTGGGAAGTGTGTGTTTACGAGGTGGGAAGTGTGTATGTACGAGGTGGGAAGTGTGTATGTTCAAAGTGGGAAGTGTGTATGTACGAGGTGGGAAGTGTGTATGTACGAGGTGGGAAGTGTGTATGTACGAGGTGGGAAGTGTGTATGAACGAGGTGGGAAGTGTGTATGTACGAGGTGGGAAGTGTGTATGTACAAGGTGGGAAGTGTGTGTTTACAGGGGGGGAAGTGTGTATGTACGAGGTGGGAAGTGTGTATGAACGAGGTGGGAAGTATGTTTGTACGAGGTGGGAAGTGTGTATGTACGAGGTGGACAGGGTGTATGTACGAGGTGGGAAGTGTGTATGTACGAGGTGGGAAGTGTGTATGTACGAGGTGGGAAGTGTGTATGTACGAGGTGGGAAGTGTGTATGTACGAGGTGGGAAGTGTGTATGTACGAGGTGGGAAGTGTGTATGTACGAGGTGGGAAGTGTGTATGTACGAGGTGGGAAGTGTGTATGTACGAGGTGGGAAGTGTGTATGTACGAGGTGGGAAGTGTGTATGTACGAGGTGGGAAGTGTGTATGTACGAGGTGGGAAGTGTGTACGAGGTGGGAAGTGTGTATGTACGAGGTGGGAAGTGTGTATGTACGAGGTGGGAAGTGTGTATGTACGAGGTGGGAAGTCTGTATGTACGAGGTGGGAAGTGTGTACGAGGTGGGAAGTGTGTATGTACAAGGTGGGAAGTGTGTATGTACGAGGTGGGAAGTGTGTATGTACGAGGTGGGAAGTGTGTATGTACGAGGTGGGAAGTGTGTATGTACGAGGTGGGAAGTCTGTATGTACGAGGTGGGAAGTGTGTACGAGGTGGGAAGTGTGTATGTACGAGGTGGGAAGTGTGTATGTACGAGATGGGAAGTGTGTACGAGGTGGGAAGTGTGTACGAGGTGGGAAGTGTGTATGTACGAGGTGGGAAGTGTGTATGTACGAGGTGGGAAGTGTGTATGTACGAGGTGGGAAGTGTGTATGTATGAGGTGGGAAGTGTGTATGTACGAGGTGGGAAGTGTGTATGTACGAGGTGGGAAGTGTGTACGAGGTGGGAAGTCTGTATGTACGAGGTGGGAAGTGTGTATGTACGAGGTGGGAAGTGTGTACGAGGTGGGAAGTGTGTATGTACGAGGTGGGAAGTGTGCATGTACGAGGTGGGCAGTGTGTACGAGGTGGGAAGTGTGTATGTACGAGGTGGGAAGTGTGCATTTAGGACGTCATGTGCGTTCAAGTCACTTTCGTCTGAGCAAGATGGCACTTTCTCTTCATTAACTACACTAAAATACAGAAAATGAAGAACAAAGAATGTACAGTACATCATGTGTTTTGCTTTTTTATGTTTTTGATTCATTTATGAAGCCACGATAAACTTTATTGTTACGTATTATTTTGTTATGACAATGCTAACACATTTTGTGCAGGTAATTAGTTTATTTCATGTAACTAAGAAATGCGTGGTAATGTCCCTGCTACAGTAAATATCTATAATTATTATGGTATATTGCCATGTTTCTCGCTGACACGCCCCAATCATAATTTCTGAACTTAAAAGAAAAACCCGAGCTTCCCACTCGTGTTTACAACTTTGTGTTGCATGGCTTTCATGTGCTTTAAGCTTATTAATGTGATCTTTTTCCAGCATGAGTTGAACACACCATTTATTAATCACTGACTGAGAAAACACTGATTGACTTAACGACTTAAAGCATTAGTTCACCCAAAAATGAAGAACCCGTAAGACTTTTGTTCATTTTAGAAACACAAATTAAGATATTTTTATTAAAATCTAATGGGGGGGGGGGGTATTCTCTAAGTTTTTAGAGAATAAAAACTCTAAGTTTTTATTAAAAAATATCTTTATTTGTGTTTTCCAAAATGAACGAAAGTCTTACGGGTTTGGAACGACATCAGAGTGAGTAACTGATAGCAGAATAAAAATTTTTGGGTGAACTCTCTCTTCATGAAACTGCAATGCCAACCCACTTCTGTGTGATGTATTTGTAAGACATGTGATGGTATTATTAGTTTTCAGGAATTATTAGGTTGGGGAAAGGGAATCTAATATGACAAGTGATTGGAAGGAGAGACTGAAGAAAAAGTGTTAGGCTTTGTGACTTCAGCCAAAAATGAAAGTTGGTGCAGATTTGCAGATTAGCACCGCATTTCTATAAATCACAGATGATGAATCATGCATAATAAAAGCAGGGTTGTGTATTAAAGGGGTCATAACATGGATTTTTTCAAGCTCAAGCACGTGGAGTAAAGTGAACCTGCCTCTGTATCAGTGTAGACAGCATCAGGCATTATAATTTCATGAATCGTTTGACGCGACGCTCGCATCCAGTGTACAAGTCAGCCGTTAATCGACTGAACGCCAGTGGGGCCATAGCCAGGGTTTCATAATCACTGAGGTCCCGAATTTGATCTAGTTAGGGGGGTTTGGGGACATACTGATCAGAAACATTGATTTCTCGATCTACATCTGTGCATTTTAAGACATTTGTAAGCTTAATGGTTTAGAAATAGCTTTAAAAACCATGTGAGTGAGCAGTATTATTTGTCAACTCCTGCTCTCTCCTCATCTCAATCACTCTTTACTTTTTCTCTCTGCCTCCTTATCTTGCTTTGTCTCTTCCCCGTCTTTGATTTATAGTCTTTTGATTTTGTGGGACAACTGATATATTAGCCTACTTAGCCCTGGGGTGCCTCAGGGCTCAGTGCTTGGACCACTTCTCTTCTCCATCTACATAACATCACTAGGATCTTCCATTCAGAAACAGGGCTTTTCCTATCACTGCACACAACCGTACCTCTCCTTTCAGCCGGATGACAATAAGAGATTCGCAAAGAAAATGTCTGTGATGAAGGACCATCACCTTCACTCTTCCTTGCCTACAAAACTGCTTGTGGTTTCGGCCAGCCAACACTTCATCACAACTTCTCCATTCAGCTAGGCTCATCAACAATAACATTCAGGACGACCAAGAACCTTGGAGTTGTGATTGATGATTCCAGGCCACATTGCTAGAACTCTCTCTGATACATGGACTGCGCTAGATTAAACTGAGAAGGGTCATAGCACTTGCATATTGTTGTCCTACTGTTAGTTTCACTGCTTCTATTGTTCTCATTTGTAAGTCGCTTTGGATAAAAGCCTCTGCTAAATCAATAAATGTATATGTATATAAAACCATGTGAGTGGGCAGTATTATTTGTTCTCTCCTCATCTCCATCACTCTTCCTTTTTCTCTCTGTCTCCTTATCTTTTACCTGTCTCTTCCCCTCCTTTGACTTATAGTCTTTTGATTTTCATCTGTGGGACAATGATATTTACCCTATTTAGCCTTTGCTTACATTTGCCTGTGTGATGTCACAGATCCTGCAATATCCAAACGAGATGTGTTTGGAGGTTGATTAAATACATGCTTTGTTTATAATGAGGAGGATGTTTTAAGCTCTGAAACTTGCAGGATGTTTTAATGGCAAAAAGACCTCTAATGGCGCTTTTCCACTGCATGGTACACGGTTCGGTACGGCACGCTTGGGCGCATTTCCACCGCACGGTACGGTACGGTTCGGTACGACACGCTTGGGCGCATTTCCACCGCACGGTACGGCACGGTTCGGTACGGCACGCTTGGGCGCATTTCCACCGCACGGTACGGTACGGTTCGGTACGACACGCTTTGGCGCATTTCCACTGCATGATACGGTACGGTATGGCACGGTTCGGTACGGCACGCTTTGGCGCATTTCAACTGCATGATACGTTACGGTATGGCACGGTTCGGTACGGCACGCTTTGGCGCATTTCAACTGCATGATACGGTACGCCACGGTTCGGTACGGCACGCTTTGGCGGATTTCCACCGCATGGTACGGTACGGTTCGGTACGGCACCCTTTGGCGCATTTCCACTGCATGATACGGTACGGCTCGGCTCGGTACGGCACGCTTTGGCGCATTTCCACCGCACGGTACGGTACGGTTCGGTACGGCACGCTTTGGCGCATTTCAACTGCATGATACGGTACGCCACGGTTCGGTACGGCACGCTTTGGCGCATTTCCACCGCATGGTACGGTACGGTTCGGTACGGCACGCTTTGGCGCATTTCCACTGCATGATATGGTGCGGCTCGGCTCGGTACGGCACGCTTTGGCGCATTTCCACCGCACGGTACGGTACGGTTCGGTACGGCACGCTTTGGCGCATTTCAACTGCATGATACGTTACGGTATGGCACGGTTCGGTACGGCACGCTTTGGCGCATTTCCACTGCATGATACGGTACGGCTCGGTTCGGTACGGCACGCTTTGGCGCATTTCAACTGCATGATACGGTACGCCACGGTTCGGTACGGCACGCTTTGGCGCATTTCCACTGCATGATACGGTACGGCTCGGCTCGGTACGGCACGCTTTGGTGCATTTCCACCGTATGGTACGCCACGGTTCGGTACGGCACGCTTTGGCGCATTTCCACTGCATGATACGGTACGGCTCGGCTCGGTACCGCACGCTTTGGCGCATTTCCACCGCACGGTACGGTACGGTTCGGTACGGCAGGCTTTGGCGCATTTCCACCGCATGGTACGCCACGGTTCGGTACGGCACGCTTTGGCGCATTTCCACTGCATGATACGGTACGGCTCGGCTCGGTACGGCACGCTTTGGCGCATTTCCACTGCATGATACGGTACGGCTCGGTTCGGTACGGCACGCTTTGGCGCATTTCCACTGCATGATACGGTACGCCACGGTTCGGTACGGCACGCTTTGGCGCATTTCCACTGCATGATACGGTACGGCTCGGCTCGGTACGGCACGCTTTGGCGCATTTCCACTGCATGATACGGTACGCCACGGTTCGGTACGGCACGCTTTGGCGCATTTCAACTGCATGATACGGTACGCCACGGTTTGGTACGGCACGCTTTGGCGCATTTCCACCGCACGGTACGGTACGGTTCGGTACGGCACGCTTTGGCGCATTTCCACCGCATGGTACGCCACAGTTCGGTACGGCACGCTTTGGCGCATTTCCACTGCATGATACGGTACGGCTCGGCTCGGTACGGCACACTTTGGCGCATTTCCACCGCACGGTACGGTACGGTTCGGTACGGCACGCTTTGGCGCATTTCCACCGCATAGTACGCCACGGTTCGGTACGGCACGCTTTGGCGCATTTCCACTGCATGATACGGTACGGCACGCTTTGGCGCTTTTCCACCGCATGGTACGCCACGGTTCGGTACGGCACGCTTTGGCGCATTTCCACTGCATGATACGCTACGGCTCGGCTCGGTACGGCAGGCTTTGGCGCATTTCCACCGCACGGTACGGTACGGTTCGGTACGGCAGGCTTTGGCGCATTTCCACCGCATGGTACGCCACGGTTCGGTACGGCACGCTTTGGCGCATTTCCACTGCATGATACGGTACGGCTCGGCACGGTACGGCACGCTTTGGCGCTTTTCCACTGCACGGTACGGCACGGTTCGGTACGGCACGCTTTGGCGCATTTCCACTGCATGATACGGTACGGCACGGTTCGGTACGGCACGCTTTGGCGCATTTACACCGCACGGTACGGTACGGTTCGGTACGGCACGCTTAGGCGCATTTCCACTGCATGATACGGTACGCCACGGTTCGGTACGGCACGCTTTGGCGCATTTCCACTGCATGATACGGTACGGCTCGGCTCGGTACGGCACGCTTTGCCGCTTTTCCACCGCATGGTACGCCACGGTTCGGTACGGCACGCTTTGGCGCATTTCCACTGCATGATACGGTACGGCTCGGCTCGGTACGGCACGCTTTGGCGCATTTCCACCGCACGGTACGCCACGGTTCGGTACGGCACGCTTTGGCGCATTTCCACTGCATGATACGGTACGGCTCGGCTCGGTACGGCACGCTTTGGCGCATTTCCACCGCACGGTACGGTACGGTTCGGTACGGCAGGCTTTGCCGCATTTCCACCGCATGGTACGCCACGGTTCGGTACGGCACGCTTTGGCGCATTTCCACTGCATGATACGGTACGGCTCGGCACGGTACGGCACGCTTTGGCGCTTTTCCACTGCACGGTACGGCACGGTTCGGTACGGCACGCTTTGGCGCATTTCCACTGCATGATACGGTACGGCACGGTTCGGTACGGCACGCTTTGGCGCATTTACACCGCACGGTACGGTACGGTTCGGTACGGCACGCTTTGGCGCATTTCCACTGCATGATACGGTACGGCTCGGCTCGGTACGGCACGCTTTGACGCTTTTCCACCGCATGGTACGCCACGGTTCGGTACGGCACGCTTTGGCGCATTTCCACTGCATGATACGGTACGGCTTGGCTCGGTACGGCACGCTTTGACGCTTTTCCACCGCATGGTACGCCACGGTTCGGTACGGCACGCTTTGGCGCATTTCCACTGCATGATACGGTACGGCTCGGCTCGGTACGGCACGCTTTGCCGCATTTCCACCGCACGGTACGCCACGGTTCGGTACGGCACGCTTTGGCGCATTTCCACTGCATGATACGGTACGGCTCGGCTCGGTACGGCACGCTTTGGCGCATTTCCACCGTATGGTACGCCACGGTTCGGTACGGCACGCTTTGGCGCATTTCCACCGCATGATACGGTACGGCTCGGTACGGCACGCTTTGGCGCATTTCCACCGCACGGTACGGTTCGGTTCGGTACGGCACGCTTTGGCCTATTTCCACCGCACGGTACGGTACGGTTCGGTACGGCACGCTTTGGCGCATTTCCACCGCATGGTACGCCACGGTTCGGTACGGCACGCTTTGGCGCATTTCCACTGCATGATACGGTACGGCTCGGCTCGGTACGGCATGCTTTGGCGCATTTCCACCGCACGGTACGGTACGGTACGGTACGGCACGCTTTGGCGCATTTCCACTGCATGATACGGTACGGCTTGGCTCGGTTCGCTTTTCCCCTACGTGGTACGACTCGGCTCGACTCGGCTCGGCACGGCTCGGTTCGCTTTAGCTCGCTTTAGCAATGACTTTTTTGGCGCATTTCCACTGCATGATACGGTACGGCTTGGCTCGGTACGGCACGCTTTGGCGCATTTCCACTGCATGATACGGTACGGCTCGGCTCGGCTCGGAACGGCACGCTTTGGCGCATTTCCACTGCATGATACGGTACGGCTCGGCTCGGTATACGGCACGCTTTGGCGCATTTCCACCGCACGGTACGGCACGGCTCGGTACGGCACGCTTTGGCGCATTTCCACTGCATGATACGGTACGGCTCGGCTCGGTATGGCACGTTTTGGCGCATTTCCACTGCATGATACGGTACGGCTTGGCTCTGTACGGCACGCTTTGGCGCATTTCCACTGCATGATACGGTACGGCTCGGCTCGGTACGGCACGCTTTGGCGCATTTCCACCGCACGGTACGGCACGGTTCGGTACGGCACGCTTTGGCGCATTTCCACTGCATGATACGGTACGGCTCGGCTCGGTACGGCACGCTTTGGCGCATTTCCACTGCATGATACGGTACGGCTTGGCTCGGTACGGCACGCTTTGGCGCATTTCCACTGCATGATACGGTACGGCTCGGCTCGGTACGGCACGCTTTGGCGCATTTCAACCGCACGGTACGATACGGTTCGGTACGGCATGCTTTGGCGCATTTCCACTGCATGATACGGTACGGCTCGGCTCGGTACGGCACGCTTTGGCGCTTTTCCACTGCATGATACGGTACGGCTCGGCTCGGTACGGCACGCTTTGGCGCTTTTCCACAGCATGGTGTGGTACGGTACGGTACGGCTCGCTTCGGCTCGCTTTAAATGGTACCACCTCTGTTAAGGTTCCAAGCGTACCGTACCAATACTAAAATGTGACGTGAACACACTGCAGATCACTGATTGGTCAGACAAAATCGTCACTACCAGCGTTATTGTATTTGCGAGACATCAAACCCGCTAGATTTAAATAGCCAGTAACAGCCACCGCTGTAGCGCCTGTTTTAAAACTACTTGCTTGACTTGCTTGAAGAAAAAAGAAAGAAAGAAAACTTCCAAAAAAGTCATTGCTAAAGCGAGCTAAAGCGAACCGAGCCGTGCCGAGCCGAGTCGAGCCGAGTCGTACCAAATAGGGGAAAAGCGAACCGAGCCGTGCCGAGCCGAGTCGAGCCGAGTCGTACCACGTAGGGGAAAAGCGAAGCGAGCTAAAGCGAACCGAGCCGAGTCGAGCCGAGTCGTACCACGTAGGGGAAAAGCGAAGCGAGCCGAACCGTGCCGCGCCGAACCGTGCCGAGCCGAACCGTACTGAGCCGTACCAGCAGTGGAAAAGCACCATAATATGTCAAAAGACCATGCAAATTTGATTTGCCATGTCATGACCCCTTTAAGAAAATAAATAAGGTGCATTTTGAGTTCATGTTTATTAAGCTTATCCCTGCTCACTTTTGGAGGGGGTGCAATCAAACAGTCAAAACTATTTTTTACTTTTTAACGTATTACTAATGCTAATACCCAGCTAACAGGGAAGGTTCCCATAACTTTCACTAACGTTATGTAAAAGTTATGTACATGTTAGTAAAAAAACATAAAAAAATATCGTTTCCATAACATTTTCAAAATTATTGAACGGAACGTTCACAAGAAAAAACGTTCTTAATACATTAAAAAAGACATTTTCAACATTCAAACATTCAGAAATAACGTTTTCATAACCTAATGGGAATGTTAGCAAAACAATCTAAGAACGTATTTTTATTGGCTGGGAATGATGTTATGTTGGGTAATGTCACTCTCTATTTTAGTGGTCTATATTTACAGGTCAGTGTTAGTCACATGCTGTGAGTAAATGTCTTGTAAGTCAGCATATACCTACTGGTTTGCGTGTGGGCGTGAGTTGCACGGAGTGGTAAAACTCAGGCTGGACTCTCTTCTTCACCCTCCTCTTCCTCACGCTCGCGCTCGAGTCAGGCTCGCTCTCGACCAGCGGCTTCTCCTCAGACACGCGCGCGCGCGCGCTTCGCCTCGCATGACGTGGACTGTGACGACATACCTGTCAAACAATGACCATAATTTCACTGCATGTCGACTCTGAGGATTGTTGTATGGTATGACAATGACGATAATTGTTTTTAATGTTTTTTTTTTTCGTTTTTTTTCTTCAAGCATTTAGCTTAATTAAAAAATAATAATAATAAAAGGTTCAGGAAAAACAAATCACTGCATATCACAAAAACTATTAAATAGTTTATTAAATAGTCCATATCCTAAAATGTTAACATTTCTCTCAATTTTTTATATTTTTTTATATTTAGTTCTTGGTAACATGACATGTTTAGGCCTATATATAAAAAGTAGCATATAATTATGTATCGGTCACACATGCGCAATGCGCATTTCACGCAGTTTCTTAGGATACAATTTCTCCATCAAGATGAAAGTGACTAGATATCTATCAAACAAAAGGGAACATTTAATGACAAGCTCATTATTTTTTGAAGGATTTGCTCTACTTTTCTGCTTTCTATGACCTTGACAGATGGAGCAAGAGAAAGAGATTTACCTCAGAGCGAAAATGATGCGGCCGGAAACCAGCTTCTAGAACAAATGGGAATGATTGAAACAAACCCCACATGCATTCAGTCACATTGTGTCTTAGAGATGCTCTTCAAATAACTTTGTCTGGTCTTGAAATAAAGCACACTTTATTAAGTACACAACAACAACAACAAACGATGAAAAATGAAGGCTCGCGCACTCGCATGCCGCACTCGCGCGCATTGACGACAGGCTCTTTTTAAACCCATACGAAGCGAAGAATGAATGTAAATGTCTAATAAATACTGAGGCTGTGCATGCATGTTATCGCAATGACATGCTAGAGAAACACGTATATATAGGGTGGACATATAATGCGACGCGTCTACTCACCACGACTCCTTGAACGCCTCGTTAGCACAGATTTTATGGGAATTTTCTCATTACGGAGTTTCCGATGCCAGCAACAGAGGAACAGAATCGTGGCGACAGTTCCTAGCAAAAGCAATAACAGCAATAATACACACTGAATACTTAAGGGTCTCAATAAGACCAAAAAAGCCGCAGCAATCATTGCGATGTAGGACAGCCACTCCTACACGTATAGCTTCCTCTCCTTATGTAAATAGGCTACTATGAAAGGCTATTTCATGCTGTGATGCCTCACTTGTAGGTCCCCGACATATAATCTATCTCATGGTGTCTGTACTTCAGTAATGGACCACAACAAGCCATGACTCAGCAGGAGCCGCTGTTTTTACAGCTCATGCAGGGCATCATCATCAGCATCAGCATCTGAGCTCAGCAAAGCTCAACAACACAGCGCCTCTGCGACTCCTGCTACACCAACATCTGCATGCATCTGCAAATGCCCACGTGATGTGTCTTTATACACTCTTAACAAATAAAGGGTCTTTATTGGCACGAGGTTCCATATAGAATCTTTAACACCCATGGAACCGTTCCACAAAAAAAGGAATTCGAAATTTTGGATTTTTAAATCGGATAGTGGATTTTCAGGGAGGATTTTTTTATAGTGACTTTTTAAAATGTTCTTCAAACTAAGAAAAATTGGTATTTTAAAGGTGTCATGTCATGGAGTTTTATTTTTAATTATTTTAATGTTTAAACTTATATAATGTAAATAAAGCTTTTTGCACAAATAATATATATATTCAGCCCGTTCTCATCCCAAAGCGTCATATACTGACGCTTTTGCCAAAGCGTCTACATCCGACGCACATGGCACCCTTTAGCGTCAATATGAGACGCAGATATATGGCGCCTCCTAGTGGTCTAACCCTAACACTACCCCAGTCCTAAAGCTACCCATAACCGAAGCGTGTTATATTGACGCTAAAGGGTGCCATGTGCGTCAGATGTAGACGCTTTGGCAAAAGCGTCAGTATATGATAGCCTGGCATGCCAGACCTACATCAAGATATTAGGTCTGGGAACTCTCCATTGACATGCCTCAATCCGAGGGGCGGGATAAACGGTTACCTTTCAAAATCCCTCTGCACGCAATAGGATAACGCTACAACCAACCAGAGCAACGAACGGTTGTGGATGAGTGAGTCCCATGCGTTTTTCCACCAGCGGAGCTAATTGATATATAAAACTTTTGCCGTATCAGGTCGGCAAAACTCCGAACACATCTTCCTTTTTTAAGAATGACTTAAGTGACGTTCTCTTAACTCCAAGTCCTCCAGAGTCGCGGCCGAAGCCGATTCGAAAAACCGCTGCATCTTCATTGTTTTCAAGTAGCAGGGAAATCACCTATGGAAATCACGCGGAACGTCATGAACTGTGCCGTCATTGTGTTAAGCCCGCCCGCCGACTCTATACACGATGTGATTGGCCTGACCAGTTTTTGGTTTTTACAGCTCAAAAGCCTATGGAGAGTTGCTAGACCACACTGGCTGCGAAATAATTTTCGCTGCCGCTAGGGTGCGTCTAGATTTCTAGGCTAAGTATATGACGCTTTAGGATGAGAATGCGTTGATATATTATATATATGTATGTATATATATATATATATATATATATATATATATGCAGAAAATTCTGACCCTCTGTCTGAAATGATCCGTTTTAATGCGCGGCTCCTTTAAGGCTTGTCAGTGAAGGCCATTGCTATGATTGGCTAAAGTCATTGCATAGGAAACTGGCCCTGTCCCAAATGGCACCCTAAGCACTCGTGGTCTTCCTACAAGTCTGCACTTTCGTGACGTGGTGCTTTGACTGTCGGGAAGAAGTCTGCAGCGGAGCTCTCATCAGTGCTCACAAAGTGTGCATCGAGGGCGCCCTTCTGAGACCTAAAATGACAAATGGGACACCCTACGGTCTCATGGACTTAACGGACACATGCACGCAGAAGCAATTGTAAGTCCACAAGACTGAAAGTGCATGTGCCATTTGGGACAGGGCCATCATCTCCCACTCGCTGTTGCATGTGAGTATGTCTGTGTCTGAAATCGCCCCCTACACCCTTAAATATGGCACTATTTGAAGGGACTGCCGTTTGTAGTGGTGTCCGAAACCATAGTGGACGGGTTACCGAGTGCACTCATTCAATCCCACAATACACCGCAATAACGAGTATACAACTGATGTCTGAAAAAACCCATAATGCACTGAGTCGCGCACTGAATGAATTCCCGCGTCTGACCATAAGATGGCGCCACATCTGAATCAATCATCAATCATCCATCCATTTTCCCAACCGCGCTGGTCCAGCGTAATATTATATGGATATAAGTTCCTTTTTAATTGATTATTGAATTGTTTAATTAAGGTTTATACATGCAAGTTTCCATGAGTTGCAAGTTTGCTTTCAATTAATCATTAAACAGCAAGTATGCAAAAGCGGCTGACCTTCCGGTGCACGCGGTGTCTGAATTCACTCATTTCTTTTATTTCTCTCCTTCAAGTGGACTATATTAGTGGAGTAATGTAGGGAATAGTGGATGAGGGTATAGGGAGCGATTTCGAACACAGCATAAGTGTATAGGCCAATCTGAACAGTGGGCTATACAGTGTGATGAACTATTGGTCGATGTCTTGCTCTGGAGGCGGACATATGCAAATGTGTTTGCCTGTGTGACGTCACAAACACTCATATATCCAAATGACTGAGTCGTTTTTGGAGCTTGATTAAATAAATGCTTTGTTTATAATGAGGAGAATGTTTTAAACTTTAATGGTATATGTCGGATATATCTTATATTTCAAAAGATCAAGCAAATTTGATTGCCATGTCGTGACCCTTTAAGAACTGTTGACTGAAAGGTTATTTGAGGAACCCAAAATGGTTCTTCTATTGAATCACTGTAAAAAAAAAAAAAAACCTTTTGGAACATTTATTTGACAAACATTAGCCATTTGAATAAAATTAGCTTTTTATGCATGTATATTTTTATTTATTTATTTATTTTTCCGTATTTTCTTGATGTTCGGGTTTGTTGATGTTTGCAATGTGTAAAATGTAAAAATTCAATAAAGATACAGTATGTTATAAAAAAATTGGCATTGTGGTGAATTCTTTCATTCAGCTTCACGAAGCTGCATGTGGACTTAATTAACACGTTCATTACTAGGACATCTTTAACTATTTTTATTTTTAGTGATTACTCCTCAGCAGACATGTGATTTATCAAAGCCATCAGAATCAGATTTAATGGCAGCGTAACATAAAAATCAGGGCTGCGTTCAGCGCCGACAAAACGTTGCAGAACGTTTTTTAAACAGAAACGGTGATGCGTTGAACGCACTGTTGTGATGACGCAAGAGTTGCAACTACGGCAGCTGAGAAGGCTTTTTGTGTTCTTTGTGAAGAATTTTCGGAGCCTGATGAAGTCGGTATAAATATGTTTAATACTACAAAATATGCCCGATGTTACAGTTACTGCACTTGCCGCCCAGAACACAAGAGAACATCCCAATCGAGTGAAGGGATTTGTGGAAACTGAAATGGAAGCACATCTTACCTAATAAAGACTAAAACACATCTATTTAGCCTCACATTCTTGTTGTTCATAATGTTTTATTAATACCCTGTGCTTTATATACATGTTGCTGCTGATTGGACTGCAGTTCTGACACGCCCACCAAACAAGAGAAAACGCATCTCAAACCCCGTTGCACACCGGTGCACGCCGTTTCCAGGAAACATGACGTTCAACCTGGAAACCGTAGCAAAACGTTGCGCACCGTTGTGATCTTGAACATGCCCCAGCCATATTGATTTGGCTGCACTGACACTATTGGATGAAAACTGAGCTGAACGATGACATCACTGTTTTCTGCAGTGAATTTAGCTGAATTACAACTCATTTCATATTTAATGATCTTTACCCAGTTATTGAACTGAACTGAATCCGCTGAACAATGACAATATTGTCATTTTAGAGCCTTTTAAGTTACAGCATAACTGAACTTTGCATCATTGAATCATAATTTTCCTGAAAACATTACTAGAAATCCAGTGAAGATGTTTCGAACATTACAGCATAGCATTTTTAGTAACTTATAACATTTTAATGTTATGCTGCTTTACATTAATTATAAATGGATTCATAGGCCTACTTGGTAAAACAAAATCATGTCCAACTCCAAAATATTTTACTGTAAAAATAAGCTATATGTTTGGCCTTGAGTAATATAATATTAATTTTCACTGTACGGGATAAATTATACATATTGATTTAAAAAAAAGACTGTTAATATAAGTTAATATAAATTACTGTACAGTTAATTTTCATCACAGGGGAACTTGGAAAAAATGGCACAATAGTTTCAATGTTAATTTTCATTATTATTATTATTATTAAAATATAAACAATAACACGCGTTCACGTGCACGTTGGATGACTTTTATTTTGACGACGTTTCTTCCTGTGACGTCATGACGCTCATTTCCTAACTGCTCTGCTCAGTTTAGGTAATGTTTTGCTAACTTTGAGACGAGCCAGCATTAGAAACGGTAATAATTTTGTCTTTACAGTGAATTGTTTTACTATAGTACAATAGCTGCAGAACCTATTGTTTGATGAGACTTTCTCCCATTCTCCTGTCGACGAGTAAGTTAGTTGAGATTCATGCAAGCTGTTTGCAGGATTGAGAACTCGTTTTCCAATACTAAATACACTTTTAATGACGTAATTTAATTCAGTGCTAGTGACAATATTAAGACGTACGCAATAATGTTTGCATGCAGCACTGAAAAGGCATTTTATATCGCTGTGTTTTGATTCGCAGTGATTGATGTAATGCTCCACCGAGCACAGATGTGATGATGTCTGCCTCTACAGTCATTGAAGATGTGGAGGATGATGTGGAGTTTGTGTCTGTAAGTGTCACTGCCTTGATTTCTAATTTGAGTTATTAGGACAGGTGTGTGGATCTGGGTCTTCTTCTCACTTGAGTGTGTATAGTAAAGCACACTGATTTGAGCATGGTGTTTCAGGAGGGCCCTCTCAGACCAGTGCTGGAGTGCATAGATCTGCTGAGCGACGGAGAGGATGAAGGAGGCATTTCAGCCGCAGACACCGTGAGTTTCTTCACACGCCGTCTAGAATATACAACTTAAAGGTTTAGGGAAGTTGTTTATCATTTGAGCACCGCCATGTTGTTCAACAACACAAAAAACACATTTGGCAGAATGTCCAGGCTGCTCTTTCCCATCATGTTTCATACAGCCGGTCTTCTGAAGCCATACGATAGCTTTGTGCGAGGTACAGGCTGAGATTTAAGTCTTTATTTTCTGATTTGTATTTTAGCGTTGTGGTGCTTTTGTAACTTAAAGACCCACTGAAGTGCCTTAAAACTTGAAACATTATTCAATGTGTTGACGTAATTTCCCCTGAAACAGGAAGAAGGGGCGGGGCATATCGAACAGCTCCTCCCCTAGTTTAGTTTATATCACCGCGTCAGAGCTGTTGAGTTCATTAAAGCTGCAGTTTCCTCCTGATCTCTAAACGTTTCTCCTCCTAATCTCCTCCATATCTCTTTATAATACAGCATTCTGTGCAGAAATCTGTTCTGCGACTCGTTCACATGATCCGCTCTGTGTGTCGTGTCTCTGAACAGGAGCTGCGGCGTTTCACATGACACTAACCTGAAACCAGACTTCATTTGTGCCAATGGAAAGCATATGAATTAGGGATGTCAACGATTAATCGACGATTGATTAATTGTCGATAACACGTTTAATCGATAAACCTTATCGATCATCGATTAAGCAGGTTCATGCGCGTGCGTGCTGCTCAACCCGAAACAAGTAAGCGAGCGTGCCGGAGTTATGTTTGGGACTATTTTACACCTTCATCATGACTATAAGTTTGCGTGTGCATTCGCTGCCTTTTGTTTTGTGCAAATGTAAGTTGTAATAGTTTATTTTGTGTGCGCCTATCTATATCCAGGGAACTACACTGCGACCAAAATGGTCGCATATGCGACCTTTTGAAATGCCATTGCGACCCTAATTTTTAATGGGTCGCAAATATATCACCGTTTGATTATTTTTGTACCTACCTAATGTTTTAGGCAATATGCTATGATTTACTATGAGCATTTATTAAAACAGAAATGTGTATTTTAAGAATACGTTTTATAACGCGCTCTGAGCATTCAACACATCAAGTTGGCTTCGCGGATTCGCGCTTGTTTAACTGAGAGAACGAGCAGAGAGAGTGAAAGCCCCAGTCGCGCGCGCGCTCTCTCTCCCTCCCTCGCTCATAATAATGAATTGAGTTGACTGAATATCTTTGAGAATACACGATGGTAAAAGGTCGGAAGACCGAAGTTTTTTTTTTTTCTGAACTACCACTGGTTGTGAGTTGTGCTAAAATAACGTTGCCTCATCTTCTCTGAAAAGCTTTCCACACATTCAGATGGCATAAACCACTCTTTCAATAAACAAAACAAAAAATCTATCTGGTGATGAAATGTTTTCTGTGTTGAGACAAATCTTGTGCGATGTCCTAAACTGCCTGGATAATCACACAACGTGTGCCGTGGTCCGTTAATGACACGTCCGATTCGCGAACTGACTCCTTTGAACCGATTCACTTTAATGAATGGTTAAAATAACAACTGATCTGTCCAACACTGAACTCAAGAGTCATTCTAGAATGATTCATTCTTTCCAAGTAGAGCTATTCAAGTCATCTGGTGAAATTGTTTTTATATCGCAATATATATCGCAGAAAAATCAAATATCGCAATGTCATTTTTTTACCAATATCGTGCAGCCCTACTGTAAATTCTGTGGGCCTTCAATTGCAGGACTGTCCAAATTTGTAACTGCGTCAAAACAATTCAAACACGAATCATTGAAGCTTCACAATGACATATTATATTTATTTTACTTTTCCTTAAGAGTTCAGAAGTCTGCCCATCTGTGCCAACCATAGCATGGTGAAATCCAAAAGAAATTAATTTAGCACTTTATTGTGTAGGCTACTGTATTTTCTATTGCAGTAAATCTATCCCAACCATTTTTAAAGAAAACAAGAAGGCATGTGTTTTAAAAGATGGAGAGTAAAATAAAAAGCACATCTGTATGCAATACAGTTTCACTATTGGTCATTATTATCCAGAGCGGCTTACTATATAAATAATTTGTGCGACCAAATCATGTTTTGCGCTAGTAACTGAAAAAGTTAGTAGCGCAAGTGCCACCAGTGGAAAATGTTAGTGTAGTTCCCTGATATCTGATTTATCTCATATTGGATGCATTTGGTTAAGAATTGACGCAGCGTGATCTTTAGCGCGCGCAGCTCAAATGGCAATGCACGACTAATAACGACTATTGGGGCTGTCATATTATATAACATTATAAAGAGAAAAATATTGTAATAAAACATTGTGAATTATTTGGGTTTAGTTGCCGTGTCGCGTTGTTCCAGGAAGAGCGCGTCCACAACATGAGTCATTCTGAATGGCACGTAACTTAGTTCAAGTTCACTTGTGCATTCACGTCATTTTGTGCAGATATAATTTGTAATATTATGTTTATTTTGTATATATCTGATTAATCTCATAGGATGCGTTTCTTTGAGTTAAATAACGTGCTAGCAAAGTGCTCAACGGTTAAGTTATTCATTCAGCGCGCGCCGCTCAAGCAGAATGCACGACTAATAACGAGGATTAATTTGGGACTGTCATATTACATAACATGAGAACACTATTTTATTAAATCGGTGTGAATTCATTGGGTTTAGTTGCCGTTTTAAGTGCGTTGTTCCAGGAAGAGCACGCGTCCACAAGTCACACATTCTGACAAGCGCATCTGAGGCGGCGTTGGTGACACGTTGTATGAGTCGTTATATTTGATTATTAAATATTTAATTTAATTATCAATCACATCGAAACATTTTACAATCCTACTAGCCCTTTATTTAGACTAAAACCATTCTCATTAATTTGGTGAGGAACATAGCGGTTTGAGCAGCATTTGCAGACATGCAGTTGGCAATATACACTGCAGCAGACTCATATTGCAGTATTAAGGCTAACGATTAATCGATTAATTGATCGTTAATTTAAACGAAGATCGATCATGGGAATTTGTGAAAATTGACATCCCTAATATGAATCGTTCCCTATCCCCTATACAGTGCACTATATAATATTCACTATGTAGACCATGTAGAAAATAGTAAATATGTGAACATGTGACTGATTTCAGCCGCAGCTTCAGCGTCTGTTTATAATAAGGGGGCGGAGCTTCAGATTCTAGAGAGCATTTGATTGGACAGGAAATCTAATGAGAAGCTGAAATGTAGAGTGATGTCATCAAAATCATTGATCCATATTTGCAGATATTAGGAATATTACGCTTATAGATAACAGTAAGACTAACATATTCATACTAAAAGCCAAAAAACGTCACTTTTGATTTCATGGGGACTTTAAAGCTGGCGTGAAACGGAAGTTGCGATCTTCTTTTCTTCTGTATATTCTCTATATACAGTGAAATTGCCTTTGGAACAAGAACAAAAGTAGGGCGGGGCTTGATTTTGTCTGTGGGGAATTGATTGGATGATTGGATGGTTGTGGTTTGCTATTGGTGGATCTCATGTGAGTGACAGGTTGCCCCGCCCACAAAATATGTAAATATGTTGTTTTGCCTTCCACAGAATAAAAAAAAAAACTCATGTGAGGTTTGAAATGACATGAGGCAGAGTAAATCAGGGCTGGCCAATCCTGTTCATGGAGATCAACTCGTCAGAGTTCACATCCAACACACCTCAAGTGCTCCCGAAGGTCTTCATCAGCGGGTTCAGGCGTTTTTGATCAGGGTTGAGCTGAGCTTTGCATGCTGGGAGATTTCCAGGAGCTAGATTGAGCACCTGTGCAAATACAGGGATGGGTAGATTACTTTTTTTTGTATTTAAATTGAAGTTGGTTACTGATTCTGAGATACTGAATCAATCTGAGTTAACTTTATTGGCCAAGTATGCAAAACACACAAGGAATTTGTCACTGGTATAAGGCGTCCCACACGTATATGCAATGGATTATAATAGTTGCAGAGGCCAAATACAGTGCTTAGCAGACAACAACAACAAGAAGTGTTAAACATAATAACAGTGCACTTAATTGTGGTACTACACAAGAGAGGGAGAGAAAATAGAAATACATGTGTATAAATTAGAGCTACTGGAAAAAATAAATAAAGAAGCTATTCTGAAATCTGGCAGTTTTCGTTACGCCTTCCAGAAAGTAGAAGTCTGAAACGACAATACACATTTAAGGTTTATGTAATCAGACTACTTTTAGATTACTTTTGACCGAACTCATTTATCACATTGATTTGAATAGGATGATCTCGTACCATATTGATATAAAAATACAAAGAGAAAGAAAATATATTCTGTTTTATTTTATTAAAAACATGAAGTGCATTAAATATTATGTTACATCAGGATTTCATGAGTTTAATGAAAAGCTTTTAAGTAATTAAATCATGAAAATTAAAAATTAAAAACAAAAATTAAACGCTTACTAAAAAGATTTTTTTTAAAAATGTGTTTACCTGCATCATGTCATGTGACCATTAATCGACATCAGAGAACAATGAACTTAATTTTATTATTATATCATGGACTTAATTTTATTAATGACCTAACTTAATTACTTAAAGTCCCCCTGTAGTCAATAATTGTATCCCTTAAAACTCATCTTTGATCACCCAAATTAGTACATATTTAAGCACTTTTTCCTTGAAAAAATATTCTTCATGCCTTAAAATATCTTGAATGTAACTCGACACCCTTGCCTCATTTAGTATACGCGGTGCTATGACTATGCAAATGAGCCCCGCCTCCACTCACTCACTCAGCTCAGAGATCCACTGGTTGACGATCACACGTTGATCTGATTGGTTACAAGGTCGTTTGTGACGTCAGAAACACCAGCGATTTCAAACCGTGTTTTTGAGACTGTCTTTGGTTCACTGCAGTTTTAAGGAGAAAACACTCAGCAATGCTGTCGACTTATGAACTTACACATGGTGTGTCTTAAAGCATATTAAAAACACCACATAGACACATAAACAACATTAAACGCTGGATTTTCACCACAGGGGGACTTAAAAATCTTAGGGCGTACTTTAAATAAATATATTAGGTCAAAGATGTTCAATTGACAAAATTGCATTGCATGTAAATAAAATATGAAATAACGTGAATTTGTCCATTTTTATGTGTCTAAAAGACAAAAGCCTTCCAAAGAATGTTATAAATGACTGTTTAAATGGCTGTTTTTTTATATTGTAAAATGTAATTTATTCCTGTGATCAAAGCTGAATTTTCAGCGTCATTACTCCAGTCTTCAGGGGCGGGACGGTGGCTCAGGGGTTTCGATTCGAGCCGCTCTGTGTGGCGTTTGCATGTTCTCCCCGTGTCAGCGCGGGGTTCCTCCAGGTGCTCCGGTCTCTCCCACACTACAGACACCAAAGACATGCAGGTTAGGTTGATTGGACATGCCAAATTGGCCATAGGAGTGTGTGTGAGTGTGCGTCAGGAAGGGCATCCGGCGTCAAACCTGTGCTGAATCCAGTGTGTGTGTGTGTGTGTGTGTGTGAGGAGGATAATTCCGATGAAGCAAATGTAAACTAAGTCTAGGAAACTATAGATTACTCCAGTCTTCAGTGTCATGTGATCCTTCTATTTCTATTATGAAGAATTCTATTATCTATCATTCTAATATGCTAATTTCAGATTATTATCAGTGAAAACAGTGAACATTTTGATACTTTGATTAATGGGAAGTTCCAAAGAACAGTATTTATTTGAAATAGAATTTATTAAAATAATCCTCGTTGAATGTACAGTCAAACCAAAATGTATTCAGACACCTTCAACATTTCTCACATTATCACAGTTTATTCGCTATGGTTTTGAAAATTGTAATAAAATATGAGCAGAACTCAGAGTTATCAGATCAAGTTGATATTTCACTGGTTTTGTCCGTCCTTCTGTTAGACTCTCACATGAATTATGTTGAATATCTGTCAGCTGTTAAATTTAACTACACAATTACATAATACCAGTTTAGCTCAACCGATTACCAAGCAATGCTTCATGTTGTTCAGTGTGTGTGTAAAAAGGTCACATAAGCAAGTAAAGAAAAAAACACTTCAGCAAAACATGGTCAGGTCAAAGTGTCTGAATCATTTTTGGTCCAAAATGTTTATTAATGTTACTAGTAGTCATTGTATTAAGAATTTTTGGGTATAATGTGTCACAGTTTACTGTATTTTGCTCTCCTCACTTTCATAAATGAACTATAGTGTCCTGCACACACTAGTAAAACACTATCAAAAATGATATCTGGTGTCTGAATAATGTTTGGTTTGACTGTACTTCTTGTAAAGAAGTGTTTGTGTGTGTGTTGTGCTCAGATCGAGGATCAGGTGGACCGCCAGCGAGCTCATGCTGTGTCCACGCTGGACCGACTGGCACGACAGGTCGCTGTGGAGAAACAGGAGAGGGCCGACAAGTGCAAAGCGTTCAAGGTTTGCCTCTTCTCTTTCCTTGAGGAACTGAATAAATGCAGTTGTTGTATATAACTTCACTTGAGATTGAGTGAGCATATTATGTTTCTACAGAAGCCACAACTTTCTACTTTCTCAAAGTACTTATTTGCATATTAATATATAAATTAATCTTTTAGGATAATCTGTAGGTATATTGTTTGTATTTATCAACAGGTGTAAGTTTTCATTTATTAAATGTTAAATTATAAAACACTAAGTTCGTTAGAAAAGAATGCAGTGAAATTTAAAATATTTTAATATACAATTGAATATATATATATGTGTGTGTGTGTGTGTATATATATATATATTAGGGCTGTCAAATGATTAATCGCGATTAATCGCATCCAAAATAAAAGTTTGTGTTTACATAATATATGTGGGTGCACTGTGTATAATTATTTTATATATATATAAATACACACACATGCTTGTATATATATTATATTAAAATAATTATACACAGTGCACCCACATATATTATGTAAACACAAACTTTTATTTTGGATGCGATTAATCATTTGACACCCCTAATATATATATATATATATATATATATATATGTATGTATGTATGTATGTATGTATGTATGTATGTATGTATGTATGTATGTATGTATGTATGTATGTATGTATGTATGTATGTATGTATGTGTGTGTGTGTGTGTGTGTGTGTGTGTGTGTGTGTGTGTGTGTGTGTGTGTGTGTGTGTGTGTGTGTGTGTGTGTATATATATATATATATATATATATATATATGTGTGTGTGTGTGTGTGTGTGTGTGTGTATATTAGTGCTGGGCCGTTATCGGCGTTAACGTGCTGCGTTAACGTGAGACTCTTATCGGGCGGTAAAAAAAAATATCGCCGTTAATCAAAGTTGGGTTGGGTTCATAAATAGCTTTTTCGAATATCGTTATATTTTCGCGCAATTCTAGTATGACGCCGCGCCTACTGTCACAGATCGCGCAGTAGGGTATTTTCCTGTCAGGGACACAAGGTGTACTTTTACTTTGTTACGTTGGGCGACGTTCCTCTCGTTACTTTATTTTAATGCAATACGTTGTTAAATGAGTTTATTCCAAGCGCGCTGTGTCCTTTGTATGGGCATGAGCGATGCTCGTTTACAAATGAATCACTCTTTTGAGTCGATTCTGTTCAAAGACTTAATCAAACAAGTTGTCAGATGATCTGTCTAAATCGGTTCGCGAATCAGTTGATCTGTTCAGTTCCTCGCGCACTGAATCGTCTGAAGCGCTTTCAAGTTTTAATTCACACTCGGAGTCGAAACAGGAAGATTTAAGAGCATCAAGAGCGTTGGATGAAGTGGCCGATCTACAGTCTATTCTAGTGAATGCAAATGCATCATATTTTTGCCAGCGATGAAGATCTTTATTAGTTGAACATCTTCGTAAGCTGTCTGTGAATGAATGATTCCACAGGACGATACATTCGATTTCATTCATTCAGGTATTGTGTGTGTATTGCGCGTGTATTGCGCAGTGGCCTAATCACACGAATAGTTTACATTGATTGAAACTAATTTGTTTAAAAATGAGGCTATTGCAGTAACAAGGCAGGTTCACATACAATCATTATGACATATGATGACATTATTTTTTGATCTAACGAGCATTGGCGATGCAAAAACGGACTGTCGTGTGTATTGTTTTTTTTCTTCTTCCAATTAGCCTACTATGTTAAAAAAAAATAAAAGGACGAAAACATGTTACTTGTTCAATTAATAAACAGTTTGTTTGATGACAAATCACTAAAGATGAAATTGGCCTCCCTTTCTGTCATTGGGTTTTATTTGTTTTTTTTTTTACGATATTCGACTTTTGCTCCTCGATTGTCGAATGGCATTTTTGGCAGAAATGCACATCCCTACGCGAGGCAAACTATTCTCAAAGACTTACTTTTAGTCATTATTTGGGTAGCACACATATTCTGAATGCCTTCGGGAGAATTCAAATGAGCCATTTTAATCTAGATTAATCTAGATTAATTTCAATATTAATCTAGATTAATCTAGATTAAAAAAAATAATCTATGCCCACCTCTAATATATATATATATATATATATATATATGTATGTGTGTGTGTGTGTATATATATAATTTTATATTTTACCATCATTGTTTTCTGATTATTTAATTTGCAATGCTTCATGGGAGGAGTAGAACCCTTTTCACCTTGAACCCTTTGTTGCTATAAATCAGTTTATATTGTTGTGATTCTTGTCAGAGCAGGTTAGTTTGGTTTGTTACTTCGAAATCAAGCTTTGAATAATTATAGTTAATGCCTGTGAAGACGGTGAATTGTGAAAAATATTTATTTAAGAGGATTGTGTAATTTTCCCCCCCTGAATATTCAATGTTCAAGGTTAACGTGTAGCCATATGTGATTTAATGTTTAACGGTGTTCATTTTTGAAACTTTAATGCACTTATTCAGTAATGCCATTAAAACCTTTAAATTCTGTTCTGAGTGATTTCTAAAAAATTAATTTCTTTATTTGATCAGGGACAATGCACAAAAAAACATTAGTCTAAAAAAGAAGAGATGTCATGTGCCAGGTTATAGCAAAAAATGCTAATTTCCACCCGCTGTCCCTGGACAGGTTGATGTTATACTTACAAAAATTCATAAAATATATACAAACTAATACATGAAAGCATTACTTCACTCGCATCATAAAAAAACACTCTTATGTTTTGGCAAAAAGTGACTTATGAATGATACATTTATCAATCAAAACCAGGTTGAAAAGGGTGAAATGTTTAACAAAACCAAATTGCATCGTTTGCATCATTTTCAAATACTTCTTTGCCTCAAATTAAAGTTTGTAATATAAAGTAAAAAAATTATACATCTATTTGTTTTGAGCCGCCAGGCACTGTTTTGTGCGAATGAGCGGCCGGATCGCATTAAGGGTTTTCTGTTAGAACGGTGTCGTGTTATTGGCCCCTATCAAAACTAACTATAGCTGGACAATAACTTTATTCTAGAGCTGCTGTAAAGCCAAAACAATCTGTTACTTTAATTTCCTATAATCACTGTAAAGCTGATTTGAAACAATCTACGTTGTTAAAAGTGCTGTATAAATGAAGGTGACTTGACTTATGGCGTGTAACTTTTTTTTTTTTTATGCTAATGGAGATAGTAAATTGGGAAAAGTACTTCTGAAACCCAGACCATGAATGACATTCTTCCAACTGTATTTTGTGATTTGTTCTGTAGGAGAAGATTATTTCACAGCAAGCCCACGGACGGCACGAGCTGGCGGTCAGCCGGAGCAATAACGACAGAGATAATGCCAAGCGCTGTGTGGACATTTGGCTAAAAATGCCAGGTCTGTACTGTTCTGTAACTCCAGCTAATATGAGTGTGTGTGTGTGTTTGGTTCTGGTGCTCATGTTGTCTGGGTTGCTCAGGATTACAGCCAGGCAGCATTAACTCCTGCTCACTGTGGAGACGCAGATCGGCTCCTGGTCCGGCGAGGGCTTCTCCACAAACCTGCCCGGTCATCAACTGCGGCCGAGTCTACGACAACATGCCTTTGCTTGAGGGACATCTGAAACGGTTGCAAAAATGCTCAGATTTCTTATATTTACAGTCGAATTGCACATTTACAACTTTAACCCAGCTTTCCTGTAGCTCAAACAGTAGAGCGATGGCGCTTGCAACGCCAAGGTCATGGGTTCGATTCCCAGGGAAAGCAAGAACTGATAAGAATGTAAAAATGTGTAGCTTGAAATGCAATGTAAGTCGCTTTGGATAAAAGCGCCTGCCTAATGCATTCATGTAAATGTAAAAAAAAAAAAAAAAGTTTGATTTTTTTTTTTTTACTTTTGTTGTTAGCTTTGATCATTCCCCCTGTGACCCCACGATCACCCTGAAGGGCAGCCCGTCCTCTGTCTACGCATGTGTGGCCTGTGGACGCCACTTCAGCTCTAAAGAGGCATGGACGGAACACCTGGAGTCGAAGGTTTTCATTTTCATTCATATTTTCAGCTTTCATGTTTTTATTGATGTTAAAGTGGTCTTTAAATTTTTTTTTTTCCTAATACATTTTTTTTACAGTTAACATGTTAATGCATCGACTTAAAGCTCCAGTCCGTAACTTTTTTGGGTTAAAAATTATCCAAATAATATTTTTGAGCAAGTACCGTAAATACCCGAATATAAGACGAGGTTTTTGTCCTAAAAATAGGCTGAAAAATGGGGGGTCGTCTTATAATCAGGGTCATCTTATATTCGAGTGGAGGAATCGATTGATAGCCCTTTTCTCCCGAGGATCTCGAAGCGGCGCGGACGCGCTTGGAAAAAACGAGCGCGTCGCTTTCATTATGAGCGCGCCTACATTTGAAATAACGAACTTGAGCACGCAAAAGACGCGATATGTGAACGGGGGGGTCAGGTCTCTGCTCGCTTGTCTCCGTCCGCTCTGGCATCCTCTGTGAACGGCGCTTTTTCTTGCGCGGCTCGAGCAGAGAGAGAGAGAGAGAGAGAGCGGGAGCCGGATCGTCTTCGAAAACGGCCAGACGACCCCACAGAGTGGTTAAATCCATCCCGTCGCACTCAGGGCAGCCGGAGTCATGGCCAATCAGGAAGCGCATATGTGCCGGTCTCCGCCGACGAGCGGGCCTCTACACGAGGCACAGGTGATGCGAGGCATTTGGAACAAGGCCTCGGAAATTTGCTCTTAAAATTATTTTCTGTTGAAATCCAGATTTTTTCCACAAAAAATCTATTTTTCCACAAAAATAAGTCTGGAAAATGGGGGGTCGTCTTATATTCAGGGTCGTCTTATATTCGGGTATATACGGTACATAACTAGCCAGTGTTCTTGCCGTAGCTCGATTCAAAACGGTAAGCTTGTAATAATGATTATAACTCCAGTGGTACTGGTGTATTTCAGCGGGAATTTCGAGCATGTCTTTGCGTCATTACGTCACATCTGTACACACACATCTGTACACACACATCTGTACACACATCTGTACACACATCTGTACACACACATCTGTACACACACATCTGTACACACACATCTGTACACATAAAGCAGAGTCTCGTGTGTGAGGATACTGGAGGTGGACATTTATAGCCTTTTCTCACAGCACTTGATATAATTAAACTTATTAATTTGAGGGCAGATCCAGAAAGGTTCAAACGACAATCACCAGTGAAAACAGATTCATTCACCCGCTGTAAAATGCAAAAGACTTACAGTGTTATGTACGGAGTGGCGACAGAAGAAAAGAGACTGTAACGGCCCGTGCGAAAACAAGCATAAATATCGGAAGGGCATTAAATGTCGTCACGCAATGCTGATGTTGAACATTAACAATTTGAGAACAAAGTATAATTTGCACGGTTTTACGTGATATGATAATTGTTAGATTAAATGAGCGCGATTTACTGCAATGCTTTTTTCCCCTTAGTTGGTCTGAACAAAAGTGGATGTTACTTGTTTAGATTACATTTTCCGTGATTCTTATGTTGGTCATACTTCCAAAAAGTATAATCTGTGATTGTGAATGTCAGTATCCACACCGGCGGCGACTGACAGACACACACTCTCCTAGGGCTGGGCGATATGGCCAAAAAAAAAAATCCCCGATTTTTTTCACAAAAAATCCGATTTACGATTTAAATCGATTTTTTTTCTCTCCCTACTTAAAATCAATCTGCAGATGACAAAGAAATTGTTCAAAACAAGTTTTAACTTTATTTTGTTTTGATATTCCCTTCTGTGATATTATCTGGATTAAAGTGTAATCAGAAACAACAAGCCAAAAAGACAAGAGGGCAGGCCCTGTCATTGTAAATAGTGTAAATGTAACATAGGGCTGGGCAAGTTAACGCGTTATCATCGCGTTAACGCATTTATTAATTAATGCCGACAAATTTTTTATCGCGCGTTAACGCAGTTTTTTTTTTATTATTATTTTGAAAGTCCGTTGCTCACTGGCTCTGAATACACATAGGCCTACAGTCAAACCATGATCACAGGAGGGGTGGGATGTTGGTCAGCCAGCAAATAACCCACCCAAACAAGCAGTGGAGAGGCTTTGGCAGGTTCTCTCAGGTGAACAGAAAGGGAGACAGCGCTCCGCGAGTGAATGACAGGCGCTCTATGGATAGTAACCACGGCAACGGCTTCTGTGCGCTACGCAGCTGTAGCCTTTTTAACTTAAATTAAAATTATACATAACTTTACCTGATAGGCCTGTGTTTAGTTTAGCGGGGATGCTCTGCCATGTGAATTCCCTCCTGTTGATGTCCTGATAACTATTTAGATTCTGGAAACTCACAAACAGCGAGCCGAGGATCAGTCTCTCTTCCAATGATTTGTGCTGCGCGTCGTGTACAAAAAGTTAGATAATTCAACTTCGGCAACGCGCGGGCGCGTGCGTGAGGCGAGCATGACTGCAACAGTTTCACAGGAACGCACCCGCTTGTCGCTGCACCTGTGCTCGACCACTTCACCTCACTCTAGGCTGATTTATACTTCTGTGTCGGCCCTACGCCGGAGCCTCTACGCTATAGACTACGCGTTGGTTTTCATTTATATATCTGTGTCGTTGTCCGCGTTGACGCGCAATTACACATGCAGAGGGAGAGTGTGAAACCCGGGGAGCGGTTCTAGCAATCACAGCGCTTGCGGTACGTGTAGAATTGACGTTACATTTTTGGAGAGATGCACGCCAGGGTACGCGCGCTACACAGCTACGGCGTGAGTTCGAGCAGAAGTATAAATTGGGCTTTACCTCTGTTTAATGTAATCTTAAGTGGGAAACCATGGCATGCCATGACCAAACCTAAGCTGCTATCAGAGAAGTAACGTTGGTCGACTTATATCTGTAGTGATCATGACCCTTTGACTACATAGACTGTTTCTGCTGCTCCCTGATACAAGATACCTGTTCAGAAAAAAAAGAAAACTGGACTCTTTTTAACAAGCTAGATAAAAGGTAATGCCCTGGCAGTGGCAAATAGCTTTGTTTAAATATTTGATTTGATTACGTTAATGTTTAAGTTGAGATTTACAAGAAATATTGTATTGATACTGTGTAAAAGGGAATACTGCTGGTATAAAAGCACCTTATTTGTTTAAAGTTTTTGCAAACCACATGTTATTGCACTTTTGTAGCAGTACATTTAAATCAAAAGTGCGCAATACACTACTTTAGAATTCATTATTCAATATTGCGCGTAACAATGCGATTAATCGCAAATTTTTTAATCGTTGCCCAGCACTAAACATAACATAAAATGGGTGGATTGGGGGGATGTGTAAAAAAAAAAAAAAAACTTGCATCACAATAAGTTTATTGTGATTGTCAAATTATTTGGTAACTAAACATAATTGTATCAAGTTTATTAACTATAAACACAATGTTTACATGGTACAAAAAGACTGGTATGCTATATTGCTTAACACAAATTTAAATTCTTGTGATTTTGATTCTGATATTGATTCAATATCAATTCCTCTGGATAAATATTAGGTACAGTAGATACGTTAATGTGTTATGTTAATTGTTCTCCAAAAATAAATCACCTAATGCTGTAAACATACAGAGAGCCCTGTGTCAGCTATTATTATTAAAGGTTAAAACTAACTCAAATTAAACAATGCGTTTTTTATAATAACAAACAACGTTATAATATTTTAATGATATAGGTAAAATATAATAAATGTGTAATATAGTTATCATATTTAGCAAAATACTCCTCTCTATAGCAATTATTTCAAGTCCAACTAACATGCGTGCAATGGGTCATTAAAAGGCATCCTGAGGTAAATGTAACGTTACGTGACATATGTTGTTCTCCAGCTGTTTTATGGACATCTTTCCGCGGTTGAAAAACACTGATCGATCGATTTTATTAGCTACATTTGGGTAAGTTAGTACTTAGTAAAGAGTAACAGATGATCGGTTCATGTGCCGCTTGAACTGAGATCTGTCAGCGATCTTTCACGTCACATTTACAAGCGCCAAAATTGTCTGTGTTTATTGTTTGAATTTCGTATTAAAATTGACCGAATCTGAGAGCTGAGAATCTGTTTCATATCAATAGTAACCTGCTCTGTCTAGTCTGTCGGTGTCAGTGTCCTCTTGATCTTTTCTGCGCGATGTTTCTCTGCGTTAGAAAATGGATGTGTGCGTGAGAGCGTGTAAAAAGTGACAATTGCGTCTCTCACAGTGAACTCGTGAGAGTTGGCTGCCCTGCAGATTCAGTTTGTAAATGTTTCCGGCGGGTGTGCTTCTGCTGCCGCGGTCTTGTTCATTTGCCATGTTGTTTGTGTATCTCTATCATGCCAAGCGCTGAGGCCGGTCGGAACTACGGGAGCCCAGATGGGCGCGTCGGCGGTTGTTAAAGAGAAAACCGATTTTCATTCAAAAAAATCGGCGTAAACTCGCGTAAACTACACATTCGAGTTAATCGATAAAATCGATTTATCGCCCAGCCCTACACTCTCCTCAAACATTGTGTTCATCCGCGCTGTGCCGTACCGAGGCACAACTCACGTAAAGCTGATCATTCCGCGAATAACTGCAATTGCAGATTTCGAACAGAGATGGCGACAAAGAGGAAAAACTACGGACTGCAGCTTTAATTGTCTTTATAATGGAAATGATATGAAGAAGTGGCATAAAGTTTGCTTTGTCTCTTGATGTGTGCTTGATGTCATCTGTAGGTGTCCTCCTCTGACGCGAGTGGCCACAGCCGTTCCCAGACCTATCAGCTGATCGTGTGCTTTGCATGTCCTGCCTGTTACCTCCTCTTCAACACCAGGGACGAATGCCTTCAGCACATGTCTGCAAAAAACCACTTCACTCAGTCCATCTTTCTCTGTGGTGTGTGCTCTTCAACAATCAAGTCAAAACTACACATGCATCATGATCTTTCCAGCACTGTAAACACTTTGGACTGGACGACACAGCGAAAAAAATACATCTTGCCATTTTTGTCATGCATCTTTGATCAATTCCTGTTTGTTTTCAATAATATCAGCATTCAGCTTTCTGATCAAGTTTTATCATTCATTTATTTAACCTTGCATTTCATGTTTTTGTCTTCCAGAAGCAAATCCGTCAGCCGTGCCCGTGCCAGTTCCACGGTACGCCAAGAACCGTTTAGTCGCTCTATGTAAGGATATCAGCTTCAACGTCAAGTGCACAGTCTGCTCTAAGGTGCTCGCCTCGCATATGGAGGCCAGAGCACACTTCAAGTGAGTCTATATGGGTGTTTTCTTGGATTAAAAGTGCTCCTATTTAATAACTTCAGAATGAATTTACTCACCTCCACGTCATGCAAGATATTCATGTCTTTCTTTCTTCATTGGAAAAGAAATTAAGGTTTTTGAGGAAAACTCCAGGATTTCTCCATATAGTGAATTCAATGGGGTCCAACGGGTCGAAGGTCCAGATGTGAGTTTCAGTGCAGCTTCAAAGTCTCGACACGATCCAGCCGAGGAATAAGAGTCTAAACTAGACAAACCATCAGCCATTTAAAAAACAACACACATTTATATACTTTTTAACCACAAAAGCTCATCTTTCATTAGCTGTGATGCGCCACACATTACGTAATCACGTTGAAAGTTCACGCGTGACGTAGGCGGAAGTACCGACCCAGTACAAACGTGCAAAGACGAAGTCAAACGTCATATACACACACACAAAAAAAAAGATAAAACAATGATGTCAGATGATTTTGAAGTTGGAGGAGAACATGAGAAGGAGTTTTACCGCATGACCTTTACGTAATGCTTGAAGTCGTGGACGTTCAAGACGAGCATTTGTGGTTAAAAAGTATATAAATGTTTATTGTTTTTTATAAAATGGCCGATGGTTTGTCTAGATAAGACTCTTATTCCTCGGCTGGATCGTGTCGAGACTTTGAAGCTGCACTGAAACTCACATTTGGACCTTCAAACAGTTGGACCCCATTGAAGTCACTATATGGAGAAACATCCTGGAATGTTTTCCTCAAAAACCTTAATTTCTTTTCGACTGAAGAAAGACAGACATGAACATCTTGGATGACATGGGGATGAGTAAATAATCAGGAAATGAATTCTAAAGTGAACAAATCCACCTGGATCTTTGAGATCCAGGTTTCGTTGTGCACTAACAACTCTATGCTTCTTGTTTTGTTTCCCAGTGTGCAATGCAGACATGGCTGCGCTATTGCCACTGCCGATCAAAGCGTGGCTGACATCATGAGGAAGATGGCGGTGACGGGTCAATGCTCCTCATGCCTTAAACCTTTTCTTAGCGTGGCTCAGATGGAGGAGCACAAAGAGCTCATGAAACACGAGGTGGAGAGAGTCGGCAGCATGACCAGAGCTCTTCTTTACTACAGCAACTACTGTGAAATCAGAAATGCTCAGAAGGGCACGGCATGTGGGGCCACAGAAAACGATACAAATGGGCCTTTAGCCAAGCGAAAAAGACCGGCTAGCTTAGATTCCCAAGCCAAACCAGGAAAACGGTTACAGCTCGCCTGGTTCTGTGAATGCGGTCTACGCTTCACCGAGGAGGAAACTGCAAAGAAACACATCCAAGCGGCAAATCAGATCTTCCACAAATGCGCCGTCTGTGGAAAGTTAATGGGAGAATCGTCTATAACGCGCTTGCATATGAGCCGGTTCCACGGTGGCGCTCATTTATCCAACTTTCTTTTCCACTGCAGAAAGTGCAAAGTGGAAATGCCAAGGATGGAAGACATCATGGCTCATATTGGTGTGAGCCATAGAGGACACAACTATTACCAAGAAAGAGAACACGCGTTAGACGAGCGTGTCTCGTCTAGCATGTCCCCTAAGCCGTCAACAAGTGCGGAAAGCAAAATCCTCAGGCCAGCAAGTTCCTCTCGCGTCTCACCTCCGAAAGTCGAGTCTTGGCTCTGTCGAATGTGTGAGGATCTCTTCGACTCAGAGGCGTCGGTGCGAACTCACTGCGGGGATTTGAGCAGCCATAGTTTTCAAAGGTTCGCTTGTGGCCACTGCCCGCAGAAGTTTTTTAAAGAGTCCACTTTGCGACGCCATTGCGCCAACGAACACGGTGGCGACATCGTCCTCCGCTACTTCTGTGGACTCTGCGAAAGCATGTTGTATGACACCGAGAACGAGTTTCAGGAGCACTACGACAGTCTGCATAGCCACGACTACTACCGCTTGGAAACGGCTGGGAATAATTCCCAGGCTAACGCTGTTGAGAGTCCCATAGCGGGTATGAGTCCGACTCCTTCACAACTTTGTCCTTGCATGGGCTCTGAGAAAAGCAAAGAGGAAAGGAAAGAAATTTTCACAAAGTGCATGAAACAGTTGGCCGTCGAAAATAAATGCAGATACCGCTGCCGCCAGTGCGACAAAAACACGCCGGCCTACGCGGAGATGAAGACACACCTCCTCCTACACCACAAGACCCAGGGCAGTGAGAAACGGTTTGATGTTCTCTGCACCATTTGCTCACAGAGCCACAAAGATGTGCCCAGTTTCCATTCACACTACCATAAGCATCACTGCCAGTCAGAGCCTTGCGCTTGTTCCCGACCCAACGCCACAGACGATAAACCAGCCTCCACCGGCAGTGTTATAACCGCTGAGGAGATCTTCCCTCAGAGTAATGGTGAGGAATATGCAGTATCAAGTTACTGGCTTGGTTTTTCCACCTTAAAGGAGTAGTTCACAAATTTCCTGATTATTTACTCATCCCCACGTCATGCAAGATGTTCATGTCTTTCTTTCTTCAGTCGAAAAGAAATTAAGGTTTTTGAGGAAAGCATTCCAGGATGTTTCTCCATATAGTGACTTCAATGGGGTCGAAGGTCCAAATGTGAGTTTCAGTGCAGCTTCAAAGTCTTGACACGATCCAGCTGAGGAATAAGAGTCTTATCTAGACAAACCAGCGGACATTTTCTAAAAAAAAATGTAAAAAATACTTTTTAACCACAAATGCTCGTCTTGCACGTCAAAGACTTCATGCATTACGTAATCACTTCGAAAGGTCACGCGGAAGTATCGACCTAGTTTTTACAAAGCGAACGTGCAAAGAATAAGTCAAACGCCATTTACATTTTTTTATTTTAAATTTTCACTTGAATTTTAAAACGATTTTGAAGTGTCGAGACTTTGAAGCTGCACTGAAACTCACATCTGGACCTTGGTTGGACCCCATTGAAGTCACTATATGGAGAAACATCCTGGAATGTTTTCCTCAAAAACCTTAATTTCTTTTCCACTGAAGAAAGACAGACATGAACATCTTGGATGACGTGGAGGAGAGTAAATCATCAGGAAGTTTTCATTCTGAAGTGAACTGAGCCAATAGAGCGCTGTAGTGATGACATTTTTTTAGGCCAACTCGTAGGTTCGCATCACCCTGATGCCCTCGACAAAAACCCAATTGGATTTTCCATTGGCTTTTGGATTATTGCAGAAAATACAACAAAAGCTTATGATCTTGCACGTTTTGTCTTCGTGATAATCTTCACAAACACAACTTTTGAATGTAGAAGAAAAAACTAAACGTAGGCTGTAAACGAACAACACTGCTGTCACATGACGTCAACATCACCATTGCTAAGCTCTTTCAGTCTTAAAAAAAAAAAAAAAATCCTGAAAGTTTAGTTGGAATAGTGTGCAAACGTGTGGTTATGAACACAACAAAGCTGTGAAAGTGAGTAGATGAGTTCATCTCATCCTCTAGTCCCATTGAGACACTTGTTAGCAACCTTTTTCAAGACAAGTAAAAGCTTTTAAAAAAAGTCACAAGGGGTCATTTCTGATGTATTCTATAATATGATAATATCTTGAGCTTGTGTTCAACACAGACCTTATTTCTGGCAAAACCCCAAATAATCCATTGACTTCAGGATGATGGAACCGGATGGTTCTGGGTTTTGGCCTTCAAAAACACATCCCTGCAGCACAGCATTGAATTATACACTCACCCAGAGCCATAGAGAGAGAGAGTTGCGACACTCCCATAGACCGCCATAGGAACTTTGGAATGCGGAAGTAACGCGTGTCGTGGAGCGGCCAATAGTTCCAAACACTGATAGTTTCTCCATTGAACCCCATTCATTTTCAGTGCTTCCGAAGTACGCTCGCTGGTAAATTAATGAAATTACTGTATTTTTTTTACTTTTACACACATTAGCCGACCTCTCGTAAATCTAGTCTGTAGTTATATTTTATGTACCCAGTTTTAGTAAATGTTTATTGGAAGATAATAGGTTAATTGCAGCTATAGCTTACGTGACCAACACTTCACTAACGTTAGCTAACTTACGGTAACTGATGTATATAATATATAATATTTTTAATAACATTTTATATGTATGTATATATATATATATAGCCTATATATATAACATTATATTTACATACAAACACACAATTCATTTATTTAAATGGGTTAGGGTTATGCATATATGTGCTTATTAGTATTTAGCAACATAGTTAATTCACTCATTAACTATCTCTCTCCGGTTTCATTTTATGAAGGAATATTTTTCGGTTGAATATTTACCGAACATTGCTGTATATAGTCGTTGCTTTCTAAGTTATGGGAGCAGTCTATTTCCCTCCTAAATTATTCATTTGTACATGCACGGCGTAATTATTTATATTTTATGTTGGTTGGAATTGTGAACGGACTGCAGACCTCTTTGCGTGATCACGAAGCGGAATTTATAAGCAAGATCACGGGAATCAATAGCCTAATACAGCCCAGTTGTGCTAAAATAAATATCATGAGACGTCCATCATCAGATGAATAACATGGAAAAGTTAAGTTAGAGCCGCTAAAGCCAGTGCTATTACTACCCATGCGAACATGAACACTAAGCTTTTCCCTCCAAAAATATAGCCTATAAACTTATCTAAGTTGTCACCCTGCCTCTCCAAATGCAAAACTGACATTAACTAAATGCAATAACAACTGAAAAAGTACTTGGGTGTGTGTTTTATTTTATATTTACCGTTTAATAATGCAATCGCTGCTGTCTGTCCATAGAAGAACATGACAGCCCGCGTATGTTGTGGAACTATTGGGGCTTACATGAACCACGTGACAGCCGTCGCGGCGACATCAAAGAGTGTCGCAACTCTTTCTCTCTATGGCTCTGCACTCACCTAAAGGATTATTAGGAACACCATACTAATACAGTGTTTGAACCCCTTTCGCCTTCAGAACTGCCTTAATTCTACGTGGCATTGATTCAACAAGGTGCTGAAAGCATTCTTTAGAAATGTTGGCCCATATTGATAGGATAGCATCTTGCAGTTGATGGAGATTTGTGGGATGCACATCCACGGCACGAAGCTCCCGTTCCACCACATCCCAAAGATGCTCTATTGGGTTGAGATCTGGTGACTGTGGGGGCCATTTTAGTACAGAGAACTCATTGTCATGTTCAAGAAACCAATTTGAAATGATTCGAGCTTTGTGACATGGTGCATTATCCTGCTGGAAGTAGCCATCAGAGGATGGGTACATGGTGGTCATAAAGGGATGGACATGGTCAGAAACAATGCTCAGGTAGGCCGTGGCATTTAAACGATGCCCAATTGGCACTAAGGGGCCTAAAGTGTGCCAAGAAAACATCCCTCACACCATTACACCACCACCACCAGCCTGCACAGTGGTAACAAGGCATGACGGATCCATGTTCTCATTCTGTTTACGCCAAATTCTGACTCTACCATCTGAATGTCTCAACAGAAATCGAGACTCATCAGACCAGGCAACATTTTTCCAGTCTTCAACTGTCCAATTTTGGTGAGCTCTTGCAAATTGTAGCCTCTTTTTCCTATTTGTAGGGGAGATGAGTGGTACCCGGTGGGGTCTTCTGCTGTTGTAGCCCATCCGCCTCAAGGTTGTGCGTGTTGTGGCTTCACAAATGCTTTGCTGCATACCTCGGTTGTAACGAGTGTTTTTTTCAGTCAAAGTTGCTCTTCTATCAGCTTGAATCAGTCGGCCCATTCTCCTCTGACCTCTAGCATCAACAAGGCATTTTGGCCCACAGGACTGCCGCATACTGGATGTTTTTCCCTTTTCACACCATTCTTTGTAAACCCTAGAAATGGTTGTGCGTGAAAATCCCAGTAACTGAGCAGATTGTGAAATACTCAGACCGGCCCGTCTAGCACCAACAACCATGCCACGCTCAAAATTGCTTAAATCACCTTTCTTTCCCATTCTGACATTCAGTTTGGAGTTCAGGAGATTGTCTTGGCCAGGACCACACCCCTAAATGCATTGAAGCAACTGCCATGTGATTGGTTGATTAGATAATTGCATTAATGAGAAATTGAACAATTTGAACAAAGGATTCCTAATAATCCTTTAGGTGAGTGTAGATCAGTTACACCAGTCTGGAAAAATGTGACTGTTTTTCATGATTTGAAAAAGAACTGTTATGTGCAATCACAGTAAAAATGTGTTTGTTTTTGTTGTTGTTCTTTAGTGGAGGAGTTTCAAGATGTGAATAATGCCGTTACCTCTAATGCTCTCGATGTTAAAAAAGAAGTGAGCGTTTCGCAAGATTTTGAAGATGAAGGTAAGTCTTCACCTTTCTCTTCTCTGGTTTTTCGGTATACTTCCATAATATTTAATTTTAGATTTGCAATGTTCATTTGGTCTTAGTGCTGTTACATGGAAAACATGACCAATTTGTATTTCTCCATAGATTCATTTGATCATGACATGAAACTGGCTTTGGCCTTGAGTGCGGATGAGGCCATGAAATCAAAAGAGTTGGAAATTGGTGGGTCATCATGAGTCTAGACACGTCTTTCTGGTGTGTTGTTTCTGAACCACTGTATTTCTGTAGTGTTGAGAGTTCACTGTTCATGCATTAATCAGATGTTTATTTTGCCAGCTTTGCATGCATGAAGAGTATTATCATTGTGGGTATGTTTCATTTTTATGAAACTCCGTCTCAGTGTGATATTTATTGTAATGGATGGGATTTATGAGGGTCTCAGGAGCACATATATGGTGCTGGGTTTGGGTGTAGCCACACAGATGTTGAAATTGTCAAGTTGAACATTGTGTCACTGCATCTGTCATCATGTTAGTATGAGTAATCACTGACTGGATGAATTATAAATCTGCATACAATTTGATCGATACATTGTAACAATATACAAAAACAATATTACTGATTTTTTTCCCATTTTCTCATTTTGCAGAAATGGAAGAAGCATTGAAAAGAAGCTTACAGGAGTTTTGATGAGGAAAGAGAAACGGACCTGTTTTCCCATGTCGTCCATGCACTGTAGCCATTAAACATGTATTTCTTTTCTTTCTGTGTTTTTCTTTTAAGTTCAAATAAAGGAAAGTAATTAAAATGGCGTTTGCCTGTTCCTGTCTGAGCATTATCTTATTGTGTTCTGGTTATTGTCTTTTCTCTGATGTCATCTTGGCTCTTGACCCTAAAGCGGATCCCACCCTCCTCTGAAATCCCAGAGATGAACTCCTACACTCGTGTCTGAAGGAGTGAAAAACCGAGGGCAGTTCCAGCCCATGTTTGGAGATGTTACTCAAGAGCGCTGGAAACCGCTAGAAGGTGGTCGATAGCGCTGAGGAGTCGATTCAGTTCAGAGAATCGATTCTTTTTGGGTGATTCATTCCAACAAACGGTTTCGAATTTAATGAAGCGATTCTTTTGAGTCATCACAAAGTTTTCATTTGTTCATTTGAGTTCATGTATTAATATTTTGTTGATTTTGTATTGTACAACTGTTTGAGCGTTATTTAAAGATGTCTTACATTACTTTTAATTTATAGAAATGGAGCGCCACTTTGTCATCTGCAAAAGTGTTACATTTCGGCGCTTTTACTCTCTAACTTGCATGTTTTGTGCCAGATTTATGTTTTACCTGCTCGAAAAAATATTGTTAAATGTCACTTTACAGTGGCACAGTGATTTGCAAACGCTGTGCGAATCGATTCTTCTGAATCCGTCTAAGTGAACGATTCCCTCGCTGACCGGACATCCCTATATTGCTCGGGTCGGGTGTTTCTCTCATATATATATATATCCTATAGGTCACTGCATCCGTTAAACATTAATTAACGCGACGAGCAGCAGATATGGCACAAGCTAAAATTAACGCTAAAATGAACGATAAAGGCAAGTTCACCCGAACCATGTCAATGGCGGACCGGTCCGGACGCTTACTGGAAAATCTGGATCAAATTGAAATGAGGTGAGATTAGTGGATATTGACTCTTGGGATCGTTTCTCACGAGATCTAAAATGATCCATGAGGATTTGCTCAAATTTAACTGTTGTTTATTGACGCAACTGAACAGTAACAGTTTTTAAAACATTGCAAATGCAAACTTTTTATCGTGCAAACATTTCGGTGTTTTCAACACGTGCATAAATGTGGGGTATGAAAAATAGGTTTTGTTTTGTGGAATGCAAAACAATATCGAGTCCGTCTGTAAACTATAATATCCCCACTTTAAATCAAATGCCTTTACTAGTATGTACTAACATTTAAATATATATTTGACACAATGCACGTTTTCACATTGTAACGTTACTTAGAGCTATTTTAAAATACATGCATGTCAATTGACACCTCTAAAGTGTGACCAATATGTGATTTACTGTGAGTTATTGTCACATTGGGGCTGGAGATCTGTAAGAATTAAGGTCAATTAAAGTCAAAATTTGTTGTATTGAGTTCATCAACCTTAAATAAAGAATGTTTATGAATTCTGTCCTCCAGAAATGTATGGTAAGAATACATGATAAAGCCTCGCTATGAAGTGAAGGTGGTTTTGAACTGACCTGATTCAGGACTTTTACAATTTAGATAATCAAACTCCATTTTTAAAAGACATTTTTGTGTAATTGGTGATGTAAAACATAAAAAATATAATTTTGGTCAAGCTCAGGTAAATAAATCTAACCATTTATTAAACAAAATCAATGAAATGGTATATCAAAAATGTCCACTTTGTTAGGGACAAATGAACAATGATTCTCATTTATGGGCACTGTGTACATTTTCTTAATAAACTCATGTCCTTTTGTCCCTTTAAAAGCCTATCAGATAATAAATTATCAGAATATATAAATTTTTCCTTTTCAGATACAAATGCCTAAAAGGATTTTCTTGTTCACTTTTTAACGTACATTATTGATACTCCAATACATTTTCACTGTCACTGAATTGTTTTTATTTTTATGAAATTATTGTTTAAAAAACTGCTTAGAGTTGATAAAGTGATAGATTGGACAAAATAGTAACAAGTGGTATAAAAAAATAGATGATTTCCTATTTCTCACATACACCCAGTTACAATATTCCTTTTGTTTCAATTGGTTTTGATAGGAAACAATATGTTAAACATTACCAAATAACTTTAAATACACTAAGTCTTCAACTTTAAACCTAAACTGATTTAACATGTGGACATTCTGACCTAGAGTCAGCCACTGTCTGAGAAAAACAAGCTAACAACTTACACTGCCCCTATCCCTAAACCTACCCATCACAGGAAACATTCTGCATTTTTACATTTAAAAAAATAATAATTCTGTATGATTTATAAGCGTGTTTACCCATGGGGACCTCAATTTAGGTCCCCACAGTGGCACGAGTCCCCATGAGTCTGTGTGCATTCAGGTTTAAGTCCCCACCGAGATAGAAAAACATGCACACACACACACACACACACACACTTGCCCAAGTTGTTGATGACTGCTTTATGATAGTCATTTAGCTTTTCCAACTTTCATTAGAAGTCAAAAATAAGAGAGTGGACAATAACTCTTGGGACACGCTTAAAACCTTTATTATAATTGTTAAATAAATGTAATAACTGAAAAAACTATAAATTAGAGAGAATCATGACTGACATACGCAACAATGTGAAAATACAGGGAAAAATCACGTATAGTAAGTGTTGTATTTATCATGAAAATGGGATACTATAGGGAAAATGGTGGCTCAAAATGCTTTCAAATATTTTTTTTTTAATAAACTTCAATATGCTTAGAGGTCAAATGGTGTTATTTATGACAAAGACAGCTGTAAAATTGAAATGGTTCAACATTTTAAGGCGGTAATCTCAGGAATGATGTTTATATTTGCATGTTTTTCACTTTTGCTTTGTGTTTGGTAATTGAGAGAGTTGTGTAATGTGGCGTGTGTGTGTGTGTGTGTGTCTCAGGGTGGAGGCGTTTCGCGAGGAAGCCACTGCTATGGAGCAGGAGAGAGAGAGCTTGATCGAGATGATCCAGTCCATACAGAACAGCCAGGAGATGAGGAACATCTGTGACGGTAAACTGCTCGAGTGCTTTAGCGGCTGCTAATGGATCACGCATTAGCGCTCATCTGACCGTGTGTTTCAGGGGAACGGGAAGAGCTCTCTCTGACCGCCAGCAGACTCATGGGCAGGGCTTTGACAGTGCACGTGTCTGTGGACACCATCAGGAGTGGCCAGCAGGAGGAGGCCCTGAAGAACGCCATCGCCATGATTGATGAGATCGCTGGGAAGCTGCTGGAGGACATGGAGGCGTCTAGGAGAAGACTTCAGGCTCTTCACGCCGCGTGTGTGACCGACGCTCCACCCGTGCCTGTGGACCAGAAGTTTCAGAGCGTCGTGATCAGCTGCGCTCTGGAGGACCAGAAGAAGATCAAGAGGCGTCTCGAGACCCTCATCAGGAACGTGGACAATGCCGAGAAAACCATTAAAGTTATGGATAACCAGACAGTTGATTATTCTAGTCTTGCCAACGGCAAATAAAGTGCATTAGTGCCTGACCACTTTTTCTATGGCCTTGTTCCGGAACTATTTTTCCCATTCATTTTCCCCATATGTAAAAAAAAAAAAAAAAAAAAAAAAGGTGCGTCCCAATAATGGATACGCTCAAATAATGCGTTCAGGTGCGTCCCAATAATGGATGCGTTCCAACTATTTTTCCCATTCATTTTTCCCATTTTGTAAAAAAAAAAAAAGCGTTCGGGTGCGTTCCAATAATGGATACGCTCAAATAATGAATGCGTTCCAATAATGGATGTGTTCAGGTGCGTCCCAATAATGGATGCGTTCCAACTATTTTTCCCATTTTGTAAAAAAAAAAAAGCGTTCAGGTGCGTCCCAATAATGGATGCGTTCCAACTATTTTTCCCATTTTGTAAAAAAAAAAAAAGCGTTCAGGTGCGTCCCAATAATGGATGCGTTCCAACTATTTTTCCCATTCATTTTTCCCATTTTGTAAAAAAAAAAAAAGCGTTCAGGTGCGTTCCAATAAAGGATACGCTCAAATAATGGATGTGTTCAGGTGCGTTCCAATAATGGATGTGTTCCAACTATTTTTCCCATTCATTTTGTTCGGGAACTATTTTTCCCATTCATTTTCCCCATATGAAAAAAAAAAAAAGTGTTCAGGTGCGTCCCAATAATGGATGCGTTCCAACTATTTTTCCCATTCATTTTGTTCGGGAACTATTTTTCCCATTCATTTTCCCCATATGAAAAAAAAAAAAAGTGTTCAGGTGCGTCCCAATAATGGATGCGTTCCAACTATTTTTCCCATTCATTTTTCCCATTTTGTAAAAAAAAAAAAGCGTTCAGGTGCGTTCCAATAATGGATGCGTTCCAACTATTTTTCCCATTCATTTTTCCCATTTTATAAAAAAAAAAGCGTTCAGGTGCATTCCAATAAAGGATACGCTCAAATAATGGATGCGTTCCAATAACGGATTTGTTAAAAAAAAGGCAGTCAGGTTACAATAATGGATGCGTTCAGGTACGTTCCAATAATGGATACGTTCCAACTATTTTTCCCATTCATTTTTCCCATTTTATAAAAAAAAAAAAGCGTTCGGGTGCGTTCCAATAATGGATACGCTCAAATAATGAATGTGTTCCAATAATGGATGTGTTCAGGTGCGTCCCAATAATGGATGCGTTCCAACTATTTTTCCCGTTCATTTTGTTCCGGAACTATTTTTCCCATTCATTTTCCCCATTTTGTAAAAAAAAAAAAAGCGTTCAGGTGCGTTCCAATAATGGATACGCTCAAATAATGGATGCGTTCCAATAACGGATTTGTTAAAAAAAAGGCAGTCAGGTTACAATAATGGATGCGTTCAGGTACGTTCCAATAATGGATACGTTCCAACTATTTTTCCCATTCATTTTTCCCATTTTATAAAAAAAAAAAAGCGTTCGGGTGCGTTCCAATAATGGATACGCTCAAATAATGAATGTGTTCCAATAATGGATGTGTTCAGGTGCGTCCCAATAATGGATGCGTTCCAACTATTTTTCCCGTTCATTTTGTTCCGGAACTATTTTTCCCATTCATTTTCCCCATTTTGTAAAAAAAAAAAAAGCGTTCGGGTGCGTTCCAATAATGGATACGCTCAAATAATGAATGTGTTCCAATAATGGATGTGTTCAGGTGCGTCCCAATAATGGATGCGTTCCAACTATTTTTCCCGTTCATTTTGTTCCGGAACTATTTTTCCCATTCATTTTCCCCATTTTGTAAAAAAAAAAAAAGCGTTCAGGTGCGTTCCAATAATGGATACGCTCAAATAATGGATGCGTTCCAATAACGGATTTGTTAAAAAAAAGGAAGTCAGGTACGTTCCAATAATGGATGCGTTCCAACTATTTTTCCCATTCATTTTTCCCATTTTGTAAAATAAAAAGTGTTCGGGTGTGTTCCAATAATGGATACGCTCAAATAATGAGTACCATTATTGGAACGCACCTGGACGCCTTTTTTTAAAACAAATCCATTATTGGAACATCCATTATTGGAACGTTCCAAAAATGGAACTTGGATGTGTTCAGGTGTGTTCCAATAATGGATACGCTCAAATAATGGATGCGTTCCAATAATGGATGCGTTCCAATAATGGATACACTCCAATAATGGATGCGTTCCAATAATGGATACACTCCAATAATGGATGCGTTCAAATAGTGGATGCGTATATTAATGGATGCAATGATGGATGCGCTCAAATAATGGATGTGTTCCAATAATAACAGTGGATACGTATATGGATATGTTCCAACAATGGATGCATTCCATAATAACGTTCCAAAAATGGATACGTTGCAATAATGGAAACGCTCAAATAATGGATACGTTCCAATAATCTTCGGGTGCGTTCAAGTTGATGGCCAAACGGATCTTTATAAATATTCACACTGTAGTTTCAGATATAATATAACACGGATAACATTACATAAATATGTTTTTTTTATCATGTTAAATGTTGATTATTAGTCACTCAAACCCCTTTAATTAAACCTCTCTATTTAACCGTTGGTCAATCACATCCGCCGATAGTATATTGTTGTAGTATAGTAGTATTCGTAGTAATACGAATAAATAAAATAAATTTTAAATAAATAATAATAATAATAAAAAAATCTTCTGTACAGCATCATGGGTAATGTAGTTTTTTAACAAATTCAGCTGTTAAAAACACGGTTGTTTAAAAAATAAGTTGAAATAATACAGGTTGATGGCTTTGACAAAAGCACATACCATCGATTAACACCATCATAACTGTGTTTATAAGTGATCATTAAAAATCAGTTATGAAGAAAATGAATGGAGATTTTACTTCCGGAACCCGACTTTTGCTCTCTATAGAGGTTAAGCGGAATCACGAGCATTAGAACATGTGCCTTTAACACACACACACACACACACACACACACACAGATATGTAAAGGTGTCATTACATTATTTACCACTGTTGGCCTCTTGGTCACATGCATATTTATTTTTTTATTTACTTTAGCCTATGTATTTAACTTCATAAACCCTTTGTTATAGGCCTACATATAATTAGTTACTAAATTAATTTATATGTTTGACATTGACCCATGACAGTTTTTTCCTTATGTTTTATAACCAATAATAATCAATGTGAATTCAGTCAGTGTTCAGAAGTGATTCTGTTCTAACATTCCATCTAAAGCCTCATGAATATTATTTCTCTCGCATGTGTGTGTGTGTGTGTGTGTGCGTGTGTGTATTTTTAGCGCAGCTGCACGTGGTGTTCCTACACGTTCTCTACATTCTAATTAGAACGTTCGTCTCGCTGGAATCTCACATTTGAGCGTCAGGTTTGACTCTCTGAGGAAACATTACAGCCAGAGTCAAACTGCCTGAGAGGGTTCTTGATTTTAGATTTGTAATCGCTATCAGGGACCGTTTAGCCTACACCAGGGGCGTCACTAGGCCCTTTTTAGGGGGGCTTCAGCCCCCCTTAACTTCTGCCTAGCCCCCCTAAAAATGTGAGATTAATGTAGGCTACACAAATTCGTGTTCGCTTCAGTCTTGTTATAATCAGATTCATCGCGTTCTTCATCTTCAATCCGCAGCGGCGCCGACAGAGAGCACGTCAGAAACACAGGACAGGGTGTGTGTGTGATGTGTTCATGTGTGTGTTTATCTGAGCCTCATTGGTCTGTCACTGCTCGTCAATGTCAGAATATTTGAGATGACCAATCAAATCAAAGTAGGCGGGCTTTATGTTCACAGACGCTGAGCGCGAATTTTAACAGTGCGACTCGACGCGTACGGTCAAGTGCGAGAAGATGTAAGTAGCTAAACTTAACATTTCATATTTTACTTTTTTTAGGTCATAAATGTTAAACGAATGACAAAAAATAATCAGGCAAACTAATATAGTTTTGTCTAATTTCGCCATTTTGAACTGAAAATAGGCTGTAACGTGACTCATGTAATGTAATAATTAGTTTACAAGAAACATTAACAAAGCCGTTTTCATCATGTTAGGCACAAGATTAATAATGAATGTGTACATATTGAGGATATAATACAAATTGTAGCCTTTAGTAAATTAAAAAAGCTCAGCTTTAGGAGGGGAAGAGGGATGAAGAGACTGAGAAAAAAGAAAGAGTGATGGAGATGAGAAGAGAGCAGGTTTTGACAAATAAACTGCCCACTGACATGGCTTTAAGGCTATTTCTTATCCTTTTTTGGTCTTGAAATGCACATATCAGAGAAATAAAAAATTTGAACCCCCTACCAACCTCAAATTTAGGACCTCTGTGACTAAAGCCCTGTCTACGGCCCTGTATTAGGCATAAGATCAATAATAAATGTGTAGCCTACATATTGTGAATGCATTTAATAAACTTAATTACCTTTAGTAGCTTTCAGTAAATAAACGCGTCTGAGAAAATGATTCATAGGCAAAATCAACCTATCAATTGACCCTATGTTGACTTTCTTCACTGACAGACAAAAATGAAAAGCCTATGTCAGTCAAAGCTCAGCTTTAGGAGGGGAAGAGACAGGGCAAGATAAAAACAAAGAGAAAAAGAGTGTGATGCTGATGAGGAGAGAAAAATAATCAGCTGCCCACTATTCAAGTTTTTTGGCCTTCAGAACATCTTAAAATGCACATATGTAGATCAGAGAAATCAAAATTTTCTCGGGGAGACCCCGAACCCCCTTATTTGCCCTACCTCACATTAGGGACCACAGTTATTATAAAACCGTGCCTTTGCATCGTAATGAAAATGGTTAATAGTGATCTTTAGAACCTAAACTAAAGTGTTACATTTTTTTTTTTTTTTAAATCATATTGGGGGCTTAGCCCCCCTAAAATGAAAATCCTAGTGACGCCCCTGGCCTACACGACAGCATTTTCAACTAAAAATGGGAAACTTTCTATGTGTTTTGGACGTTCGTTTACACAACAACGGTGTTTTGGGGGCATGAAAACGCAAACTTTTGAAAACGGGTTACAAAGTGCAATTTTTTGAAACCGATACTGTTATCACATGCATATATTACTGTTCAGGCGCTTCGTGTTTCGTCGCCATCGACTGTCCTGACAGCAGAATACTGAGATTGTTTTGACAGCAGAATACTGAGATTGTTTTGACAGCATTGTCTTCTGTACATACAAAGCAAAGGAAAAACGTTTCCGTTTTAAGTACATCGTCCTTAAAAATGAAAAAGAAACTTTTAACAGATTTAACCATGGTCCACACACACCTTTTGATACATTGCAATGACATTTTCAGTTGTTGTTTAAAAAAAAACATAGAGATTTAAACAAACAGCATTTAAAGTAATTTCACTATTTCCATGATTTTTTTTGCCTGAATAGAAATCACAATTCTAAAATTCTCTGAGGTTTATAACTTTTGCTTTATAACTAACTAACCCAATTAACAATTTATTAGAACAATATTCCTTTGTTTATTAATGCCTTGCGATACAGTTAAAGTTTAAGACACAACACAAGGTGGCTCCAACAGCTTTATGATAAAAGATACCCATGTTCAATCAAACAAAATACAAATAATAATAAATAAAATAAAAACATGGTTTATTAGTCTGAATAGGCTGTTTACAGTTGCCAATCAGTGTAGCAAATCAAGAAAACTGAATTTAGAGACAGAAATATCCAGTTACACTAGTGTTCAAAAGTTTGGGGATTTTTTTTTTTGTTTTGAAAGTCTTTCTGCTCACCAAGGCTGGATTTATGTGATCAAAAACACAGCAAAAACATTAATAATGTGAAATATTATTACGATAAAAAAAAAAAAGTGAACATATAGTAAAGTGTCATTTATTCCTGTGATCAAAGCTGTATTTTCAGCATCATTACTCCAGTCTTCAGTGTCACATGATCCTTCAGAAATCACTCCAATATGATGATTTGATGCTCAGGAAAAAAAAATATTATCAATATTAAAACTTGTGGAAACCATTATTTTTTCCCCAGGATTCTTTGATGAACAGAAAGTTCAAAAGAACAGCTTGTGTTTAAAATAGAAAACGTTGATAACATTATATATGTCTTTACTGTCACTTTTGATCAATTTAATGCATCCTTGCTGAATAAAAGGATTCTTTTGTGGTGGACGTGTGAATATTTATTTCTGGATTTATTTTATATAGTTAAATATTCACAACATTGTTTCGTAATCATGCACACATAAGGTCGTCACAGAAAAAAAAAAGTACAATTACAGTTTTTTACGATTGCTATGACAGATTTTTCAATACTTTTAACAATTTTCCAAAACTCTTAACACAGTTATCACTACATCCGTCTGTGTAAGCTATACTATTAACGCATTTCTTGTTGCTTTAACACAAAATGCATACAATTAACACAAATTTAAAATGCTTGAACTTCTTTTACACACAAGCTCAAACAAGACCAAAACAATGGATTTTTACTGCCAAATTTACCAGTGCTTTAACACTGTATGTCAGAACAGATAACACCAGGTTCTAAACCTAACCTTACAGGCTAAAGTCAAGGCAAACAGCTGCTTATATTGTGAATTGAAACACAAATATATCCCCTGTATTTTATTCTATTGTTACAGCTGATTGAAATATGCAAATATATAAATCACAGCTGATTTCTAGGAAACACACTCAGGGGTTGAGGTTCTTTCAATTGCATGACCATATGGTATACAGTAAAAGAGGACCTTTTTGGCGGATCTTTTGTGGAAAGAGAACAATATAGAGCAAAAAAAAAAAAATGTCTGCACTAGGTAGAGGAAGATGTGTACCAGGACAAGGTAGAGGAGTTAGAATGAGTGGTGGCACTCAAAGAAGAGACAGAGCTAGGGTAATGAAATAAGACCTGCACTTGTGCCAGAGGTAGAAAGGGGACAGGTGAGAGACCACTTGCCAATATACGTGATCACATGGGACAATGTGGCATTCCACCATTCCCGTGCAGTCACAGCATTGACGCCCATCCTAGGATGATGTCCCTTTTCCTTGCCCTTACTCCCCTTTCCTCAACCCCATTGAGGAGTTTTTCTCATCCTGGAGATGGAAGGTTTTTGACCATCGTCCACAGGACCAAATGTCCCTCCTGGATGCAATGGTTGCTGCATGCCAAGACATCACAGCTGAACACTGCCAGGGGTGGATAAGGCATGCCAAAAGATTATTCCCACAATGCCTTGCCAGAGAAGATATCAGGTGTGATGTGGATGAGAACATGTGGCCAAATGCAGAAGACCAGGCAGATTAGAAGATGACTCTTTTTCTTCTTTTTTTTATTCTTTTTGTGCTTTTTCTGTTCGTATATTTAGTATTTTCACATATAAATGGCAGCTATATTGCATATTTGTTATATTTCAGTAATGTTCTTTTGCAAATAAAGTCTTTACTGTATTGCAGTAATTCTGTCTCTGTCTTTTTTTTTCATAAACTGTACATTCTATAAAGCTACTCTGAGATGGTCATCATTTTTTGTATTGAATTTCTGCAGCAAAAGAAACAAAATACATGCATTTACTAAACCCAACAAAACAAAAATGTATAGAGGCTTCAAAAGAAACTACAGTGCAAAACACAATCTATGATCAATACAATATACTGTCTATACGGGCATACCTGACACATAAAATAATGCAGTTTCTGTAATTTCAGCTGATGATAGTGTTTTTTTGTTATTGTGTTTTGATTGACTAAATGTTCCTGTTGGAAGAGAACATGTGTTAGTGTTTTGAATAATTATTTGATTTTGAGACATGTTTGCAGTGTTTTGGTAGACATAGTGTATTGTGTTAGTGTATTATTGTATTTTGAAAATTAGTTTTGGAGTTTAGTTTACAATGTGTGATTTTGAACATGAAATTAACCGTTTTGCCAATTGTGTGTTTTAGGTGTGTTGGTGCGTTAAGAGTTTAGGAAACTTGTTAAATGTATTGAAAAAACTGTCATAGCGATTGGAAAAAACTGTAAGTCAAAAGACTACAATAGATTCTTTATTTTGTCCATTTTTAACAACAACCCAAAACCAGAGCAAAGGATCACGTGTGAATCTGAACTGAGCTTTACATCATACTGAGAAAACTCACTGCAAATGACACTAAAACTGCAGGTCGTGACGGGTGATTATTAACATCTACGGGGAAGTCATCAATACATCAGTATAAAGAAGACTAAAACAGAAAAGAAAACATTATTTTCAAAGCACTTTTCATATTAGAAAAAAAATGATAGTTGTATCCTCACTGAATATTTAAGATAACCTATTAATAACATGATCAGGAATTCCATCAGAGAAATAAAGTGCCTTTAGTCCACTGTAGTGTCGTCATATGAACATCAGTAATGATCAGGGATAGCGCTGTAAACATGAAGGCCGAGTACCATGTTTCCACATTCAAACATAAATGCAAAACATGCGTTTCATGAATAAATACATTCAATCAAAAGTTCAGGAATCCCCACAAAACCTGCGGAAAACGCTGTCAATCCATCAGAGATTATAACGTGGAAACATCCTGTGATTCACTCACATTTAAAGCATAAACTCAGAGCGCTGTCTTGATCGATGGACCCGAATGAAGTAACACATTTAGCACATAAGTTTCATTAACATCAATTCAACACTTGCACTGAAACGCCTCTCCTCCAATGATTGGTTGTGTTCACTCGTGTGCGTGTGAATGGCTTTAGTGGTTAAGGCTTGTTTTAGTCATGGATCCTCTAGAAATCTGTTTACATGAAACATAAGCTCCTGGAATGGTTTTCCTGTACATATATAAAGCCTAAATACTGTATCTGTGCAATTTAGCCCAAGATTAAACACGAGGAATCGGTGCTAATCTGGATAACTGTATTCTAGACACTATAAAGTGAGTTTTATACGCTTATGGTTCTGGGAGGATGTTGACGAAACTCACTGAAAATATGTGCATTTACTTTATGGATTCCAGTAATTCACACGAGATAACAGACGTCATGTAGATGCAGTTTCATGAATGCATAAGTGATATAATGATTGAAGCGTGTAGCAGTGAGAAGGGCTGGGCGATATGATGATGATCACTGTGATCACACACAGCGTTAATAGCATTTACACTTCAGTGGCAAGATCACCGTATTCTATGGCAAGCCGTTTGAGCTTAAATTGTTCCCAGCGTTACTCGTCGTAATTGCATTTTTATTAGTAAGAATTAAATTAGAGAGCTCTACAATTCAATTCTTTCTAGTAACAATTATTATTAGAGAGCTAATTAGTTTATACTAGTCATGTCTCCATTGACTTCCATTCATTTTTGATTACTGAGCTCTCAAATATAATTTTTACTAGTAAAAAAACGAAATAAAGATATGTATAATTGCAGAGCTCTGTAATTGAATTAAAGAGCTCTGCAATTGCATTCTTACAAGTAACAACTGAATTAGAGAGTTCTCTAATAATAATTGTTACTAGTAATAATTCAATTGCAGAGCTCCGTAATTAAAAATGAATGGAAGTCAGTGGAGACATATGACTAGTAAAAATTAATTTGTGCTCTCTAATTGTAATTGTTACTACTAATAATCGAATTAGAGAGCTCTTTAATTGTAATTGTTACTAGTAATAATCGAATTAGAGAGCTCTTTAATTGTAATTTTTACTAGTAATAATCGAATTAGAGAGCTCTTTAATTGTAATTTTTACTAGTAATAATCGAATTAGAGAGCTCTTTAATTGTAATTTTTACTAATAATCGAATTAGAAAGCTCTTTAATTGTAATTTTTACTAGTAATAATCGAATTAGAGAGCTCTTTAATTGTAATTTTTACTAGTAATCATCGAATTAGAGAGCTCTTTAATTGTAATTTTTACTAATCGAATTAGAAAGCTCTTTAATTGTAATTTTTACTAGTAATAATCGAATTAGAGAGCTCTTTAATTGTAATTTTTACTAATAATCGAATTAGAAAGCTCTTTAATTGTAATTTTTACTCCTAATAATCGAATTAGAGAGCTCTTTAATTGTAATTTCTACTACTAATAATCGAATTAGAAAGCTCTTTAATTGTAATTTTTACTAGTAATAATCGAATTAGAGAGCTCTTTAATTGTAATTTTTACTAGTAATAATCGAATTAGAGAGCTCTTTAATTGTAATTTTTACTAGTAATAATCGAATTAGAGAGCCCTTTAATTGTAATTTTTACTAATAATCGAATTAGAAAGGTCTTTAATTGTAATTTTTACTAGTAATAATCGAATTAGAGAGCTCTTTAATTGTAATTTTTACTAGTAATCATCGAATTAGAGAGCTCTTTAATTGTAATTTTTACTAATCGAATTAGAAAGCTCTTTAATTGTAATTTTTACTAGTAATAATCGAATTAGAGAGCTCTTTAATTGTAATTTTTACTAATAATCGAATTAGAAAGCTCTTTAATTGTAATTTTTACTCCTAATAATCGAATTAGAGAGCTCTTTAATTGTAATTTCTACTACTAATAATCGAATTAGAAAGCTCTTTAATTGTAATTTTTACTAGTAATAATCGAATTAGAGAGCTCTTTAATTGTAATTTTTACTAGTAATAATCGAATTAGAGAGCTCTTTAATTGTAATTTTTACTAGTAATAATCGAATTAGAGAGCCCTTTAATTGTAATTTTTACTAATAATCGAATTAGAAAGGTCTTTAATTGTAATTTTTACTAGTAATAATCGAATTAGAGAGCTCTTTAATTGTAATTTTTACTAGTAATCATCGAATTAGAGAGCTCTTTAATTGTAATTTTTACTAATCGAATTAGAAAGCTCTTTAATTGTAATTTTTACTAGTAATAATCAAATTAGAGAGCTCTTTAATTGTAATTTTTACTAATAATCGAATTAGAAAGCTCTTTAATTGTAATTTTTACTAGTAATAATCGAATTAGAGAGCTCTTTAATTGTCATTTTTACTAGTAATCATCGAATTAGAGAGCTCTTTAATTGTAATTTTTACTAATAATCGAATTAGAAAGCTCTTTAATTGTAATTTTTACTACTAATAATCGAATTAGAGAGCTCTTTAACTGTAATTTTTACTAGTAATCATCGAATTAGAGAGCTCTTTAATTGTAATTTTTACTAGTAATCATCGAATTAGAGAGCTCTAAAATAATCGAATTAGAGAGCTCTTTAATTGTAATTTTTACTAATAATCGAATTAGAGAGCTCTAAAATAATCGAATTAGAGAGCTCTTTAATTGTAATTTTTACTAATAATCGAATTAGAGAGCTCTAAAATAATCGAATTAGAGAGCTCTTTAATTGTAATTTTTACTAGTAATATTTGAATTAGAGAGCTCTTTAATTGTAATTTTTACTAATAATCGAATTAGAGAGCTCTTTAATTGTAATTTTGACTAATAATCGAATTAGAGAGCTCTTTAATTGTAATTGCTACTAGTAAGAATAGGCTTTATGCCACAGCTTCACTACTTCCTGAACTTCAGCCAGCCCTTTGTTTCCTGTCTGTCATTATTGGACAAACTGATTAATCCAGGTGTGCCTGATTATTGTTACTGAGGCCAGGCACACCTGGATTAATGAAAAGAAATTCTTGTTATTATTAATTATGCATCAATGTTTTTGAAAAAGAAACTATAAGAATATGATTGCTCAATCGTTTTTTTTAATGCTCCTGCAATGTTTTAGTAAAAAATAGTACAACAATATATGTAAACAAATACTGATGTTTAGTTTTTGTTACATTGGTGCATATGAATGAAAATGATTAAAAATAAGTTATAATATAATTGCAATTCTGTTCATTTAATAAAAAAAAAGATTTTTACTGCATGTTAGTGTGAACATTTTAGTTTTATGCCACTTCAAAGTAAACGCATATATATATATATATATATATATATATTAAGATAAATGTGGAATATCTCCATAGAGGCTTAATAATACCAATATATATTTTAAGTAGCTATATCGCCCAGCCCTAGCAGTAAGTGTATGATGATGTCGTGTGCTTTAATATCTGAAGCATTGTCAGCAAATGAATAATAATAAAAAATAAAAAAGTTAGACTTCCTTATTCCAAAAGAATATGTTTATATAATTCATCTCTTGCATTTGGTATTGAGTTCGAATATGACAGAGTCTCAGAAGAGCACATTGATGCATATCAAGGATGTTGATTGCATTTGAAATAATATCTAAAAATATGACTCGTTCAACCATTTACTGACGCTATTTACATTTCGGACAAGTAGAAACATTTTGGCACTGTGTTAAATGTCACGGATTTCAGTAAGTCGTTACTTTACTACATTTCTCATACAAAAATACCTATAAGAACATATGGGTTGAACTTCATGACACTGCTCATATAAGAAACAAATGAACATTACTTTTAAGGGAAGATTGCAAATATGCATCTCCACCCATACGAACATATTGCACAAACGATGAACAGTCCAAATGCACAAATGGTGTGTGATTAATCTCATTAGAGAACATCTGAATATTACCCTGCTGTGTACCACATCAAATAATGCACATCTGTGAGAACATAGATTCAATTTTGAGCCACAATCATTGCTAAAATGAGAGGACAGGGCAGTGTCCAAAAGATTTGAATACGCGTACAAAAATATCTTAACAGACCTCCAATTTCCCGTCGCTGACTGAGGGTTTGACTCCGTCGAGTCACTTCTGCGCCAGTAGAGCATGTGTGTGTGTCGTATTTGCTCTGTGATTGTGACGGATGCTGCTATTGGCGCAGAAACGAGCGTTTGGAGCCGTTGCAGCTCTCACACTCATCCACAGGAGTCCGTGACGTACGACACACTCGATATGAAGCCGTTCTACAGGAGTCTGCAGCCGCCGAACGGGTTTTTCGTTTTCTTCGTCCTCTGCTTGTTTGGTCGCAGGTTGATGACATCACGCCCGTTCAGATCGCCGCTGTTCTGGTTCGGATGAGTGCCGCCGGAAGTGTTAAAAACACCTGGGGAAAAAAAGAGCAAGAGACTATATACAAATGCACGATCATGATACATCTGAAGTTTGATAAACACTGGCACTGTTGGTTAAATATGCAAAAAAAAAAAAAAAAAAAAAACTATATTAATGAGAGTGGGTTTCAAGGTTTGGTTGATTAGCTTAGTGTCAAAAAATAAATAAATAATTATATATATATATATATCTTCTGCTCACCAAGGATGTATTTATTTGATAAAAAATTCAGTACAAACCGTAATATTCTGAAATATTATTACAATTAAAAATAAGTGTTTTCTATGTGAATATATAGTAAAGTGTAATTTATTCCTGTGATCAAAGCTGAATGTTCAGCATCATAACTCCAGTCTTCAGAGTCACATGATCCTCCAAAAATCACTCTAATATGATGATTTGCTGCTCAAGAAACATTTATGATTATTATCGATGTTGATAACATTCTTCTTCATATTTTTCTGGAAACCTTGATACTTTGTTTTCAGGATTCTTTGATGAATGGAAAGTTCAAAAGAACAACATTTATTTGAAAAAGAAACATTTTATAAATTAATAAAATTATTAGGGCTGTCAATCGATTACAATTTTTAATCTAATTAATTACATACTCTGTAATTAATTAATCTAAATTAATCGCATACACAATCTTACAATGTTTACATGGTACAATTTCTGGTAAGCTACGTTTCTATTATTATTGCTTGACACAAATTTCACGATTTCAATTTTAATTTAATTCTTGTGATTTGATGCAATATTGACTATATATATGATTTGGATAAATATACGAGATAGGCATTAATTTTTCTCAAGAAACAAAAAATCTCACCCAATGCTGTAAAAATACAGAGAGCCATATCAGCTGGTAATATTTAAGGTTAAAAATAGCTCAAATTAAAAATAATACGTGTTTATTACAAATAACAACTTTGATAAGTAAAAATATAATACATATGTAATATAGTAGAAGGCTACATAAATTTAGAAAAACACTCTCTAAAGCTCTTTTTTTATAGCCAACTATAACGTGCTATATGGTCATGAAATGGCTTTCCTGAGGTAACTTAGGCTAAATGTTATGTGACATAATTGTTCTCCAGCTGTTTTATTGACCTCTTTTCGCGGTTGAAAAACACTGATTGATCGAGGAATACACATTTCGGGAAGTTTTAGGCTGCCCTACTGTATCTTTCAACATTGTTCATTCGTGTTTATTTACTATTAGCTAGAGATGATCGGTTCACGTGCCGCTATAGGGATCTGTCATGTCACATTTACAAGCGCCAACGGTATTTATTGTTTGATTTTCGTAATAAAATTGACAGAATCTGAGAGCTGAGATTTTTTTAATATCATAATAATGTCTGTCTGGTCTGTTTCCGTGTCCTCTCTTTGGTGCGCGATTTTTCTGTGCGTGAGAAAATGGTTGTGTGACGTGAGAGCGCGTGAAAAGTTACAACACACACACACACACACACAAGCGCGCTTTCTCTCAGACACACTCACCGACTCACGCACACACTCCTGGATGCTTTGCATTGATGTGGTAGGCTACTTTAGAGTTGACGAACTCCGTTTGTTATAAGTAAATGTTCCCAAGCAGCGCGTTCTTGTCTCCCTCCTTTTTACACGAATAGTGGCTACGGCTAGAGCGGCTCCGCAAAGGTCAAAACGGAATGGATTAATCTGCGTTATTTTTTTTTACGCGTTATTTCTTCTCAGATTAATTAATCGAAATTAACGCGTTATTTTGACAGCCCTAAAAATTATTAATTTCTTCTTTTTTTTTAAGAAAAAAAAGAGAGAATGCTACATTTGAACAGAGCCGTATATAAAGTAAAGTAACAAAAGTTCAGTCTTACCTATTTTATTGCTGGACGTGTGAACAACCTCGCTCTCCTCCGCTGACTGTTGCTTGAGTCGATGCAGATATTTGTCAGCCAGATACTTAAAAACTACAACAAATATATTGTGTTATTTAATAATAAAGCATAATCAGTTTAGTGAGCGGAAAAGCTTCATCTCTCACCTTCATTGACGTTGAGATCTTCCTTCACTGATGTGCGGTAGAATCTCAGTTTCAGCCTCTTAGCAAGACCTTCGGCCTCTTCACTGAAGCAACACACACACACACACACACGTAAATGTGTAATTACATTATTTACCACTGTTGGCCTCTTGGTCGTATGCATATTTATTTTTTATTTACTTTTATGCATTTAACTTCATAAACCCTTTGTTTTACATATAGTTAGTAAAAGCTCGAAAAGGTTAAATGGTCCTGAAAAAAATAGTCACACTTGTATAATAGTTCACAGTCTAAAATGAGCGCATTGGAAATGAATGGGAGACACATTTCATCTAGTGAAATCTTTTGGTACTGCGGACAAACAAATCTCACAAAAAAACGTATTTTTTGAGATATACCGTAAGCTCAAATTTGGAACAACTTGTTTAGATTAATGGCTTTGATTTTCTTGCAGTTTTAGAGTAAAACGTGTTTTAAAAAATTTAAATCGTATTTTTTGTATTTTTAATAACAGTAAACATACAATTCTGTTCATTTTTTAAACTTTTTTCACTTCAGCAATAATCAATAAAGTGTCGAGTCGACTTTAAACAGAGATCAAACTTCAGTCTGTGCTTTAAAGCATTCAAGATTTATGACAATTTAAGTTGGAAATTTAATTTTCAGAGAATAAATACATTATTAATACTGCGTAAATATAATGTAGTACCCTAAAATCCCCTAAAAATACAAAATATTAAATAAAAAAACATTATCAAACTAAAATATAGTACATTCTGTCATTTTCGACCGCCACGTGAGTTGCGTTGTGTAATATTTAGGAGGATCTGTAGACAGTTATGCAACATCATATACATAACTATGTTGTCAGTGGTGTATAAAGACATTACATAATGAACCGTTATGTTTTTATTACCTTAGATGAGCCATTTATCTACACACACCGCGGGTCCGCTTACATCGACATGTTTCTACAGTGGCCCTGAGCGGACACACACGTTTCGTCACTATGTTGTTCTTCGTGCACAGAAGCTGCTAAAGTCAGCGAATAAAACACTGACACAATGATGAACAAGTAACAATAATATTCGCAATAACATAATTTTACTGAATAATCAAGTAAACCTAATTTCTTAATTTATCTTTCTTAAAGAAACCTCATTGCTTAAAGGTGTGCTAAAATGCCCTTTTCACAAGATGTAAAATAAGTCTCAGTTGTCCCCAGTGTGTATATGAAGTTTTAGCTCAAAATACCCCACAGATATTTTTATATTTATACACAGATATGTTAAAATTGTCACTTTTTGAGGGTGAGCAAAATCGCATAGTTTTTGCATCTGTCCCTTTAAATGCAAATGAGCTGCTGCTCCCGGCACAGGGGGCGGAGCTTCAAGAGCTTGTGTCCTTTTACCTCACACACACACATGCACTGAACATTTCAAAAACTTTTAGCCTTTTATTTTAAAACCGGAGTCGGACACAGATGGAGAGACTCAAGAAGAAGTGACAACATGTAGACATTAGTTGATGAATTTATGTAGCTTATGTGTAGTTTTCTTCTAGTCATTGATTAGCATATTCTGTCTTAATAACCTATAAAGCCTCGTTCACACTACAAGCGACAAAGCGACACGATACCATTCATTTCAATTGGGAGCGGGAGATTTCCGGCGACACGCGCGACCGGTGGGGCGTGTCTGGCGACGCGACAAAGTTGAGATCTGTTTAACTTTATGCAAATGAAGAGCGACTTTCGGGAGCGGCAACCAATAGGAGTGAAGTCAGTGGAGCACTTCACTCTTCAGTGCTGAGTCTGACCGAGGCTAGTTGAACGAGAAGCTCATTTTAGCAGTCAGAAACTCCTATAATCTACACTCACCTAAAGGATTATTAGGAACACCATACTAATACTGTGTTTGACCCCCTTTCGCCTTCAGAACTGCCTTAATTCTACGTGGCATTGATTCAACAAGGTGCTGAAAGCTTTCTTTAGAAATGTTGGCCCATATTGATAGGATAGCATCTTGCAGTTGATGGAGATTTGTGGGATGCACATCCACGGCACAAAGCTCCCGTTCCACCACATCCCAAAGATGCTCTATTGGGTTGAGATCTGGTGACTGTGGGGGCCATTTTAGTACAGTGAACTCATTGTCATGTTCAAGAAACCATCGAGCTTTGTGACATGGTGCATTATCCTGCTGGAAGTAGCCATCAGAGGATGGGTACATGGTGGCCATAAAGGGATGGACATGGTCAGAAACAATGCTCAGGTAGGCCATGGCATTTAAACGATGCCCAATTGGCACTAAGGGGCCTAAAGTGTGCCAAGAAAACATCCCCCACACCATTACACCACCACCACCAGCCTGCACAGTGGTAACAAGGCATGATGGTTCCATGTTCTCATTCTGTTTACGCCAAATTCTGACTCTAACATCTGAATGTCTCAACAGAAATCGAGACTCATCAGACCAGGCAACATTTTTCCAGTCTTCAACCGTCCAATTTTGGTGAGCTCTTGCAAATTGTAGCCTCTTTTTCCTATTTGTAGTGGAGATGAGTGGTACCCGGTGGGGTCTTCTGCTGTTGTAGCCCATCCGCCTCAAGGTTGTGCGTGTTGTGGCTTCACAAATGCTTTGCTGCATACCTCGGTTGTAACGAGTGGTTATTTCAGTCAAAGTTGCTCTTCTATCAGCTTGAATCAGTCGGCCCATTCTCCTCTGACCTCTAGCATCAACAAGGCATTTTGGCCCACAGGACTGCCGCATACTGGATGTTTTTCCCTTTTCACACCATTCTTTGTAAACCCTAGAAATGGTTGTGCGTGAAAATCCCAGTAACTGAGCAGATTGTGAAATACTCAGACCGGCCCGTCTGGCACCAACAACCATGCCACGCTCAAAATTGCTTAAATCGCCTTTCTTTCCCATTCTGACATTCAGTTTGGAGTTCAGGAGATTGTCTTGGCCAGGACCACACCCCTAAATGCATTGAAGCAACTGCCATGTGATTGGTTGATTAGATAATTGCATTAATGAGAAATTGAACAGGTGTTCCTAATAATCCTTTAGGTGAGTGTATGATATATCTCGTGTACATACAGTGGTGTTCACCGTACTGGCTCCGTGCCAGAAGGGTTTCGGGAACACAGATAGACCGGCATTTGCCCGTTTGCTGCAGTTAAATAGCCGCGATGGCAAAGAGCACTCACTGTTTCTCGTTCATCTTTAATATTATGCATTTTATGTACTGATTCCATTTATATTTAGACTTTTCCTTCCAAAATGTTTGTTTGTAGCGGCAACAAAACGTATTTGTTGGCGACCGGCAGCAACAAAGTCGCTTGTAGTGTGAACGCAGCTTAAATCATGTTACGGGGGCGGGGTTTATGTAAATTTAAGGTTAATGATGTCACTAACACGGGAGGAAGCTTGTGTAGTTCCTACCAGCCGTTTGTTGTAGTCCTTAAAAAGCAATTTCTTAAAAAAAAAAAAATCTCCTTTTGCTTTGAACTTTGAGCGTTGTAAATTTGCAGATGTTGTTAATGCTCAAACAGCAACATTACACACTAACTAAAGTTAGAAGAGTCGAATCATAATCAACCACCCCTTTAACTGGCTACTCTCTGCTGTCTCAGACGACGACATCACTTCCTGTCGGCCACCGTAACTTCCGTTGGGTGCAATTCGCAACCTCACCACTAGATGCCGCTAAAATGCCACCTTTAAAGCGCATCACTGACTCTTACTTCTTGATCACGGTGTCGTCCAGCAGATCGATCTTGTTCTGCACCAGGACCGTGGGAATGTCGCCCACCTCCATCTCCACCTTCTCCCTCCAGCTGCCGATGGCCTCGAACGAGTCTCTGTCGGTGGTGGAGAACACCAGCACACACGCCTGAGCTCCTGCGGGACGATCACACGTCACACACACACTCACACACACACACACAGCAGAGACAGCCCAGTATGGGAACACACTCGCACCTCTGTAATAGGCCTTGGTGATGGCGTCAAACTCCTCCTGTCCTGCCGTGTCCCACAACATCAATCTCACGTCCTCGTCGTTCACTCTGGAACACAAGCAAACAAACTCAACACTCATACTGTATATGCACACGTCTAATAGCTCTTTAAAATGGGTTTTCACAGAAATGCCATAGAAAAACTACTTTGGGTCCCAAAATAACCCTTCAGTGAACAGTTATTAGAAAAGAATCATTTTGTTCTAATATAAATAGAGGTGTAACAATTTATCGCAATACAAAAATGCAATAATTTGTATCGTGTGTATATAGTGACTAATATGTATCGTGTATAATCAACCAAAATAAAAAATCACTGTAGTGTGTGAGAAAAAATTTAAGTTTACAGAGTTTTAGTGTCATTACAACATTAAACTACTATATATGTTGAATATAATGTATAATAATGCAATGGGGGATATTTGTGGGTCCTGATAATGCCAAATGTCTTGTTACCAGTAAAAAGTGGCCTACATTATTATAAATATATCTAGTCAGTGACAGAGAAAGCATATTTGTCTAAAATAATTCTGTGTTTTCAGCTTCAGAATCATGAATATTGTTATTCTGGTGTCTCTATTGTCCAGCTTTGGGTTTTAGCACCAAGTCCAAGTCTATTCATTTACACACACAATGTAATATTAAATTTAGCATTTCAATCAACAGTACATTTTTTGTTAGGATATGTCTTGGAGTCTTGCAATAATATCGTATCGTGAGTTCAGTATCGTGATATGTATCGAATCGTGACACCCGTAAATAGAAATAATTTTTTTCCAGTATGAAGATCTTTTGTGGAATGGAAAGTTTCTATGGATGTTAAAGAACCAATAAAAGAACCTTTGTCTTTTAAGAGTGCAATGAAAAAGTCTTTAAAACGCAAATTACATCAAATAATTGGGTCATAAACTGCTTAGACTAGTCAAGACTGGTCATAACTTTAAGTCAGTTGCATAAAAAGATAAATTGGTCTAATTTGAATACAAGAAGTAAGACTGATTAGCCCTAATTAACTGCTTGCTTGTTGGTCAGGCTAATTCTTAAGACTAATTTTAAAGGGTTTGTTCAACCAAAGAAATATATATATATATATATCCCATAATTTCCTCACCCTCAAGCCATCCTAGGTGTATATGAGTTTCTTCATGAGCCAAACACAATCAGAGTTATATTAAAAGATCCTGTCTTTATAATGGGAGTGAATGGTACCTGAGATTTTGAAGCCCAAAAAAGCGCATATATAAATGAAGTAATTAAATAAGTAATCCGTTATTATTGTTGTTATTAGGCCTTCTGAAGTGAATTGATGCGTTTTGTGAGAAAAATTTCCATATTTATAACTTTATAAACCATAATCACTGGCTTCTTCGGGTAATGGCATAAAAATGTATAATTTTCTTACAAAAACTTTGATCAACCCGTGGGGGCGTATGGATTATTGTTATGATGGATGGATGCGCTTTTTTTGCGGCTTCTAAGGCACCATTCAGTCCCATTATAAAACTTGTATGAGCATATTTTTTAATTTAACTCCGATTGTGTTTGGCTAAAAGAAGAAAGTCATGGTATAGGATGACTTCAGGGTGAGTAAATCATGGGCTAATTTTCAATTTTGGGTGAAATAAGCCTTTAAAGGGTTAGTTCACCCAAAAATTAAAATGATGTCATTAATGACTCTCCCTGATGTCGTCCCAAGCCCGTCAGACCTCCGTTCATCTTCAGAACACAGTTTAAGATATTTTAGATTTAGTCCGAGAGCTTTCTGTCCCTCCATTGTAAATGTGTGTACGGTATACTGTCCTTGTCCAGAAAGGAGATAAAGACATCATCAAAGTAGTCCATGTGACATCAGTGGGTTAGTTAGAGTGTGTTGAAGCATCGAAAATACATTTTGGTCCAAAAATAACAAAAACTACGACTTTATTCAGCATTGTATTGTCTTCTGGTTCTGTTGTGGATCCGCGTTCAGTGCCGCTGCTGACACACACACACACACACACACACACACACCAGACACACGTCAGCAGCGGCACTGAACGCGGATCCACAACAGAACCAGAATACACACACACACACACACACACACACACACACACACGTCAGCAGCGTCTTACGTCAGCAGCGGCACTGAACGCGGATACACAACAGAACCGGAATACACACACACACACACACACACACACACACACCAGACACACGTCAGCAGCGGCACTGAACGCGGATCCACAACAGAACCAGAATACACACACACACACACACACACACCAGACACACGTCAGCAGCGTCTTACGTCAGCAGCGGCACTGAACGCGGATCCACAACAGAACCGGAATACACACACACACACACACACACACACACACACACCAGACACACGTCAGCAGCGGCACTGAACGCGGATCCACAACAGAACCAGAATACACACACACACACACACACAAACCAGACACACGTCAGCAGCGTCTTACGTCAGCGGCGTCACTGAACGCGGATCCACAACAGAACCAGAATACACACACACACACACACACACACACGTCAGCAGCGTCTTACGTCAGCAGCGGCACTGAACGCGGATCCACAACAGAACCGGAAGACAATACAATGCTGAATAAAGTCCTAGTTTTTGTTATTTTTGGAGCAAAATGTATTTTCGATGCTTCAACACACTCTAACTAACCCACTGATGTCACATGGACTACTTTGATGATGTCTTTATCTCCTTTCTGGACAAGGACAGTATACCGTACACACATTTACAATGGAGGGACAGAAAGCTCTCGGACTAAATCTAAAATATCTTAAACTGTGTCCTGAAGATGAACGGAGGTCTGACGGGCTTGGGACGACATGAGGGAGAGTCATTAATGACATCATTTTCATTTTTGGGTGAACTAATCCTCTAAGTGTTTATGCGGCTGGTCCCTGCTTTCGCTCTCAGTTTGACTACGCTTTGAAACCGATGACGCCACCGACAGCTCATTGTTCCTCGTTTCGGTTTATGTGTACAACCAGTAAACCGCACAGATTTTCTCTGGCGTTCCCTGCTGATGTCACATCTCACGTTAGCAAGAGGCAAGAAGAAAATCTACTTTTCCCAAGGGGTTGCCTGAGCGTCACCGCGTGTTATTTATCATTTCCCATATTTAAATGGGAACAGGAAACCTGATTGTTCAGAAGTGTTCAATCATCTCTTGTTTACTGGCATTTGTTTCTGTTTCTGTGACCACTTGAGGATGTTATGTACAGTACGTATGAGTGGATACTGAACATACTGTAGTATATGCAAAAAGCAGAATATGAAACACACGGGTGGTACTGGCAAAATATATCTCAGTATGAAAATTCAATATCACAATAGCAGAGTGTGTCAAAAGGGGTTATAAAAAAATGTAAAGGTTGCTTGACCTTTTTTGATTTTCTTCATTTCTTTTGAGAGATTATAATAATTAGAAGCTCGTTTCCATCACGAAATTTAAAGTAAATCATGTTTGTTTGTTTTTTTTAAGTCAGAATTACAAGACATAAACTTGCATTTGTGATATATGAAGTCAGAAGAATTACAAATATAATCTAAAAACTCAGAACTGCGAGAAAAAAGTCTGAATTGCGAGATATAAACTCAACAGTAACACTTTCATTAGTTAACATTAGTTTATGCATTAACTAACATGAACTAACAATGAGCAATACATGTGTTACTGTATTTATTAATCTTTGTTAATGTTAGTTAATATAAATCCAGCTGTTCGTTGTTTGTTAATGTTAGTTCACAGTGCATTAACTAATGTTAACAAATACAACCTTTGATTTTAATAATGTATTAGTAAATGTTGAAATTAACTAAGATTAATAAATGCTGTAGAAGTATTTAGTTAATGTTAACTAAGGTAGTTAACTAATGAAACCTTATTGTAAAGTGTTACTAACTCAACTGCAAGCAAAAAGTCTTATGAATTATGAGATATAAACTCACAGTCACACTTTAAATTAGATTAGTGTACAATTCTCACTATTAACTACAACTTTTGCCTCAGTAAACTCCTAATTACTGCTTATTAATAGTTAATAAGGTAGTTGTTAAGTTTAGGTATTGGGTGGATTAAGGCATGTAGAATATCATGCAGAATAAGGCATTAATATGTGCTTTATAAGTACTAATAAATAGCCGATATCCTAGTAAAAAATTACTACTCTGCCCTGGCTTTAAGCGAGGAAGTGTGAAAAAAGTGCCGTTTTAAAGTTCAATGTGCTGTAAAACTGATCTTCAGATTGCTCTGGTTGCAGAGCTACGGCTGGAAGAATTCGGGGGAAAAGCCCATTTTATTATGTGCTTAAGAAAACTACAATGGTCCACTTGAGATGGATTAACTCAAACTGGTTATATAACAATGCCTATTAATGGATAATCTGGAAAATTAGTAACAATTAAAACACTTATTCAGAATGTGATGGCTGCAAACGTAATTATCAGATTATTCATAACAAAGGAATGATGAGTCTTACATCAGTGCAAAATCAGCTTCATAGTACGTGAGTATGGGGTTAAAAACTAAACTCAAAACGTCACAATAACAACAGCCCAGCCAAATAAAACACATTCCTCACCTTCACTGGTTTCTCCCGCTCTGTATTTTTACATTATTATGTTTCTTGAAAATGTAAATAATGTCAAAATTCTTATAAATGTAAAGTAGTTCTGTCCACTGAATATATCTACTGTACTGTATGTCTATAATATACATTTTATTCAGCAGCCAGAGGTTTTTTAAATCACATTTGATATGGCATCTGGTTACTTTAGTAAAAGGAAGGTCAAGGTGAATGCTTTGCATTGTGGGATACATCTATGATGTGATATACACTGCTTCTATACCACACATTCTGGCAAATGCAGTATCATTGGGGTTTCCCATGCAGAACGTGTGCATTGTCCTCTGGTTTACATAGAGCAAAATATTATATTATGGTATGGTTTACATACAGCAAAATATTATATTATAATATATATTAAGGGCTTCAAAATAACTTAACCAGTTTAAAGCAGCTTGTCAGATGACTGACAGATAAATACTTGCGCTGTTTAATGCGTTTGAGATGTGGTGCTTTCCTCAGTGCTTAACTTACATTTCACAGGTATATTGTTCATCTGTAAATGTTAGAAAGTCAAACAAATATGTCCATTTGGAGAGGACGAGCTTCTGCAAGTGAATCTATTCTAATTCTGACTAAAATATACATATATTGCTAAAATATTTGTTGTTGGAGACAATAAATGTGCCATATGTGGAATTTTAAACCTACAAGTATATTTTTATGAAAGTGGGGTAATCAAATGCAGGCTAATATAATTAGTTTGTGGTTTTGTTTTATTTTCATTTTTAGTTTAGCCTTTAGTCAATTTAAAAACAAAAGCATTATTTTTGTTTTCAGATTTTAATGTTACAATTTAATGTGATTTTAACCACCTTTTAACGCCATAATATATTGCATAGCCTACATTACATTTACTATCGTATAGCGCCATTTAACCAAAAAATGAATTTTTGGCCATATTCAGTTCTTGACTGAATAACTTTTGTAACTATATTTGTAATGTATATTTTGTTTATTGCAGTGCAGTGTTATTTTACATTTGATTAGTTTCTGAACCTGAATACCTGAAAATCCTGTCTTTGTTCAGTTGTATCTATTCGTTGTGATTGCTATTTTTTTATTTGTTCTTTTTTAAGAGTGTTTACTTGTCTTTAATAATGCTTGAAATTAGTTTGGCTAGTTGTTGTAGCGGGGATGCTAACATGAGGAACTATAATCTGCAGTTTTGCCCTGTCAAATCACTTATGCTGACAAATTTCTCAGTCTATGGAGAACGAGTAAACATTGTTCATGTACACTACCGACATTGTAACAATATAAAGCGGCTTTAATGCGGTACATCTGCAAATGACTGAGCGACTGTGTTCAAACACAGAACCCAAAAGCTGTGCACGAGAACTCATAAAAGCATTTCAAAGCAACCGGACTGAAGCGTGAAAGCATGCTTACATGATCTGTCTCTCCAGAAAGTCGACCCCAATGGTCTTCTTGTAGTCCTTGGTGAAGATGCCCTTGCAGTATCGCTGGATCATGCTGGACTTGCCGACCGCCCCGTTGCCCACCACCACCACCTTAATGGCCACTTCCATGTCCTCCTCCAGCATGGCTGGGTCTGTGTGGGGTTCACGTCACTTTAGAGCTTCTGCTGTGGGATCTGCTCAACTCTAGCCTGTTTTAGGACAGCAATAGACAGATCAGTCATAATCACACACATTATGACGCATCAGGTGTTACTTAAAGCTACTTTTTCTCCACTGGGGGTCGATAACCTCTTACAAAGGCGTAGGTTGATGACGCAGTGAATAAGCGGAATCGTGGAACTGGCTGTCGTGCTGATGGATCTAATAATGATTATGGATGAGTGAAAACATTCATGTTTTTTAACATGACTGTGAGATAAAGCAGGACGAGAGTGCTAATGAGAGACAGATATCAGCGCCACACGGCACACGCGAGTCCTGCGGATATAAAGGAAAGAGAACATTTAATTCTACCGAACTACACGCAAGGGCTGAATTACTACTCACACAGATCAGTATTTTTGATGAATGAAACTTGTGAAGTAAAGGCCTGTTCACACCGGGACGAATTTCGCGCGTGATATTCACCGACGTTTAACGCCTCGTGACTAAACAAAGGGCGCCAATGTGAGTGTGCACACCGACGCGGAAAACTCCACGCGTAAAAGCGTCATTTTTTTAAAACGCCTCGGGTTCGTTTTTTTGGATTGACGCACCGCGTCAAAAACTATCCGACCAATGAGATTGGCGCTTTTGCTCACGTGTCTGGAGCTTCTGAAGTTACAGTAGAACACAACTTGGGGGCGCTCAAACACAAAACGGTCTTGCCGAGCACACACACGTAACGGCGAAGAAGATATACGCCAAGTAGCGTCTACACTGCCGGGAAGAAATAAGACGAGGAAGATGCGAGGCAAGATGAATGTAGAGCTGCTGGTCTCGTTGCTGTCGGAACATAAAGAACTATATGACAAACGCGACAGCGACTACATTTAAATCTTGATAAAAGAGAACTGGTATGGAGTGGTATTGCAGAGCAAATGGGCGCCATCTAATGTCAGGGAATGAATTTGCATGTTCACTCGGCTCATCGTCATCCAAAATCGCTTGGGTGTGAACACAAAAAACAAGTTGAAAAACGCTGCCGAATAACGCGCACCGAAATTCGTCCCGGTGTGTACGAGCCTTAACGCAGCGCTTTTTCACTTGGTCTACACTATCACCCTAAACTGCATTTGAGTGTGTTGAAAGTTATAATGTTATTCTATGCGTTAGCTTGTTGGCTGTATGAGACTAGCAGTAAGCTAGATCAACATTAGAATAACATACTGACCATATTCTAACATTTCATCATGTTGAACTATATCACATTGATTAGTTTTATGTACATTTGCTCACCTGTCTGATAAAGTACATGCAAGAGCGGCGTCTCTGTCGAGTCGAAGTTAGTCGCGGACGCTAGCTCTCGGCATCTCGAAAACGCCACGTTGATATTGATCCATGATTTAGTTCTCCTTTTGTCCCAAAGTCTGCTTGCCATGGTCCATTATGTTTGAACGAAGCAACAACAGTGTGAGCGTGCCATTACGCAGTTGTCCACGTCTGTCGCCATGGTTACTATGGCAGTACGAGCGGAAACCAGGGATAACGCGGATATTACGTCATTGACAGGCGACCGAAGTGAAAAGGGACGGCACTACCTAAAATTGTGAATTTCTCTGAATTTCCAAATTCCTGGAAACATTTAGGATAATGTAAGTACACAATTGAAAGAAATCTTTAACACTGTGCAAGTGGTTTTTGGATATTTTGATACTAAATTCTTACATATTGTACCTTTAAACGGTCATGAAACCCCAAAACACATTTTTTGGAGATGTGAACAGTACAGTTTGCACATCACTGAAAACCCTAAAAGCACTCATAATAAGTATCAATAAGTGGAAATTGGTTATTCTATACACAAATTTAAAAGAACATGAGAGTGGTTTCTGCGCGGAACGCCACAATGAGCTCAAGCTCGCAACGCGGATCATATCCTTCATAAACGGACCGGAGCATACATTTGAGGAAATGTTTTCCTCAAAAAACTTAATTTATTTTCCAATGAAGAAAGAAAGGCATGAACATCTCTGATGGCATTGGGGTGAGTAGATTATCAGAAAATTTTCATTTTGACTTTAACTAATCCTTTAATGCCGAGCTTTCACCTCCAACATACCTTGGTTGCAAATCAAATCAACCCTGCATTGATTCAACAACTATAATCAATGAAAACTGGCTGTTTTTCTGGCCTTGAATCTACAGAAAGGTAGAAATTATTGTTGTCACGATACTGGAATTTCTCATTTAGATACGATACCTAGAAAAATATAGCCTACCATTTTTGATACCACGTGAAAAAACTGCCACATAGATATTTTTAATACTATCTCATAATTTTTTGCCCATCCATTGAAAGTGTAATCAATATTTTTAAGCTTCAAAAGGTAACACACTGTACACAGTAATCCATATGAATCAAGCTGTCTAATCCAAGTCTGCTGACGAGGTGAGATCACTTTCATATTAGAAATCACCAATGAAATCTGACAAATGTCTCATCAACTTTGGTTCTAATCTCTCAAATCGTGACCAAAAATGTTCTTTTCCAGCCAAAATTCATCAATTATGAAAACATTTCTATAAGCAGCTCTATAGCGTCATCATTCAGCTCAAATAATTTCAGTGCTGATTCAGTTCAATAACTGTTTTAATGTTGCAAAGTTCATTAAGTTTGAAATGAATTCGATTCAGCAAATAAAGCAGCTCTACAGAAGACAATTGTGAAATTAAATTAAATTCCCTCATTTAACTGAGACGAGATGATTGACAGGGCAGTTTAAAGGGTAACTAAACCCCTGGTCAGAGCCTGACTCCACCCACTGGCAATATTTGAAAAATGCTGGAAAAGTGGGCGGAGCCCAGCGGAGGGGGGCGTGCACCTGAGACAGGTCTCTCTGTAGGCAAGGGCGTGGTTAGCTGGTGCCTGCTTACATCACAGGGCACTACAACTTCCAATAGGAAAATTCAACTGCAGTAGCCACCGTTCAACCTGAAGAGGGCAGCACTCAGACGTTTTTACACCATATATTGTAGAATTAAAGGGGTGATGAACTGAGAAATCAAATTTTCCTTGAGCTTTTGACATCTAAGAGGTCATCAAATTATAAGAATATCCTGTAAGTTTCAGAACTGAAAACGTCCTTGTTAGTCCAATAAAAGCTTTTATTGACACCAGGCTCAGCAAACGACTCGTTTTTCAAAGTGGGGAACTATGACGACAAAGAGGATAAAACACCACCCCCGCAGAAGAAGATCAACGCCTACTTCAACACGGCCGGTTTAGCCCCGCCCACCGATTCGCGCATTACACAATAAACTCATTATAATATGCAAAACTGTTATCCACTCACAGCAGTGGGCGTTTACTTCCAAGTCTTCAATGCGAGACGCCCATAAAAACCGAGCGTTTTTGAGCTAGGCTCAAAACTAGGATAGAAAATAACCTATTACTTATTCATTTTTATGTTTTTGAATGTAAAAACCAAGCGAACGTCGTAAGTTGACCTCAGACAACAATATAAAACAATTTAAAAAGCCAGTTCATGACCCCTTTAAAACTTTATACCCAAATGTCAAAAAAATTAGGCCTACTTGAATCAATGAACAGCATTAATAAAGACCCAGTCTTACAGATCATTAACTAAAAAAAGTTGTTTTAGGGTTTAGTTACCCTTTAAACAGTGACAGGATCCATTTAACCAAGCGACATTTCAGTAGTTCGTCCCGAAGCTTGTCTACTCTTCTGCTACACACCCAAAGTATGTACTTCTCTTCCCAAAAACAGTACTTTAGGTCACAGTGTAAGTATGTGACTTGGGACACACGCAAGGAGTCTCGAGTCTTGAATGCTGTAGATAGCAGGGAGACAGAGACACTAGCGCTTACATATTACGTTACGCCAGCAAGGCCTCCCACGTTTCTCCTGAGTAACTGAATACATCAGCTAACCTGACACAACAATAACCATATCCATGAGTCTCACACCCGACCTCATCTCCACGGGAGATTCTCACATAAAACACACTCGCAAAATCTGTATATTAATGTCTTTTTGTTATGTACTGTTGTAGACATTTAGTTGGATTTCTAATACTTTACAATAAGGTTCGTTAGTGAACATGAACTAATAATGAACTACACATATGCAGCATTTATTAATCTTTGTTAATGTTAGTTTCAACATTTACTAATACTTTATTAAAATCCTGTAAGCATTAGTTAATGCACTGTGAACTAACATGAACAAACAATAAACAGCTGGATTTTTATTAACTAACATTAACAAAGATAACAGTAAATACAGTAACAAATGTATTGCTCATTGTTAGTTCATGTTAGTTAGGCTAATATATTAACTAATGAAGCTTATTGTAAAGTGTTACCAATATACATTTACAGATCAATTTAAACTAAACAACTATTTTATAAATGTGTTTTAAATGCATTTGACAGACAAGATTAGATTTCTTCCTTTCGTTTGGTTCGGCTTTTAGAACAAAAGATGAATCAGTGTTGTTTCTCGACAGGTGTTTCTGAAGGACTGTGTTACACCGAGATCCACGTAACCAGGGAAGTGTGTGTGTGTGTGTGTGCAAACGGCTCATATCAACGTACCATGTAACCATTTGTATCCATCACCATGTTTTTACCATATTCATTTAACATGGTATAAGATACAACTCTAAATTACAAGAATTGCAAGAAGGAACCCCCATATTTTGAGTAGTTCAAAACAAGTCCTTGCGATATATTAATGAGTATTAATATTAATTAACAACAAACTAACTGTATAGGGTTAGGTTTAGCTGCTTGTAATTATGCATAGTGTACTGTTATTACTATAGTATGTAACAAGGACACCGAGAAAAAGTGGGTTACACTTTATTTTAAGGTGCCGTTGTAACACTGTAATTATACATTTAAGTATTGAGTAATATTAAGTAACTACTTGTACTTACTAAAGGGTTAGGATTAGGGTTTGATTTGGTTTAGGGTTAGTTTCATGTAATTATGCATCATTTATAGTTATTACTATAGTAACTAACTACATGTAACATAATGGCACTGTAAAATAAAGTGTTACCATAAAGTGTTACCAATAGTGCTGTGGTGGAACGTTCTCAGACCTTTAACTAAAAAGTGTGGCTCAAAGTTATGAGCAAACATGAAGTAACGTTTTTAAAGTCACATTCTTTATGGCGTTTTTTTAAGTTACATTCTTTAAGTAACGTTAATAGAACGTTTGTTCAATGTTATTTGGTCTTAAAGGGTTAGTTCGCCCATTTAAGACATGAAGTTGTATGCAATCCTTACCAGCACTATAGGTCATACACACTGACCCACTCTGTTGTCACCTCCCTGGTCAGAGTTCTGGCCGCTGGAAGTTTTTCAATAAAGTACTCCCGGTTATTTTCCGGGGCCACAAAACTGTGCGTTTTTACGTGAAAAAATGATTTGCGTTTCAAAGCTTGATTAATTTACCACACAAAAAACACGCCGGTCAAAATTCATACCTCAGTTTTAATCGGCACTATTTTCTATCCATTTCTATCAATCCGTGCTGCTGCTGTAAACGTCAACAGTGCGCACGTTCCGATCAGCTGTTCCATAGTGTTTACACAATCGATTGACAACGACGTAAAAAGTATTAAATTAGCAATTTAAAGTGCGAACTTGTAAATTCCCAGGCTGTAACCACAAGGATGTGCCGGGATCAAAGTTCAAATTCCATCGTTTTCCTGTTTCGAATATAACTAGAGACAGCTACCGAGCATAATCTCCATCTGCTGTTAGTCGACCTCACCAGCAGGGGGTGCAAGCGCGTGTTGATTTGGCTGGTTGCCATCGGCTACTCTGCGGGAGCTAAAATATCCAGAATAAAGGATTTTCGTGTGTGTAGTGCTCACTTCAGCGAAGACGATTACATCCCCAACCAAGGAGTAAAAGGACAATTAAAGAGTTTTGCTGTACCAGTAACACGGGTAAGCTCTATTTACTAACTTTATGATCCCATGTCTAAACTGTACGGTAAACAAGCTGATGTTTAGACTCCATTATAAAACACGTGAAAAGATGTCTAATATAAAAACAGTAGCCTATAGGGATATTGGTACAATTTGCTGAGAAAACTATTTGATTGAACACACACACAATTGAGGTTTTGTGTTGCAATCAATAACATTGTCGTTGTGGTAAAATTACTTTCATCATCTGATCCGTCTGACATTGTGCTAAAATTGGTTTCATCATCAGAAGTTTCGCAGTCAGACATGTTGTCAGCGAGTCGCGCTATCAACAGCTGATCGGAACGTGCGCACTGTTGACGTTTACAGCAGCAGCGCGGATTGATAGAAATGGATAGAAAATAGTGCCGATTAAAACTGAGGTATGAATTTTGACCGGCGTGTTTTTTGTGGTGTAAATTAATCAAGCTTTGAAACGCAAATCATTTTTTCACGTAAAAACGCAGAGTTTTGTGGCCCCGGAAAATAACCGGGAGTACTTTATTGAAAAACTTCCAGCGGCCAGAACTCTGACCAGGGAGGTGACAACAGAGTGGGTCAGTGTGTATGCACTATAGTGCTGGTAAGGATTGCATACAACTTCATGTCTTAAATGGGCGAACTAACCCTTTAAATTATGTTCTCAAAACGTTAGCATGGTATTTATAAGTCGTTCGCAAAACGGTTTTTGGTCTGAAATGTTTCAGTTGATCAAATAACGTTCAGAGAACCTTTTTTTAATAGTAATTAACTTAACGTCCCCGGCATAATGTTTGCAGAATGAACAAATGGAATGTTTGTTCGCATAACAACAACAAAAACACGTTAAAAAACAGGTAGTTTCGAACGTTCAGAGAATTTTCATGAAAAAAAAAAACGTTTTCATAACTTTATGGGAATGTTAGCAATCTTTAGTAACTGTACGTTGCCTCATTCTTTAAGTAACGTTAATAGAAAGTTAGGTCAATGTTATTTGGTCTTTAATGTTCTCAAAACGTTAGCATTATATGTGTACGTCGTTCGCAAACGTGTTTCCTGAAATGTTTCAGATGAACGTTCAGAGAACTTTCAGGGAAAAAAAAAACGTTTGAATAACTTAATGGGAACGTTAGCAAAATGTTCTTAAAACATATTATGTGTGTTAGCAGGGATGTGTCTGATGGCATGATACTGTGTTATATAGACGTACTGAACGATTATTAAGATGGTACTTAACATAATTTCATGGTACATTTTGTTAGTGAGAAAGGGAACGCGGTGTCTTACCTGCATTCGTGTTGCCAGGTTACATTACATTATTTCGTCTCTGAAGATCCGACACGAGGATAATAATAAGCGCGAGCTGTTCAGGAAGATCCACGCACACACACAGCTCTAGTGATTTATGAACACACACATGTGCTGAATGTAAATATTACACAGCTGCATGCAGAGAGCTTTTTTAATCCGCAGTTTATCAAAGGAGTGGCCTCCTTCTTCTCCTCCTTTACTGCTCTCTCTCTCTCTCTCTTCAGCCTGGATGATCCAATATCAAACGAGCTCTGAGGAAGCAAATGTCAACAGGTACAGATGAGAACAGATATAGCGGAGCGTCGTAACGTGTTCTGCGGTCATCCACGACTGTCTATGCGGTGTGTTTCTCATCTGTTGACCGCAGCAACACCAACGCGTGAAGCGGGAGACCACTCTGCGATATCGGTCTGTCGCCCACCAAAAACACCCTTTTCAAAATAAAAGCCATTTCATTTATTTAATTGTATTTAGTCACCAAAATGGACAATTCTTTTTTTTTTTTATGGAATATTGCAGTGTTTATTATAAATTATTTATACGTGCACATCTTTTATAATTTCTCCTCGTAATCCCGACTCAAAATATAACTTCTCCTCTTGTTGCTGCAAGAGCTCTTCTCTTCTCTTCTCTGATGACATGTTTATTGGTGCAAGGGCGGGACACTTTCGACCAATTGCAAACCACAACATCCAATCAATTCAATTCTCCATGTACAAAATCTACTACATTTTTTCTTGTTCGAGAAGCCTTTTCTCCCGGATACACGTCACAGTACAGAAAAAAAGATTATCGCAACTTCTGTTTCATGCTGACTTTACAAAACTGGCTGAAGAACTGTTCCCATATAAGAAAACATGGCAGATTTCAAACTGCATACTTTGGGTGTTTCTGCATCACACAAGCAATGACGGAAGACCGAGTTTTGCAGGTATTGTTTTTATAACTGTACCATTTTAAGAAGAAACTGTAGTAAATTATATACTAATATAACGGTTTACTTGACTTTGGTCATGTGCAGTATATAATCACTTTAAATAGTGTAATATTTTATTAGTACAAGGTTTAGCTTGTTTATAATACTGTTGTTATCAGTTTTGGGGAAAAGTTACTTTTAAAGTAATGTATAATGCGTAACTCCCTAAAAAAAGTAACTAATTACATTACTTAGTTACTTGTTATGGAAAGTAATGAGATACGTTATTTTTGCATTACTTTTCTCACCTGAGCTGGGCTTGATTGTGTTTTAATAACAAACAAAAAGTTATATTTTGGCAAACATAAAGGCCCTTTTATCAAAAGTGAAATGAATAGCCTCAGGCTGAAGAAAAATGCATATTCACAGCTGTACAGTAGATGGTTCAGCATATGTGATGTTTCTCTAAAGTATTTTTTTTATAAGTATGGTTGAAGTGGATCATCGAAGGTCAGCAGCAAAGACATTGCTAAATAAAGTGAGATTAAATACATAAAGTATATTTGTGTTACTTAACATTTAATTATTGCAGAGAATTCTGAGTTTGCATTTCACTGTTGTTATTAAATTTATTAAATTTAAATTTGAGGAAAACTGAATCTGTTTTTTTGCAAGTGAGATTAATAAATGCACAATTAATCTAGAACTATACCAAAACTCATGTTCACACACAACGCATGATCCTCTCAACATGAGGACAAGAGAGCTGTCAGTCAATACATGGGAAAACAAAGTAACTATAGCGTTACTTATTTGAAAAAGTAACTCAGATATTTTATTGTAAACTTAAAAGTAATGCGTTACTTGATACTTGAAAAAAGTAATCTGATTACGTAACTTTACTCACGTTACTTGTAATGTTTTACCCCCAATACTGGTCATAGCCTGATACTATAATGAGTATTTATACATTTTTGGTTTACATTAAGACATAGTTAAATATTTTTGTAATAGTTATAGTACCGTAATTACGGAAGCGTATTGCAATCACTTGAAGAAAAAAAATCTACTCTGTTTTTCTGAATTAATGAGTTAATTATCTCATAATTACGAGATCTTTTTCATGGAATTTTTTTTTTTTGCTCTTTCTGAATTAATGAGTTAATTATCTCAGAATTACAAGATAATTTTTCATGAAAATTTTTTTTTGCTCTGTTTTTCTGAATTAACTAGTTAATTATCTCAGAATTACAAGATAATTTTTCATGGAAAAAAAGTTTTTGCTCTGTTTTTCTGAATTTCTGAGTTTTTGAGATAATCAAGTCAAAAAAAATGTTTCCATGTAAAATTATCTTGTAATTCTGAGATAATTAACTCATTAATTCAGAAAAACAGAGCAAAAAAAAATTTCATGAAAAATGATCTCGTAATTCTGAGATAATTAACTCATTAATCCAGAAAAACAGAGTAGATTTTTTTCTTCAAGTGAATGCAATACGCTTCCGAACGTAAAAAATCCAATTTCAGCAAAATTGTGTTTAGGAAGATATGATAGTCTTGCATTCACTTGAGGGAAAAAAATCTCTGTTTTTCTGAATTAACGAGTTAATTATCTTAGAATTACGATATATTTTTTCATGAAAAAAATTTTTTTCACTGTTTTTATGAATTAATGAGTTACTCATAATTTTGAGATAATTAAGTCATTAAACAGTGCAAAAACTTTTTTCCATGAAAAATGTTCTCGTAATTCTGAGATGATTAACTTGTTAATTCAGAAAAACAGAGTCGATTTTTTTCCTCAAGTGAATGCAATACGCTTCCGTAAGACTATCATATCTTCCTAAACACAATTTTGCTGAAATTGGATTATTACGGTACTATAACTATTATAAAAATATTTAACTATGTCTTAATGTAAACCAAAAATGTATAAATACTCATTATAGTTGCCTTGCCCTGTCCCTAATTTCCCCCCATTCTACAATGTTTGCCCATTTGCTCAGGATGTGATCATCGACCTGTTGACTTTTGTTGTGGAGAAAAATCATCTCTCATGCAAATGAAGCTCAATAGTTCCAGAAGTCAAAATAAGACTTTATTGAACAGAGCAACAAAGCCGAGATGCTTGCAGAACATCTGAATCTTCATTCGGCCATGATGCAATTATTATACCTTATTATATCTTGTGTTATTTTGCAATACCCAAGTGACATAACGTCTGCTAGGATTCATTCTAACTGTTTTCCCAGCATTAAGTTCTACATCTTTTGCTTTTCTCTCTAATTGTGGCATTCTGCTAATAGATGGTTAAGCCTCTCACAGGCAACATGTAACATTCTCCAAGGACAATCAACTCTTCTGAGGCAAGAAACGTCCACGTGACACCTCTTATCAATGGTCTTATTCTCTCCCTGTCACTCGTCGTTTACTTAAAAAACGCTGCCTATGCAAAAACTGCTCAGTGAGTGCACAAACTTCTCATCTTTTTTTTCCCATATATTTAATATATTCCATATATTTTAATATAAGTCTCCATTTTGTGTTTTCAGAATGAACAATTCTTCAAAACAAATGTTCTTTTGTGGTTTTATCCCATATTCCTCCCTCCATCAAATACAAACTTTTCATCTTGACCTTTGTAGTCACAGCCATAAGGCCTTAAAACACATATGGCTTTTATAATATTCAAACTTGTTCTACAATTGTTTTCTATGGAATAGATCAAATATTTCAACACTTTCTCTATATTAAATTAGCCATCTTGGATCAAACACCTATCTTGGGTCAATTTCTTTTCAGTATATTATACAGTTTATATTAAATGCATATATTATGAGCAAAATGCCCAGTTTTCCTCCAAAATATGCGTCGTGCTCAAGAGTTTCAATCAACAGCTAAAGCAAAGAAGAAAACAGTCACTTGGTTTATTACTGTATATACAGTAACAGATAATATATACAGACATCAGTTCAAATTTACATATGCATAAAATTGACACACACATACACACAAAATCGTCAAATATGGCACTAGCAACAGCAAGGCCACAAGTGCAATCTGGAAATCCATTTGATCAACTGAATTCATTGTATGTGAGATCAGGTAAAAGGTTTTGCCAAATGCATAAATGTAAATGATAATATGTTGAATGTTTAGTAAGGAATGGGATTGTAATTTTTGGGGCTAAAACAAGCAAATTTCTTGAAAAAGCGAGGCTTTTTTATTGCCATCTTGTCTGGACACAAATAGAGATTCTTGATAAATCTAAATTGAGTGCAAACTTTGCCTTGATTTTCAAAGAGCATAAAGCTTTAAAATTACAAGAAATGTTGGGGAATATTAGAAGGGATATCATGAAAAGTGCATAGAGTAAAAAAACAAAAAAAAGTATTTTCCCCCTTATTACATTTCGCCACTTTTCTAAATACCAAAAAGTGACATGACACATCGTGAAATGTTTTGCCAGAGTAATGCTTTAGGTTTCATTTATACAACCAACACAATGTCTTTTCCGCCAGAGAAATGTACAATTACAGAGAAGCTTTTGGCAGATATTAAACGGAGCCTGTTATTGTTATTATTAAACACATGAATACGGTGTTATGGCAGTTAAGACTTTACATACGTAACAGATTAAGCCTCAGGATAGAAATGTGCCTATAGCGACACAGACGAGCGAGATGTTCAGCTTGGCAAAGTTATAGCCTTGCAAACAAGTTCTGCACCGCGAAACCAACAGGACTGGAACTTCAAGTGCCATTGATGTAAATATATGCTATGATCTATACATGCGTTTCCTGACAATAAGAGGCTCAAGAACACACACACACACACACACTAGAGAGGCCTTGTCAGATCGCTTGACAGACAGGAGTGTGTAAGATGCGTTCTGGTAATGTTCTGACAGGACACACAAATCACTACTGTGTTTGAAAGCTGTGTGTGAAATTGCTAATGGACCATATAATGATTTCATCAAATGACTTGGTGTGAGCAGACCACCTCTCTGTGTGATTCTTACACACGTTCAGGCCTAAAGAATCGCCGGCCGTGAGCCGTAACCCTCAGCGAAGTCCTCAGGACTCATTTCATGCAGGCATTTGGGACTGTTATAGTCAGACGACAGCCCGAAGCCTGTAAAGTCTTCATCATCCTCTTCAGGAACCTCAGGGTCATCCCCTTCTTCTGTGTTAGCAAGGTCAGTGGTTGTTTCGCAGTCTTTCTCATCTACAGAAATGGGGCAAGAGCCATAGCTGACTTCATTCAGGAGTGGTTTGTGTCCATCAGATGCCGTTGGAGAAATGGTGGAGCAGTCGGGTTGGGGAAGGAGTACTGTAGGAGTTTGGCTGGAAATAAAGCTCCGCTGCGTATGGGAAAGAGCAAACGGTTAATGTGATAGTCGTACCACTGAGATCCCCGAGTCAGCAGCAAGTCTGCACTAGACACGTCACAAATACAAAACAAAAAGGAAACTTTTAAACTCATAATTTACTGATCTTCATATCGTTCCGCACATGCACTGTAAAAACAAAACAAAACAAAACTACTACAGTAATCTGTTAACCCTCTGGGGTCCTTCGGCCCAAATGGACCCGAAGCATTTAAATATATATATTTTTTTAATCATTGCTTTATCGGAATGGTCCGAAATTTGGTGACTTTGTTGGTACTTGGCATATCAACACCCCAAAAAATTGGGGACAGGATTTGAATAGTCTAAGTGGTTGTAAAAAAAATAGTCACACTCAGGACCTTCGGGTCCAAATGGACCCGCATAGGAAATGAATGGGAAATTGGCAAAAATGTGAAAATACAGAGTTTTTTTGTGCGTACAATCTACAAATCAGCCACGATCCAGAAAAAAAGCACACAACAGTGAAGGGGTGAATCTATAAAACATCAAGAGTGCAAAACAGACACATCCACACACACACAGACACACACACTTTTATACACATACACACTAATAAATTCAGATTACATATGGGTTTTGAATTTTTAAAATGCTCAGTTTGTCCACCAGATGGCATCCATCTCATTTCAAAAATTGCTTTCATGAGGCCTAGGCTTGACTCTAAAATGAAATACAGCTTTAAAAAAATAAGAAAAAATAAAAAATAAACTTTTTTTTTTAAAAATTCTATTATATTCAATGGGGAAAAAATGGGTCATAATTATTGCATTAATATTAATTATAAATCATTTTTATTTTTGAAATTATCTCAAAACACCAAAAAAAGAAAAGAAAAAATATTATAAAAAACAAGTAAAAAAAAAAAAAGATGATTTTTTTTTAATAAATATTAATCCCACCCTTCCGGCCCATTTGGACCCGAAGGTCCTGAGTGTGACTCTGAAATGAAGGACCCCAGAGGGTTAAATGGTTAACAGTAAATTCCCTCACTATATGGGGAAACTACCTTACATTTCATGTAATGTTACAGTAAAACCATTTTTTTGTAAGTAAAATAAATAAACTGACATTCCCAGAGATCTTCTTCATATTGGATATTCATTTTGATAATTGTTTATTTACTTTTTTGGTATCAGTTATGCATATTAGGGTTTTCTTATGCTGTTAAATGAATGTTTATTGCATTATTTTAGTGTCATGTGTGTTACCATGAGGCGTTTTGTGACACTGAGCACCTTCTATATATATATATATATATTAGTATTTACCTCAGCTTGTGGAAAAGCAAATTGAGATGTCTTTCTCTTTACTATCATTGTTATGATAACACGATATTATGATGTGAACAACTAGTTGTTAATGTAATGACGTATTTAAATGTGCATCAGAGATGTTTCTCTCTTCTGTAAGTGCGGTGCTAAAAAAAATCACAGGAAAAGAGTGTCGAAGCGCATGATAAACCAGAAAAATCCAAATGCTTTATACTGAGATGAGACCAAAATATCACAACCTACTTTTAATAGCTCCATAAATTTGTTCACATTACCCAATCTAAAACAATGCTTATAATAAGTGGACGTGGCAACACTGCAAGAGCGCGCTCCGTGAAGAAGCCTTGCAAACAAAGTTAAAGTCACAGTTCCTTGACTGTCACCGCCATGATATTTTTAAAACAATAATATCTTAGTAAAAACCTAAAGTAATATTGACAAACTGTATTTCATTTGAAAGCTTACAATCTCTAGTTTTCATAGTTCGGTGGCTGTTTTTTAAAAATAAATTACAGAGGAGCAGTAATTTATCAATTTCCAACAAGAATATTTCATATTCATTAGGCATGTTTAGGCCTTTATTTTGAAATAGCAATAAACATGAAAAATCATGAAAGATTAGTAGAAACCTCAGTTTGTTTTCATGCCAAACGTTCAAAAGATAACACTAATTCAATTTTATGAGAAAAAAAGGTCTGAAAATGTTTTAAATATAAAGAAAAATGTTATGGATTCTCGATTTGTGATGCGGCTGCGAGCTATGACGCACATGTGTGCTCTTTTTATGCGTTTATTAGAGGTTGAATTCAAATCAAATACTGCCAAACCACCCATACTTCTTCTGAATAGGATGTCTACTTCATAAATTGGGGAATACATGGTTCAGATCACTCAAAACACATATGAAAATGGAGGCGCCCTTATATGGTCAGTAAGGAAGCTTGGCTGTCCAACTAGTGAAAAAGTTTGGTACTGCGCCCAAATAAAATCTCACTGAAAGCTAATAAAAGCTAAAAACACAACTTGTTCAGATTTTTGGCTTTCATTTTCTTGCAGTTTTAGAGTAAAATATATTTTGTATTATATATATACCGGTATATATTTATATAAAATATAAATAATTATATTTTTACATTGTACATTTTCATAAACTCAAACTTATATAACTTTTTTTCTGTTTCACTTTCATAATTGATTTCACTTCTACAAAAATCTGGGAAATGTCTTCTTTAAAACAAGACCTACCAATAGGTCTATATTCCAAAGCATTCTTGAATTACAACAATTTTAGTTTGGATAGTGATTTTCATGTCTATGCAGAAAAAAAAGGGGGGGGGGGGGTGCAGTTAAAGGGTTAAAGTCCCAGAAAATAACAAGGCTTAGGTCTCTGCAATGTTATTTAAAAAATAGTGGATAGCAAACAAGCGTGATGCCAGAATGTTGTTTCGCTTAACACAAAGTCAATCATTGCAATTTCGGGACAAGCCACGTTCCGTACAGACACGAAATTATAATTCAGGGGATTCATCGCCGTATTTAAATGCGGTTGACACTCCTGAAACTTTACAGTGTGTATGTATGTGGCTTACTAAAATGATATTCTTCAACAACAACAACAAAAGTGTCCCACATAGGACCAAAAGGCACAGGTTCGGACCAACATGAGGGTTAAATACACCATTTTAGGTGAAATATGCATATACCATATTGTCAGATGTAAAAAACAGAAATAGAAAGTGAAAAGACTCAAAGACACCAACCAAAGCTTCTGGAAGTTTGGGGATTTTGGACCACTTCTTGGAGATGACCCACACAACGCCTGCGATAAAGCAGAGCAACACGAACCCTCCTCCCAGCAAAGCCAAGATTAATCCTGTGTGGTCTACAGAAAAGAACATTTCAATGAAGCAAAATAGTGATATTCTCATAAGCTAAAGGTGAAGTTCCACTATCAACATCAGACAAAACTGGAAAAAACAACACAAGTTCTCAAATAAGTTGAAGCGCTCCTCCAACCTGCCATTGATCGGACAGATAACGGCTTAAAGGAGAACTCCGGCGCAAAATGAACCTTTGGTCTAATTACACATTGTTACCTAGTCAACCGTTATCTGAGATTTGTTTTCATGATTATCGAATGTAAATAGTTTTATCTCTAAAAACAGTTTAGCCTATAAAGCTAGTATAACGCTAGTATATTGGGCATCGAGTAATGACAAATAAAAATCGCTTGTTAATACCACTAACAAGGCTCAAAATAGCCCCACACTAACACGGTAGCATAATGAGGGTCCCTACCTTCAAACCGAAGCATTGAGAACTTTGTAAGTGTCCAGACAGTTTAATAAGAAGATATTTTAAACATACAGTCAACTTCGCGTATACAGACAGGAGCCATCTTTGAAATACAGTCTCTACCAGTCGATCTACGAACGCCGATCCAAGTGCGCTGGTGAGATGTGAACGAGCTATAAGTTGTGATAAGGTGAGCGCGAACAGCAGGCTTGGATCGGCGTTCGTAGATCGACTGGTAGAGACTCTTTTTCAAAGATGGCTCCTGTCTGTATACACGAAGTTGACTGTATGTTTAAAATATCTTCTTATTAAACTGTCTGGACACTGACAAAGTTCTCAATGCTTCGGTTTGAAGGTAGGGACCCTCATTATGCTACCGTGTTAGTGTGGGTCTATTTTCAGCCTTGTTAGTGGTATTAACAAGCGATTTTTATTTGTCATTACACTATGCCCAATATACTAGCGTTATACTAGCTTTATAGGCTAAACTGTTTTTAGAGATAAATTTATTTACATTCGATAATCATGAAAACAAATCTTAGATAACGGTTGACTAGGTAACAATGTGTAATTAGACCAAAGGTTCATTTTGCGCCGGAGTTCTCCTTTAAATACTGCTTTTTTCGGTATTGAATGAATTCCAAATATATTTCGGAACATTTATCTTGCTTAGGCCAAGGTGTTGGCCTAAGCAAAACCAATGTATATTAGGAGGCAGCATACTTGATACTAAATTTATTAATAATAATATATAGCTGCAAGCAGCGATGACGGGCCCAAGCCGGTGGCACCGCAACCCCGGTGCCTTATAATGATAATAATAAAAAATAATATTTTACAAATATTACAATAATAAACAGATCGCAATTCTGTTTGGTGCAGTTAGTGGCACAGAAATGAAATTCTTCACCTTTAAAATATGTTACAACAAAAAAACACCCCTTATTCCCTAGTGCAATATTAGAGTGGTGACTGAAACCATAGTGGAGATTATCCAGTGCACTCATTCAATCCCAGAATGCACCTCATGCATTTCACAAACCGTTAGTGGTTTAAGTGTTTCACAGTCGTCTCTGGTGCATGAATTTGACATCAGTGTAAAAGTTTAGAGTATGACATCATACTCTAAAGATGCACGATATATCGGCCACCATATCGGTATCGGCCGATATATGTTCATTTGTATTGTTACCGTTATCGGCGCATTACGAAAATTTGGCTGATATATTAAAGCTGATAAAAGATGGATTATTTCCTTCAGCTGAGACACTTCAGATGCGAACTGTTCAACATTATGGTTTTGACTCGCTTGAAATATGATTGGAATCACTTCAAAAAGGAAAATAACAGAAAAGTAAGTGCAACATGTGCAGCGCAAATCTCAGCTACATAAAATCATAATGAGGAAATTATAATTGTGTGCTTGGGATGGTGAGACTTATGTTTTTGTATTCAGGCTCTTAAAAAAAAAAAAAAAATTTGATATAGATTTATCGGCCAATATATCGGTTATCGGCTTTCAAATATAAAGAACTATCGTTATCGTGCAAAATTTTCATTTTGAAACTTAATCTTTCTCATGCAGTGACTTATGTGACATGGAAGAGTCAGTGAGGAGATAAGGTGATTTCAAACACAGCTTATGTGTGGCTTTATCTTGTGCAAACAAGACATCTCAATATCTGTAGCATTTTACCGGTGTGGGGCGTCAGCCGAGGCACACAGACGTGTCTGGAGGTGTGTGTAGGAATAGCAGAGATCTTCCCTTCAAACCTCAACTCCACACACTGTCCGGCCACGCTTTGGTTAAAGTGGATATCTGCAATGCACTGTTCATCTTCCCCCAAACAGTAGTCTGAAAACGTTTCCTGAAGACGGAGAATAGAGTGATTTCAGAAAAGAAGACTGTAACATGGAGGAGTGTTTGCGATTACACCTCTTTCAATGTTTTTTTGACTGCATTTCTGACCTGATCATGCGTGACTGTGTACTTGAATTCCTCGTTCAGAGTATCCTGCTCATAAAATAAGTAAGGGTGCCAAAAAGACACTTTAATCACATCTTTGTGGACAGAGGTGTTTACAGCTGGGAAGTCCAAAGAGCCTGGAAAAAAAGCACAATATTGCTTAAAACAGTCAAAATAACAAGGAAAAAAACTAATATTAAAATTAATCTTGCAAGAGACTAAGGAAGATGAATTCCAACACTAAAATGGCAAGGAATATCGCGATATCAAAATGCAAAAATATGTATAAGTGATGTGAACAATAATGATGAACAGATTTACTGATCAAAGCACATACTGTCATTAACACGGATGTTCAGGTGTATGTGTGTGCGCAAGAACGACATGGGAGTGAGTCAATGCAGACAGACTTTTCATTTTTCAACTCTTTTAAGTTTGGGAACAGTCATTTTCGGGACTACAGATGAAAATGAGCATTTATGCTATAATCTGGCTCATTTATAGGGTTTACAGGAGTGTACATTAATGTGCACCATCCCAAATAAATAAATTTATTTTTTTGAGTTTGACACGTTTTGCGATTAGAACTGTGATTGACTGCATTGATCATCTGAAGAGCGGCACTCAAAGTCAAAGCACAGACATAATTCAAATCCCCATATCACGTGTGTAGTTTTAGTAGTATGAAGATTCAGGGTTTCTTCTTCTATAAGTGCATTAGTAGAGGGAGAGATCGTGGTTTTAGTGACTGATATTACCAGTAAAACGGGCCTACGTTATTTATATGTAGTCAGGGATAGAGTCAAGCATGTGTGTCTAACATAATTATATATTTTAAACTTCAGAAACATGAATATCATGTGATTGGGGTCCATCACCAAGTCCAAGCCTATTCAAGTCCATTCCTGATGTAATACCAAAACCTAGCATTTAAATCAGCAGCACATTTTTGTTAACTTTTTAAAGTATCGCAATGTAACTATCGTGACATGAGTGTATCGTTACATGAGTGTATCGTGACATGAGTGTATCGTTACATGAGTGTATCGTTACATGAGTGTATCGTGACATGAGTGTATCGTGACATGAGTGTATCGTTACATGAGTGTATCGTTACATAAGTGTATCGTGACATGAGTGTATCGTGACATGAGTGTATCGTGACATGAGTGTATCGTGACATGAGTGTATCGTGACATGAGTGTATCGTGACATGAGTGTATCGTGACATGAGTGTATCGTGACATGAGTGTATCGTGACATGAGTGTATCGTGACATGAGTGTATCGTGACATGAGTGTATCGTTACATGAGTGTATCGTTACATGAGTGTATCGTGACATGAGTGTATCGTGACATGAGTGTATCGTGACATGAGTGTATCGTGACATGAGTGTATCGTGACATGAGTGTATCGTTACATGAGTGTATCGTTACATGAGTGTATCGTGACATGAGTGTATCGTGACATGAGTGTATCGTGACATGAGTGTATCGTTACATGAGTGTATCGTTACATGAGTGTATCGTGACATGAGTGTATCGTGACATGAGTGTATCGTGACATGAGTGTATCGTTACATGAGTGTATCGTGACATGAGTGTATCGTGACATGAGTGTATATCGTGACATGAGTGTATCGTGACATGAGTGTATCGTTACATGAGTGTATCGTTACATGAGTGTATCGTGACATGAGTGTATCGTGACATGAGTGTATCGTTACATGAGTGTATCGTGACATGAGTGTATCGTTACATGAGTGTATCGTGACATGAGTGTATCGTGACATGAGTGTATCGTGACATGAGTGTATCGTGACATGAGTGTATCGTGACATGAGTGTATCGTGACATGAGTGTATCGTGACATGAGTGTATCGTGACATGAGTGTATCGTGACATGAGTGTATCGTTACATGAGTGTATCGTGACATGAGTGTATCGTTACATGAGTGTATCGTTACATGAGTGTATCGTGACATGAGTGTATCGTGACATGAGTGTATCGTGACATGAGTGTATCGTGACATGAGTGTATCGTGACATGAGTGTATCGTGACATGAGTGTATCGTTACATGAGTGTATCGTTACATGAGTGTATCGTGACATGAGTGTATCGTTACATGAGTGTATCGTGACATGAGTGTATCGTGACATGAGTGTATCGTTACATGAGTGTATCGTGACATGAGTGTATCGTGACATGAGTGTATCGTGACATGAGTGTATCGTGACATGAGTGTATCGTGAGTGTATCGTTACATGAGTGTATCGTGACATGAGTGTATCGTGACATGAGTGTATCGTGACATGAGTGTATCGTGACATGAGTGTATCGTGACATGAGTGTATCGTGACATGAGTGTATCGTGACATGAGTGTATCGTGACATGTGTATCGTGACATGAGTGTATCGTGACATGAGTGTATCGTTACATGAGTGTATCGTGACATGTGTATCGTGACATGAGTGTATCGTGACATGAGTGTATCGTTACATGAGTGTATCGTGACATGAGTGTATCGTTACATGAGTGTATCGTGACATGAGTGTATCGTTACATGAGTGTATCGTGACATGAGTGTATCGTGACATGAGTGTATCGTGACATGAGTGTATCGTGACATGAGTGTATCGTGACATGAGTGTATCGTTACATGAGTGTATCGTGACATGAGTGTATCGTGACATGAGTGTATCGTGACATGAGTGTATCGTGACATGAGTGTATCGTGACATGAGTGTATCGTGACATGAGTGTATCGTTACATGAGTGTATCGTGACATGAGTGTATCGTGACATGAGTGTATCGTGACATGAGTGTATCGTGACATGAGTGTATCGTGACATGAGTGTATCGTGACATGAGTGTATCGTTACATGAGTGTATCGTGACATGAGTGTATCGTTACATGAGTGTATCGTTACATGAGTGTATCGTGACATGAGTGTATCGTGACATGAGTGTATCGTTACATGAGTGTATCGTGACATGAGTGTATCGTGACATGAGTGTATCGTGACATGAGTGTATCGTGACATGAGTGTATCGTGACATGAGTGTATCGTGACATGAGTGTATCGTTACATGAGTGTATCGTGACATGTGTATCGTGACATGAGTGTATCGTGACATGAGTGTATCGTGACATGAGTGTATCGTGACATGAGTGTATCGTGACATGAGTGTATCGTGACATGAGTGTATCGTGACATGAGTGTATCGTGACATGAGTGTATCGTTACATGAGTGTATCGTTACATGAGTGTATCGTGACATGAGTGTATCGTTACATGAGTGTATCGTGACATGAGTGTATCGTGACATGAGTGTATCGTTACATGAGTGTATCGTGACATGAGTGTATCGTGACATGAGTGTATCGTGACATGAGTGTATCGTGACATGAGTGTATCGGTGTATCGTGACATGAGTGTATCGTGACATGAGTGTATCGTTACATGAGTGTATCGTGACATGAGTGTATCGTGACATGAGTGTATCGTGACATGAGTGTATCGTTACATGAGTGTATCGTGACATGTGTATCGTGACATGAGTGTATCGTTACATGAGTGTATCGTGACATGAGTGTATCGTGACATGAGTGTATCGTTACATGAGTGTATCGTGACATGAGTGTATCGTGACATGAGTGTATCGTGACATGAGTGTATCGTGACATGAGTGTATCGTGACATGAGTGTATCGTGACATGAGTGTATCGTGACATGAGTGTATCGTGACATGAGTGTATCGTTACATGAGTGTATCGTTACATGAGTGTATCGTGACATGAGTGTATCGTTACATGAGTGTATCGTGACATGAGTGTATCGTGACATGAGTGTATCGTTACATGAGTGTATCGTGACATGAGTGTATCGTGACATGAGTGTATCGTGACATGAGTGTATCGTGACATGAGTGTATCGTGAGTGTATCGTTACATGAGTGTATCGTGACATGAGTGTATCGTGACATGAGTGTATCGTGACATGAGTGTATCGTTACATGAGTGTATCGTGACATGAGTGTATCGTGACATGAGTGTATCGTGACATGAGTGTATCGTGACATGAGTGTATCGTTACATGAGTGTATCGTGACATGAGTGTATCGTGACATGAGTGTATCGTGACATGAGTGTATCGTGACATGAGTGTATCGTGACATGAGTGTATCGTGACATGAGTGTATCGTGACATGAGTGTATCGTGACATGAGTGTATCGTGACATGAGTGTATCGTGACATGAGTGTATCGTGACATGAGTGTATCGTGACATGAGTGTATCGTGACATGAGTGTATCGTGACATGAGTGTATCGTGACACTATACTTTTATAAGTGTACACTTATACAAGTATAGTGTTTCATCATCCTTAGTGCATGCAAACCCTAATTTCACTGTAAAAAAAAGTATAATACTGCATCTATATTATTAAGTTATACTCAGAGAACTTACATATATATTTATGCTTTTTCTCATCATAATAGTCTTTGCTGTATGTGAATCTAATGGAGGCACTTTCAGATTTCTCTTGTCCAACATGTGCCGTCACATCCACAACATAATCATCGGCCGCATCGTGGCTGTAGTTGCTGATATCAAGGAACATCTGGGACGTGTCGACGGTCCGGCGATCACTGCAGATAAATGACACAGAGTGAGTGTCTTGTGATTAGGAAATGTCACGTGATTCTCTGAAATTGTTTTCGTCAGCTGCTTTTGACACATACACACACACACACACACACACACACGTACGCACGCACACTCACACACACTCACACGTACGTACACACAGTCACACACACACACGTACGCACGCACACTCACACGTACGTACACACAGTCACACACACACACACACACACACACACACACACACGTACATACGTAGTACACTCACTCATGCACACACACACGTAAGTACGCACACGCACACGCACACACACACACACACTCACACTTATGTACACACACTCACACACACGTACATACGTAGTACACTCACGCACACACACACACACACACGTACGTACGCACACACACACACACACACACACACACGTACGTACGCACACACACACACACACACACACACACATACGTACATACGTAGTACACTCACTCACGCACACACACACACACACACACACACACACACACACGTACGTACGCACACTCACACACACACACACACTCACACGTACGTACACACACTCACACACACGTACATATGTAGTACACTCACGCACACACACACACACACACACACACGTACGTACGCACACACACACACACGTACGCACGCACGCACACTCACACACACACGTACATACGCACACACACGCACACACACACGTACGTACACACTCACACACACGTACATACGTAGTACACTCACGCACACACACACACACACACACACACACACACACACACACGTACGTACACACTCACACACACGTACATACGTAGTACACTCACGCACACACACGCACACACACACACACACACACACACACGTACGTACACACTCACACACACGTACATACGTAGTACACTCACGCACACACACGCACACACACACACACACACACACACACAAACAAACACGTACGCACACACACTCACACGTACCTTTCATAAGGTTTGACCAGTACACTGAACCTCAGCTGTTCAGCGGGATTACTGTAGTTCCAGTAAAGCACATTCACAAAGTTGTGACAAACAACACTGACGTTTGTTGCAGGAGGAACTGAGGAAAAACAAGCGCCGGTTAGATTCAGATTTAGACATCATTGCAAACTCATGATTACAACAATTTCTTCCAGCATTGCTAAACAGGCACTGAAATGTTGAGGCATTTCTCAGACAGACGTCATTTCCCTGATGAAAGATTTTGAGGTTTGAATCATATTACATATGATGCTTACATGTTTGAAATGAGTTTAGCAGACAAATATAAATTATGGCTATATTCAAATGTCTTTTCAAAAATATATTTGAATAATTAAAGATGCACCGATTGCACTTTTAGACTGGAATAAGCTATTTTTATATTTCATCAGGATACATTACTCCCATCCCTCCATTGTGTTCTTAGATCGATTATTGGCAGTGTATAAACAGTTTAAGACAATACGTTTGTTTTTTTGCATGTTATTTCAGTTTAACGGGGTCTGAGGAAGTGGCTGCTAGTCACAGGAAATGCTTCTCTTGCACAATATTAAGATGTCAAACACACAGAGAGTAGAAACATTAGACTCCTGGTAGATTAGGTGCTAGGACTCGATCATTCATAGTAAACTGAGTGACAACATTGGTTATGACGATTACTTTGTTTAAATTATCATAATAAAAATGCTCATAAAAATTAGAAGATAAAAAAAAAAAACACAAAGCCACAGCTGGGAGATTTTATCGTTGATGTTAGACTATGAAATGTTACACCACTCAATAGTGGAAAAAACAATGTCTTTTTGACTGTTTTTCTTTATAAACAGTGGAATGAGCTGTTCTTTTTTTTTGTAGTGTTAATTGTTAAGCCATCTCACATCTCGAGTCACTACAGATTCTAGACATATTTCGACTGTGAGACAGTTGAGCAAAGCTCATAATGCGGTTTCTGAATAGTAATTGAGGAAAAAGTTGCCAAATTATCACTGAAAATCAACCAAATAAAAAAATCTGACTTGTAAACGTGTTTGAGAAAACTTTGTTTAAGGGAAGTGAAATTTAGAAAGCAGAAATCAGTTTTTGCACTTGAGAGGAAGTTTAGTGCTTTTAACACTAATAGTTTAGTTTTGATGTGAGAGTATTTCAATGGGAATATATATATGTATATATAGCCTTGCCACAGAACTGAGATCACATGCCATCTTAGTCCTTTTTATTTTGTTCCTCAACATTATTATTTAGGCTAAAATAAGTGTTTTATTTGTGCCTTGCCATGTGTGCAGGGCTTGTAAATCCGCAGTAGGCGGTTGCTTTTAAAAGCCTGTGTTTGTTTGTTCGCTGTTTATTTCGTCTCACGATGTCAGCCAGAGAAGCAGCGTCGCCGTCGAACAATGCTAAAGGCCACACTGATTTGCAGCTGTAACCACGTGTGAGGAGTGACATTTTCACACCCGCTCACATCAGACCTAGCTGTGGTTTTACTGTGACACATGTGTGAAAATAAAACCACGATATATAGCACCCATACTGTACATTCAACAGCAAACTCTGGCCAAGACACCGGCCGACTGACTGGCACTTTGGTGCAAACAAGAATTGAGAAAGAAATACAAGAGATAGAAACGAAGGAATGAAAAGAACAACAGGAAGGAAGTGAAAGAGCGAGAGAGAGAAATGAGAGAAAGATTGTCACGCAAACACAAGCAATCATACAAACAAAAGTTTGAGTCCTAAAGCCAAACTACAGTCATCCGAGATCCTCTGCAAACCGACACTATAGAGTTCAATAGAAATATAATACCAGCTTACTAGTGCTAAGTGCAACCTAAAGTGAGGGGAAATCTGCAAGCCATGAGATATGCATAGAGAAATGCAAGTACCTGCATGTAAAGTCAAAGTCAAAGTCAAAGTTTATTTATATAGCACTTTTTAAAAACAACAAGCGTTTAGCAAAGTGCTGTACACAACATACTTATGCAATCAAACCAACATGACCAAAATACAAAAAATAAAAAACAGTAAAACAATAAAACAATAAAAGAATAAAACAGAACTCTCACACGGCGTCAAATGCCAAGCTGTAATAATAAGTTTTAAGATTCGATTTAAAAATAGTAATGGTTTGAGACTGCCTAATGAACAGGGGCAAACTATTCCACAACTTCGGTCCAGCCACTGAAAATGCTCTTTCACCCCTGGTTTTTAGTTTCACACGCGGGACTACTAAAAGCAAATGGTCAGCGGACCTAAGCGCTCTTGACGGAGCGTACTGCCTAATCAGTTCCGTCATATACCTGGGAGCGAGGCCATGAAGTGATTTAAATACAAACATCAAAATTTTGAATTTAATTCTAAAAGATACTGGTAACCAGTGAAGAGAGGACAAAACAGGTTTAATATGTTCTCGCTTTCGTGTACCTGTCAGCAAGCGAGCTGCAGCATTCTGGACCCTCTGCAGCCTAGAGAGAGAGGCCTGACTAATGCCTATGTAAAGTTAAATTTTTGAAAACATTAAATTTTTGACATAGGACTTCACTAATGGATTCAACTCAACTAGATCAAAATTTTGCGATTCATAAGTACCTCCAGGGGTAAAGAGTATTACCTCTGTTTTGTTTTCATTAAAACATAAGAAATTTTTTGCCATCCAGGCCTTAATTTCCTCAAGACACTGCAGTAAAGGCGCTAACGTACAAGTGTCTTTTCTATTCAGAGGCAGGTAAATCTGGGTGTCATCAGCATAGATATGAAACGATATTCCAAATTTCCTAAAAATATGACCCAGGGGCAATAAATATAAGGCGAACAACATAGGCCCCAAAATGTAAAACTTTTAAAACTTAAAAAGTTACATTAATCTATCTTCAGATAAACATAACTAGAAATACTAAGGTTTTTATATAGCCTATAGCTCTGTTACGCATAAGTTTAGGTGATGACTACAGCTATTATTCAAATATTTTAATAATATATATAAATTACATATAAAAACTACAGCTTTGTTACCAAGAACTTGCATATTTTATTTATGTTTAATAATTCATCCATTGTATATAGTAACAACTTGATAATAATCACTGACTCCACCAGTGAACAAAACTCTTGCAGAAGCTCACGAATCATAAAGCATTTACACGAGTGTCCCTGCATACAGACGGACCGCCAGGAGCCTCGTTTCCGGAAGCATTTTGTCCACAGGGATTTTAAAAAAACTTCCTTGAATTGAAAGTAAATTGATTTGGCATCCTATCAAAGATGGGGTAAGGGATATTTCAAAAACACTGTGGGACAATGTTGATCAACCCAAACAAACACACGCCTCTCTTCCAAAACTCATCCTGCAATCTGGGGATATAGCGGCTGGGGATGTTAACGCTATCGGCCTGATAGAAAGAATCATTTATATTAAAGCCGATAAATAATGTATTATTTCCTTTAGATGCGCACTGTTTTATGATGATGGATCGCTTTTGAATCGCTTGAAATATTATTGGAATCAAAAAGGAAAATACAGTAAAGAAGTCTGTCATATCGGCATAAAATTATCATGAGAACATTTTAATTGTGTGCTTGGAACTTAAGAGTAACACTGAGTAACACTGAGTAACACTGAGTAACACGTGAGTATTACACACGCGAGTAACACTGAGTAACACTGAGTAACACTGAGTAACACTGAGTAACACGTGAGTATTACACACGCGAGTAACACACGAGTAACACTGAGTAACACGTGAGTAACACTGAGTAACACTGAGTAACACTGAGTAACACGTGAGTATTACACACGCGAGTAACACACGAGTAACACTGAGTAACACTGAGTAACACTGAGTAACACGTGAGTAACACTGAGTAACACTGAGTAACACTGAGTAACACTGAGTAACACGTGAGTATTACACACGCGAGTAACACTGAGTAACACTGAGTAACACTGAGTAACACGTGAGTATTACACACGCGAGTAACACACGAGTAACACTGAGTAACACTGAGTAACACTGAGTAACACTGAGTAACACTGAGTAACACGCGAGTAACACTGAGTAACACGCGAGTAACACACGAGTAACACTGAGTAACACTGAGTAACACTGAGTAACACTGAGTAACACTGAGTAACACGTGAGTATTACACACGCAAGTAACACTGAGTAACACTGAGTAACACTGAGTAACACTGAGTAACACGTGAGTATTACACACGCGAGTAACACACGAGTAACACTGAGTAACACTGAGTAACACTGAGTAACACGTGAGTAACACTGAGTAACACGCGAGTAACACACGAGTAACACACGAGTAACACTGAGTAACACTGAGTAACACTGAGTAACACGTGAGTATTACACACGCGAGTAACACTGAGTAACACTGAGTAACACTGAGTAACACTGAGTAACACGTGAGTATTACACACGCGAGTAACACACGAGTAACACTGAGTAACACTGAGTAACACTGAGTAACACGTGAGTAACACTGAGTAACACTGAGTAACACTGAGTAACACGTGAGTATTACACACGCGAGTAACACACGAGTAACACTGAGTAACACTGAGTAACACTGAGTAACACGTGAGTAACACTGAGTAACACTGAGTAACACTGAGTAACACGTGAGTATTACACACGCGAGTAACACTGAGTAACACTGAGTAACACTGAGTAACACGTGAGTATTACACACGCGAGTAACACACGAGTAACACTGAGTAACACTGAGTAACACTGAGTAACACTGAGTAACACGCGAGTAACACTGAGTAACACGCGAGTAACACACGAGTAACACTGAGTAACACTGAGTAACACTGAGTAACACTGAGTAACACTGAGTAACACTGAGTAACACGTGAGTATTACACACGCAAGTAACACACGAGTAACACTGAGTAACACTGAGTAACACTGAGTAACACGTGAGTATTACACACGCGAGTAACACTGAGTAACACTGAGTAACACTGAGTAACACGTGAGTATTACACACGCGAGTAACACACGAGTAACACTGAGTAACACTGAGTAACACTGAGTAACACTGAGTAACACGTGAGTAACACACGAGTAACACTGAGTAACACGTGAGTAACACATGAGTAACACATGAGTAACACTGAGTAACACGTGAGTATTACACACGCGAGTAACACTGAGTAACACTGAGTAACACTGAGTAACACGCGAGTAACACTGAGTAACACTGAGTAACACTGAGTAACACGTGAGTATTACACACGCGAGTAGCACACGAGTAACACTGAGTAACACTGAGTAGGGGTGGCTCGATACCACTTTTTCATGTCCGATACCGATACCGATACCACAAACTTGAGTATCTGCCGATACCGATACTGATACAATACCATACCATATTTTTCTCCCTCTTAATTAAGCTGTTAATAACACGTTTGTCAGGAGGATGCACTGTGCTTAACCTAGCCATCTAAAAAGCATCATGCTCAAATAGTGCAATAAATGTTCTACTCCCCTAAAGGAAGAAATACGTACTGCTTAATTTTTATTAAAATAATTTTTAAACAGAGCTTGTAGCAGCATTTTTAATTATTCAGCACCATTCAATTAATTAAATTTAAAGTCCAACTGTGCAAATAAAAAAATATATAATTCCAGTTCCAAATACTGGATGTAACACAAAACTCTATGTAATCATAACTTAAATAAGTATAACCTACCTTAAAAATAATGGTATCTCCATTATAAAATGTACAATAGAACAGAATAGTACAATAAGGCACTCACAAATTAAACTCTACTAGGCCATTACACACCTGATAAAGGGGAAAAACATTTTGGGTAGACAATCCAAGCTCTAAAGTTTTTCACATGTAACATCAGGGGTTCATAGGTGTAATTTGAGGGTGCGACATGTCCCAGCCACTTTTTCTCAGGATCGATATTGCCCCCCACCACTTTTGAAACATTATGAGGCACAGATGTAATACAAATAAATAAAACATCTCCATTTTACAGAGCATTAATTAACATAGTTAGACGATCTAGCGCTAAAATTTTTTTTTTTTTTTTTTTTCAAGCTGAGCGCTCGTTGCCGCTGCTATCAGTTGCATGGATACAGTTCTCTTGTGGCGCGCGCGCACAATCTTCACTTGGACGCGCTCCAATCTATCGCCGTTGCGGAGACTCACAAAACAGCATGCACACTTTTTTAAAATAACTCCACACAGCTGACATGATAATTGCTGACAGGTCTCACCTCACTCAGTCACGTTCTAGCTACTGTTCACGTGACGCCAGTGTTGCCAAGTCCGCGCTCCCTCTCACACCCCGAAATGCGATTGGCTATTTTTTTAAATACAATTGGGCGGGTTTTGTTGTGAAAATCTGGCGACCCTGCGTGCAGCTGCAGCGAGACGCATGTTGCTCCTCTCTCTTTACGGCATGTCTCTCAGGTGTTGTTAAGCATTTGTTTGACAGTTTAGGACTAGGTCCGTGGTCGTATCGGATCGGAATATACTCCCGCGATTCATACAATATCCGATCCAGTGATTTTGGCCAGTATCGGACTAATACCGATACCGAATATCGGATCGGCGCACCCCTAACACTGAGTAACACTGAGTAACACTGAGTAACACATGAGTAACACGTGAGTATTACACACGCGAGTAACACACGAGTAACACTGAGTAACACTGAGTAACACTGAGTAACACGTGAGTATTACACACGCGAGTAACACACGAGTAACACACGAGTAACACTGAGTAACACTGAGTAACACTGAGTAACACGCGAGTAACACACGAGTAACACACGAGTAACACGCGAGTAGCACACGAGTAACACTGAGTAACACTGAGTAACACTGAGTAACACTGAGTAACACTGAGTAACACGTGAGTAACACATGAGTAACAAGTGAGTAACACTGCGTCACACGCCCCTAATGCTGATTGGCTACACACGTTTGTTGTTGTTTGTTCGTGTGTCGGTCTGACTAATTTCCAAACAGCGTTTTTCAAATATCGCTTGCCCACCTTTAAGTTGGGCAAATTATGTAAAAATAATAATGGCATTATAATCAGGGTTTGAAATTAACTTTTTCACTCACCGGCCATTTTTTAGCTACAAATTTTTTAAATTACCGGCCATTCAGAACTTCTACTAGCACCAAAAGAAAAAAGAAAAGAAAAAAAGAAGAAGAAATACAACAGATTAAGACTGATATGTGCAGATTCTGTGCAATACGCTTTATTTAATATATTATGATGACTCACAAGTATTTGCGCTAAATCTGCTAAATTGGCTACACAAACTTCCCCAGCAGAGTGAGTAACATAATAAGTAACACGCCAAATTGGCGTTACCCGCCACAGTTCATTTTTACCCGCATTTGGCGGTCGGCAAGAGTTAATTTCAAACCCTGATTATAATAATTATAATAATGTTACAATATATAACAACACAGCACTGCAGATTTTCATGTCTATCCTCCATTACGTCATACCTGATGTCTGATGGTGGACGGCTGCACTGACCTCTCTTGCATGCTAACAACAACTTCTCTGACTAATGGATCGCTTCCTATAATTAATATTGCTCAGTCTCTACCAGGAATCTGGACACCGAACACAACTGATAACACAAGTACATCGCAAGGCGTTTCCTCTCAGATGTCAAATAGACATTTAGAAAAAGTCTTTAAGATGTTTACGGTTAAGAATGCATGTAAAACTGACTTTTTAAAGACATTTATCAATGTTTGACGTTTATTAGATTTCTTTATTACTGATCTGCCTGCAGCGTTGGGGAACTGAACTGAGCTGGACGATGACATCACTGTTTTCTCCAGAGCGGCTGAATATAAATTAACTAAATCAATATTTTTTTTACAACAGGAATGACCTCACTGAACTTACTTAAGATGGAATATGACACTATTTTCTTCTAGATCTGCTATATAGCAGAAACAAACTTTGTTGCGATATTTTCCTGTTATTACTGTAAAGATGCTTTGAAACACTGTACTGTAAATAAAGGTGGCTTGAAGTGACTTGACTTGATTAGATGCTTTCCAGACGAAGTGCTCTTTATAAGACACGTGTGCTGTCTGGGAATTGTTGTTTTTTTTTCTACAGAAGCATCTCATCTATCTAAGAAGCACATATCTAATTACACAGCTCTCTGGAGTTCTTGATTCAGACGGGTCGATCATGGCATTCAGCCATCAGCTATTCCCGTATATTTACTGTAATCAATGGGAATGCTGTATATCCGGGTATCTGTGCTAGCGCTACTATCACGTCACATCACAGACTTGCTCTCGTTCCCTACAAAAGCGACTGACGTCATCCTGCGCCTCAGTTATCAATCGTAGTGAATGAACATCAGGACTACAGTATTATTGCGGTAATGCATTGCGGTGTGTGTCTTGTTACTAGGTTGATTTGTACGTTGCAATGGACTTTTTCTTAGTGGAAGCTTTAGGATAATATACAGGTAAAATAATAAAATGGTGTTTTGGGTGGCTTACCAAAAAGCTATAAGCCATGCATATTCAATTCCAACAAGACCGCAACACATAATGATAACAGTAGCACCATTTTACTGTAGTTAAAGTGAGCAGCATGTCGAGTGGTTTACACCACAAGCGTTTATGATCATCTAGAGGCAAAAACGTCAAAGGAAGAGCTGCAGATGATGCAGTTATTATAACAACAGTAGCAGAAACACAGTGAGCAGTAAAAAGTCCAATTTGATACTTTCGCTAAAACACTGCAGAAAACAACAATGCTGCAAAAATAGTTATTTTATTATGACCGTTCAAACCAGATTTGTGAAAAGACGTTTTTTCATCTGCATTTAGCATTAATAATCAACATGGTAAGAGCATTTCAAAATAAATATATTGTTATAATTGGGAAAATTATTTGTAAATGCCAAGGAAAGACAACAAACTTTGAAATGACTAGTTAACTTTGTTTTCTGCTCATAATGAGGGCGTTTTGATTATAATGTACATTGTTTTTTTTTAGTATATACTTATTTTTAAGCAAAATATAAAAATGGTCCAGACTTCAAGAGGACAACCCAGAACACACATTCAGTATCTTTATATATGCAGTACAGTATATATGTATATATATAATCATTGAATACCCCTGCTATAGGCCCTATCAAACACTTACAAAGAGTTGCAGGCAGCGGCCTCAGTCATTAATAAAGTATATAGCTAGTATATCATAAAGTGCCGTTAGCACAGTAAACAATACAGTATTTGTTCTTGGTGACCAGGAGGTTTTTTTTTTTTTTTTTTTTTTTGTGGCTACATTACAAATAAAGTCCCTCGACTACGACTCTCTTATGCCATACTGAAAAACAAAACAAAAATATGAAGGAGATCATTTAAATGTGTGAGCGCATGGGCCTACATTTATAAACACTCGCTTATAGCACACATGCTCTGTAATAATTTTTTAAACAACAAAATGTGAACTATTTTGAATCTTAAGATATGTTATAGTCTAATTGACTCAGGCTATTTTTTAATAAATAACGAATTAACTGAAAAACACCCCAGACGAGAATGCATTTTCGGGCAGGGAATCACAACTGTAAAACACTTAACGTTACATTTCCCAGATTTGGGCAATGATATGGGAACCACAGGTCTGTTACCAGAAATGATCCCCGCATTTGAATAACAGCCAACAGCTTAAACACACTCAAGCGGCGATTATTTAAAACATAGGCCTACTGTATTATTTACTGAATATTTCAGAAATCACACTTCACATTAATGGACACACGCGCTCATAAACAGAGATAGATGACGTTAGACATATCGTTAGCACAAGCAGTTTTAGCAATATGATAGGCTACTCACCCAAACCAAAGGCACATTGACACAATAAGGCGTAAAACACCCCAAACTGGAATACAGGGTCCTTTAACATTGTCGCAAACCGGTTTTCCCCAAGCTCTCGGGCCGACTTCAGATGTGCGTCCGAAACCCGACCAACATTTCCTGACTCGGTCGCCTCGAGATCTGCGCTTTCCCTTCGCTCGACTGGACTCTTTCTGGGTGGGTTGCCAAATATTCAGATCCACCCTGAGTGTCACAGCGACGTTTCCCGTTAATCCATTATACACCGCATGCGTTATTTTTTTATTTAATTTGTAAATATGTTTTTGTAATATATGAAAACTGCTGACATGATCTGTATTTTTAAGCTGTTTCTTTTCGTGTTTAGTGTGATCTGGCAACCCGGTGGAATAAAAGATATGGTGCTTTCCACCTTATCAGGCCCTACACACACACACACACACACACACACACACACACACAAACTGGTGAAAGAGCTTATGTTTGGTAACATCAGTTTCGATGTTACTCATAAGCCAATAGATATGCTATTATGTATTGACACCAGGGTTAGGACTAACTGTCAGAATGTTTTGTGATATTTCTTTGTTATTTTTGAAAGTCAAGTTGACTACAAAACATCATCTCCACTGGAAAAAAAAAAAAGGTTTCAACAGTTTATGTAACAGTTTATGTACTGAACAGTGTGGAATGTTATCACATACTATCCATATGGATTTACCCAGCTTATTAAAAATGATGTGGGAACAGCAATTTACAATGTTTCTAAAACATCTTGTCGTGATTTGAATGTTAAAAGGTTACACTGTTGTTTTTACTCACAAAATGTTTTTTTGTGTGTATTTTTGTATTGTTGTTTTTTTGTGACCCATGTTATTTTGTAGGCTATTCTAATAAATAAGCTTATTATTAGGCTACAGCAAAAGTATAGGCCTACAAGTTAAAGTTCACAATAAGCAAAGTAGGCTACAAGCAATAGGCCTAGCATAAAGAAATCAGGTTTCAGGTATATAGGTTTTCAAAGTAGCACGAATCCAATGATACACAGCCGCTTTCTCAACTGTTTATGTTCACTTGAGACATAACTGGATGTTTTCGATGATACTCGCCAAGCTATCATGTATCATTATTGCTGTATTTAACGAGCACTGAAGTGAGATGTTGTGTGTTGTTGTGCTTGAATGGTCTAAAATTGCTTGGATGTTCAAACTGGCAAGCCTTGCTTTAAACACATAAAATTGACAAACTTTCCTGAGTTCTCTGGCTTCGGGGCTCGTGCGCTGTGTATGTGTGTGTGTGTGTGTGTGTGTGTGTGTGTGTGTGTGTGTGTGTGCAGTGTTGCCAGATTGGGACGGTGATTTCCAGCCCAAAAGCTCACCAAAACCCATCCAGTGCCCACTCCAAGAAAAACCCGCCCAAAATTTTACTGCCGAGATAATGTGATAAAATTTCATATGCCATGTCAAACAAGGTTGATAAGCACCATTTTTATCTCCTGTGTGTGTGTGTGTGTGTGTGTGTGTGTGTGTGTGTGTGTGTGTGTGTGTGTGTGTGTGTGAGTGTGTGCAGTGTGTGTTACAATGTAGTGCATTAGTTTCAGATTAACTAACCTGTTCAATAAACTATTTATAACATGCATTCACCTGATCAATATTGAGCATCATGGTATAAACGAACATAACTTGTGGAGCGCTCTCAGATTATGCTTTTATTTCTCATTTTCGACGGATGGAAACTGACAGTAAACAAGAGGATTTCTTATCCTGGACAGTATTTAGAAGGGGCATTGCTAAGCCAATGTAAGTTTATGGGATTTTTTTTATATGATTATTATTTATTCGAAGAATGTAAATCCGATCAGGTTTTTTTTTTTGCAGTTTGAAACTCCAGGCCCATGGTTTGTGAGTTTAGTGTGTGTATTAAAGCTAGGAGTAGCAGTCTAAAAATTTAGTCTCAGAATAATAATATTTAAAAATAACATTTAAAAATTTTGTCTTTCTCAAACCAACATAAATAATTAGGTTACAAGAACATTCTATAAATGTTATTTAAACAATGTTTTATCTTAATCTTTACAGAACATTGGTTAAAGCTGTGGGAAAAACCTGTTATAGCTGGGTTGCCAGATTTACTGCTGTTTATTAACACATTTCAGAAGTGAACCTATGAAACACACGTGACACTTTGCCCAAATATAAATGTGACAACTTGGCCCAACCAACACTTAACAACACAGTTGAAATCTAACTTCTTTATATAATCTCATAAAGAAAATCTCTATAATATAAACTTGTCTTAATGCCAGTGTTGTTTAGATGGAGTTTTAGTTTAGTTCTGGATGACATAATTCATTTTAAGATACTGAAATAGCCCTTATTGAATGAACAACACGTATTCAGTTTCAGGGAGGTGATATTGTTGGCAGGAAAATATAATTTGCTTGCAAGATCTGTCTTTCAAGGTCCTGTACATTTGATGATCTCTTGAGTTCCCTGCCTTGAGTCATTGAAGGAATAATTCTTAGAATTTCACAATAAGTTACAGGATTTACAATTATTCTTTGCTCTCTTTAGAAACTTTCTCACTTACGTAGATTCAGATTCATTTGGTTATTTATGTTTATAAATGTTGCAGGAGAAGGCATATGATCAGTTTGGAAAATATAGATAAAAAAAAGAGCTGCAAGCATCGTGAGAAAAAGCAGCATGACGTCCTCTCTGCATTTTCACCAGCTTTGTATAAATAAAAATATGTGATCAATATGACAACATGTTTTTCCATTACGTTGACACATCAAAATAATTTAACCAATTTCAACTTATTTTTTTTTATGTTTTGACTTGTAAAGCCAATTTGATTTTACTGAACTCGACTTTTCAAGTTGAATTGGGTGTTTTTACAGTGTTCCCTTGAAGTGTACAAACTGATCTCCTCTCCATTTTCAGAAACATTCAGTTCTATTATTTGTCACATCCGTGCCACCACAACCACAGCATTCTGCACTTCAGCACTTTTATTACTGTCTTTTAACACGTGTCAAACCACATTGAGTAGGAACTTGAAGACAGACACGTGATCGTTTTGGGTGCCTGAAAAGTTTTTGGCAACGGTCTCCAAACAACAAAACCCTGAATCTCTGAAGACGATGATGATCCGTGTGAATGGGGGTCATTTTGACAATGGTGTCGTCTGTAAACTCAAAGAAATAACTTCTCGGTTTTAAGCATATCGTTGTCGAGTACACAAACCCTTTTATATTGTTCACTCAAGTCAGCAAAGGGAGGAAGGGAGGGAGGGGTAGGAATAGGAGGAATACAAGGAGGGAGGAGGAGGAGAAGGAGGAAGGGGGAGGAGGAGGAGGAGGAGAAGGAAGAGGATGAGGAGAAGGAGAAGGAGGAGGAGGAGGAGGAAGAGGAGGAGGTGGAAGGAGGAGAAAGGAGGAGGGGAGGAGGAGAAATGAGGAGGTGAAGGAGGAGGAGAAGGAGGAAATAAAGGAAGAGGGGGAGGAGGAGGTGAAGGAGGAAGGGGGAGGAGGAGGAGAAGGAGGAAGGGGGAGGAGGAGGAGGAGAAGGAAGAGGATGAGGAGAAGGAGGAGGAGGAGGAGGAAGAGGAGGAGGTGGAAGGAGGAGAAAGGAGGAGGGGAGGAGGAGAAATGAGGAGGTGAAGGAGGAGGAGGAGGAGGAAATAAAGGAAGAGGGGGAGGAGGAGGTGAAGGAAGAGGAGGAAGATGAGAAAGGAGGAGGAGGAGGAAAAGGGAGGAGGAAGAGGAAGTGAAGGAAGAGGAGGAAGATGAGGAGAAAGAAGGAGGTGGAGGAGGAAAAGGGAGAAGGAAGAGGAGGAGAAGGAGGAGGAAGGGGAGGAGGAGAAGGAAGAGGAGGAGGAGATGGAGGAGAAGGAAGAGGATGAGGAGGGGGGAGGAGAAGGAGGAGGAAGAGGAGGAGAAGGTTAAGTATGAAGAGGAAGAGGAGGAATAGGAGGAAGAGAAAGGAGGAGGTGAAGGAAGAGGAGAAAGAGGAGAATGAGGAGGTGAAGTATGAAGAGGAAGAGGAGGAATAGGAGGAAGAGAAAGGAGGAGGTGAAGGAAAAGGAGGAGGTGAAGTATGAAGCGGAAGAAGAGGATTAAGAGGAAGGGAAAGGAGGAGGTGAAGGAAAGGAGGAGGTGAAGGAAGAGGAGGAGGTGAAGTATGAAGCGGAAGAAGAGGATTAAGAGGAAGGGAAAGGAGGAGGTGAAGTATGAAGCGGAAGAAGAGGATTAAGAGGAAGGGAAAGGAGGAGGTGAAGGAAGAGGAGGAGGTGAAGTATGAAGCGGAAGAAGAGGATTAAGAGGAAGGGAAAGGAGGAGGTGAAGGAAAGGAGGAGGTGAAGGAAGAGGAGGAGGTGAAGTATGAAGCGGAAGAAGAGGATTAAGAGGAAGGGAAAGGAGGAGGTGAAGGAAAGGAGGAGGTGAAGGAAGAGGAGGAGGTGAAGTATGAAGCGGAAGAAGAGGATTAAGAGGAATAGTAAGAGGAGGTTAAGGAAGAGGATGAGGAAGAGGAGAAGGGAGGAGGAGGTGAATGATGAAGAGGGAGAGGATGAGTTGGGAGGAGGTGAAGGATGAAGAGAAAGAGGAGGGGAAGGATGAGGAGCAAGAGGAGGAGGAGGGAGGAGGAGGTGAAGGAGGAAGAGGAGGTGAAAGATGAAGAGAAAGAGAAGGTGGAAGAGGAGTAGGGAGAAGAGGAGGAGGAAGAGGAGGTGAAGAATGAAGAGGAAGAGAAGGTGGAGGAAGATGATGGAGAAGAGGAGGAGGAGGAGGTGAAGGATGAGGAGGTGATGAAGGATGAGGAGGAAGAGGAGGTGAAGGAGGAGGAGGTGAAGGATGAGGAGGAAGAGGAGTAGGAAGAGGATGAGGAGGAAGAGGAGGAGGTGAAGGATGAAAAGGAAGAGAAGGAGGAGGAGGAGGAGGAGGGAGGAGGAGTTGGGAGGAATGTGAAGGATGAAGAAGAAGAGGAGGTGAAGGATGAGGAGGATGTGAAGGAGGAGGAGGGAGAAGAGGAGGAGGAGGAAGAGGAGGAGAAGGTGAAGAGGAAGAGAAAGAGGAGGTGAAGGATAAGGAGGGAGGATGAGGTGAAGGATGAGGAGATAAAGGATGAGGAGGATGAGGAGTAGGAAGAGGATGAGGAGGTGAAGGATGAAAAGGAAGAGAAGGAGGAGGAAGGTGAAGGAGGAAGAAGAGGATGTGAAGGAGGAAGAAGAGGAAGAGGAGGAGGAAGGTAAAGGAGACACGCCGTCTCGGATGAAACTGGTGCTACTCTAGTTGAGCATGCCCGTGTCCGGTGTGATTCTGAGTGAGGCTGAGCAACGAGTGCAGCCAATCATCAGTCGCTTCACTGTCGCCTCCATCAGGAACCAGTTCTTCACTCTCTCTCTACTGTAAGCTCTGCGTGCTGAACTCTGTGCTGTTACACACACATGTACTCTAGCTCTTGCACTATAGCTGGAATAAAAAGAAAATGCATCAAATTGACTCACATACAGAAACTTTCTGAATGCTTCCATTTTGTAAAAAAGAGTTACAGTAATCAGTCCTTCTATTTTTGTGGGACACAGAGACGATGGAGTGGAAGAAGGGGGAGAACCACAAGCAGCATAACTTACATATTACTGTTTTTTTGTAGTATTGTTTTGAATTGATCTCACCAGTGTGTAAGACTATGTTGTAGTGTGTGTGTTTTGAGGACTTGTGTGTCATATCTGAGGGCAAAGTTTGGTTTTTCAGCAAGATTGAATGGTTTTGAGTGGACAGCTTCGTTTTGACCTGAAAATAGGAAGTTTGGGGAAACGGGTAAAAGAAGTTAGAGATTTGTGTTCAGTTTCAAGAAGAGGAGGCATAACTTCTAGAAATGTGTTTGAGCAATCAAGAATAACTGTAATACATTCATTATTTACTGTAAATGATTAGAACAAGATATTTGGTAACTCTTTATTTCGATGGTCCACTTTAGACTGTCTGTTGACCACAAGTAACTTTGCAACATGCCAACTAACTCTCATTAGAGTATTATAGAGTAGGCTAATAGTAGTCTTTAATATCGGATAACTCTTTATTGTGATGCTCCTCAACAGATATTCTACTAACCCAAACTCTATACCTAACATCTACTAGTCTACTACAGTCTAGTTACTTGACATGTAGGTGCAATGTTATGAACTGGACTATCCAAATACAGTGTAACCAAATATTTACAGTGAGATGTAATGTTACAGTCAGAAAGAATAAACTACATACACACCATCATTTTCTCACCCTTAATGTTATTATAGGCTATTTTCCAAAAATGCAGCGAGATCTATGTTTGAATATGAAATGTATACAATTCATAAATGTTTTAAATGGTTTTTATATTTCTACGTGTTGCATATTTTCTGAAAACTCTATTGGCAGGTTTGACTGTGACATTCACCATAGTGTGACACACACACACACACAGACACATACACACACACACACACACACACACAGGTCAACATGTGTTCGATGAATCTGCATATTTGGCAACAGCGTCATTAGCTTTGACTTTACATAACAAACCTACTAACGCATGACTTGTTGCTTCTGTTGAATAATTAACACACATATTTGCATCCTGTTTGATTTGTAACACATAAAAAAATAGAGGATGATTAATTTTGCCTCCTCTGGTCATGTAATGTATTACGCCTCAAAAAAGGTTAAAAAAAAAGAAAGAAAGAAAAAAAGGGAAAGTTTGTGTGATTAATTGCATGATGTGAGTAGTAAGCTTGTTTGTGAGTATTCTGTCAAAACGCAACATTCAAATTTAAGGCAGAGGTGTAAAGTCCTAAAGCCAGAAAGTAAAAGTCCTGCCATATGTTTATATTTCACCCTCAGCCGGCTGGAACACACTCCTTTACACTCCTAACACACACTACTTTAGGAAACAAAATTCTAAAAAAGGACTTTTACTTTCTGAACCGGGACTTTACACCTCTGCATAAAGGCATAAAACTTATATTTTACGTCCTGTAACGGTTGAATATGCATGAATATGCAAATTAGCCCTGTCTCCACTCACTCACACCAGCTCAGAATAGCTGATACACTCACTCACCTTTACCGTAGTGAACGCAGAAGAGGAAGAGTGAATTATACGGGCTTGTCTACAAGTCCATGTATCAGAATGTGTTTTATGCATCGCTCTCTGCAAAGCCCGACACATAGCGGTAATTTATATGATTAGCCGTTGGCTTGAATACATTATCAAACAGATAATAATGTGTTGCTAATGTTACACAAACCATGTTCCCGTTCGCATCTCAGAGTCAGCCTTTAAAAATCAGCGTCATTAAAAACACTTTGAACATCATAGAAAGTCAGTGCAAGTTAATCCTAACATATACACTCACCGGCCACTTTATTAGATACACCTGTCCAACTGCTCGTTAACACTTAATTTCTAAGCAGCCAATCACATGGCGGCAACTCAGTGCATTTAGGCATGTAGACATGGTCAAGACAATCTCCTGCAGTTCAAACCGAGCATCAGTATGGGGAAGAAAGGTGATTTGAGTGACTTTGAACGTGGCATGATTGTTGGTGCCAGAAGGGCTGGTCTGAGTATTTCAGAAACTGCTAATCTACTGGGATTTTCACGCACAACCATCTCTAGGGTTTACAGAGAATGGTCCGAAAAAGAAAAAACATCCAGTGAGCGGCAGTCCTGTGGGCGGAAATGCCTTGTTGATGCCAGAGGTCAGAGGAGAATGGCCAGACTGGTTCAAGCTGATAGAAGGGCAACAGTGACTGAAATAACCACTCGTTACAACCGAGGTATGCAGCAAAGCATTTGTGAAGCCACAACACGCACAACCTTGAGGCGGATGGGCTACAACAGCAGAAGACCCCACCGGGTACCACTCATCTCCACTACAAATAGGAAAAAGAGGCTACAATTTGCAAGAGCTCACCAAAATTGAACAGTTGAAGACTGGAAAAATGTTGCCTGGTCTGATGAGTCTCGATTTCTGTTGAGACATTCAGATGTTAGAGTCAGAATTTGGCGTAAACAGAATGAGAACATGGAACCATCATGCCTTGTTACCACTGTGCAGGCTGGTGGTGGTGGTGTAATGGTGTGGGGGATGTTTTCCTGGCACACTTTAGGCCCCTTAGTGCCAATTGGGCATCGTTTAAATGCCACGGCCTACCTGAGCATTGTTTCTGACCATGTCCATCCCTTTATGGCCACCATGTACCCATCCTCTGATGGCTACTTCCACCATGTCACAAAGCTCTAATCATTTCAAATTGGTTTCTTGAACATGACAATGAGTTCACTGTACTAAAATGGCCTCCACAGTCACCAGATCTCAACCCAATAGAGCATCTTTGGGATGTGGTGGAACGGGAGATTCGCATCATGGATGTGCAGCCGACAAATCTGCGGCAACTGTGTGATGCCATCATGTCAATATGGACCAAACTCCCTGAGGAATGCTTCCAGCACCTTGTTGAATCTATGCCACGAAGAATTGAGGCAGTTCTGAAGGCAAAAGGGGGTCCAACCCGTTACTAGCATGGGGTACCTAATAAAGTGGCCGGTGAGTGTACATCATATACATAATTCACCCGCTATACATGTACACCACAATAATAGCATACTCTTTATGTTAATTTGTAAACCTTTTTTTTTTTTTACATTGTTCTTTAACACAGGATCATTCAGTGCTCAGATTTCCAGCAGCGCGTCCAGCTCAGGCTTTTATATGGTCATGGTCGAATCATACGCTTGCCTCATATTTTTTATTGACTGCCTCACATTGTTCCAGTTAACATTTTCCTTCTTGGCCTCGCGGCTCATGCATAGCAAGATGCTGAGGACACAGTCTTGTGGCGTTGGAAACCTCTGTGTATTCGACAAGCCCAACCCCACAGTCCATGAATGATCTCTGAGAGACGACTCAGACGAGTGGACCGTGAGATGGACGTGACAAACACTAGCAGGTACTTCATTTCACTCTCTCGTTCTTTAAATGTGACTTACTGTAAACAGTTCAGGACTCAAAGTCAATGTAAGTGTTGGAAAGCCATATGTGGACAGTGTTTATCTAAAGATAATCGAACCACTTTAACAACACACACAGGGTATGATGGTTTGACAAGACAGATGTTTTCTCAGATTAACTAGAGGAAACAGTGAATCATCACATCAGCTGCCAGGAATTCTTTCATTTTGCATTTAGGAGAAAGACTGAAACGCTTTATTATGTAGATCCTTTATTCCGAGCTATGAAAAGGATGTAAGGAGTGATGTTGGTTGAGAATGAATAGGTTCATGTTTGCGGTGTGTGAGAAGGTGAGATGGAAAGTAAATCCTGAACCAGTTCGGACTCGCTGATGAAGTGTGACACACCCTGTGTTATTCCATCAGGAGAGAAAATGGAGGACAGCTGCATGTGTTCTGGACCAGACGGGATAAATAGTGTTTGCTAACGGCACGTCACCTCCGGCCAGTTCTGTTGCATAATAAGAAACTCAAGCACAGTTTAAATCCCTGGAGGAAGAAGCCCGCCAATCCGAGACACACGGCTGTGCCGAGGAGTTTGTGTGAGAGTCAGGCTCAGAGAATCCAAACCTTCAGGTTTGAACTTGCCAAAGAAAGCCGATAAAAATGTAAATTACACTGTGTTTAATGATAGGCGTGAGTACTTTGAATGTAAAACTGTAAGAGACAGACAGTGCTTTAAACATGCGGATGATGCAGCTGTCTGTGAACTGTTGAAAATGTGCATTGTCTATTTCTTTAAATATTTAATGTAAAAAAAAAAATGTCATTGCAATTTCTGCTCTATTTCCAGAAACTGGCCTGGAAATACAGTTAATGTCAATAGAAGAAAAGGTTCCAAATAGAACTTTAAAGGGTTCTGTCTTCATATGTAGAACATTTTAGGCGTTCCCGTCTTTGATCTAGTTTTAATAAATTAATTTTGCTTAAAAATTTGATGAATTAAACATCTTGTAGACATACTTTATCACTAGAGAAAAAATAAAAATAACTGTTAAATATGAAAGTATTATGCGATCATTTAAGACATTTCTCCTTGTAGAACCTTTTTGGCATAAAGAGTTCTTTAAAATTGAGTCACGAACCGTAGAGTTCTATATAGAACCCCATTGAGTGCAGAAATGGTGTAGATTGAAAGGCTTTCTTCATTTTCAGAATTTTAACACGTTTATTTCCATTGTTAAAGATAAGGTAGGCATTTATTTTTATACATAAACTCTTTTTGTTATTCTGGTTGAAACTCTCTTCACATCCTGATAGCACTAAATTATAGAAGTGGTCTAAACATTAAAACATGGACATGTATATTCTGAATCTGGACCAAAAACATTCATCCAATCATTGCATCACTGCAGCAGTCAGCAAGAGCTCTGTCAGTTACGTTCATTATTATTGTAATGTTAAGTGATTTGAGTCTGAGTGTGCAGTCATGTGTTTTGGAGGAGGCGTGGCTTTAAAGGGAGGGCGGAATCTAATGCTTTCAAAATTAGCTTGCTATTGCTAGCCGCTCTGAAATTGCCTACCCTACCTTTAAATGGACAAACTTGTCATTGTGGACCACTTCATGTTGTCAGTCGCAGATGTGACCTGATCGACTGATGTGTTCACTGTGTTTCCCTGGATGTTGTTCTTTTCAGCTGAGACGCCAGCTCATGAACACCATGGCACCGCTGAAAGTGGGCCGCACATCAGACTGTCGGAGGACTGAGCTGGCTTTATTGTCCTCTCTACATCTTGCATTGGCTGACTAACCAATCAGAGCGCCACTCTTGTTCACGCATCACTGAAACACCCTGTGGGTTGCAGATTTGTCACTGGTAAGGGGATTGGCTCATTCCTGTGTAGATTTTGAGTTTGTAAGGCACAATCTGAGCGATGTTGATTCAAAGTATCCTTTAGAGAAATGAATAGCAACAAGCTCAGTGATAATCATGCAAGATGGCGTAACTATCAATAGAATTGATTCACAACTAAAATCAATAGTAAGCATATTGGATGCATCATTGGAGTGGACAAGACCATTAGCATTTCAAAAAAAAAATGACCAAAGAGCTTCGATATTTTTCCTATTTAAAACTTGACTCTTCTGTAGTTACATCGTGCACTAAGACAGACGGAAAATGTAAAGTTGCGATTTTCTAGGCTGATATGGCTAGGAACTATACTCTCATTCCTGCGTAATAATCAAGAAACTTCACTGCCGTACCATGAGAGCAGCAGGCGTAATGATATGACGCAGCGCCTGAAAATAGACCACCTTCCGTCAACACAACGGAACTATTTTCAGGCGCTGCGTCATATCATTACGCCTGCTGCTCTCATGGTACGGCAGTAAAGTTTCTTGATTATTACGCAGGAATGAGAGGCGTGTGAGTGAGAGTCCATCCCATTCCTGCACTCTTGCTGGGACAGTGAGAAAATATCTCACACTGGCTAGAGTTGAAACCATTCAGTTCTTTCAATTGATATAAATGAAATTACAAATATTTCACACCAAACCAATTATTTTAGATAAACAAATAAATAAAATGCTTTTCTCATTCATTGTAAAATAAATAACTAAATGTAATGATCCAATTATTTTAGATAAAAATCATCTGGCATGTTTTATAGATTAGAAGAAAACATACAGGTTGCTAACGGTTCACAAAATAAAACCATCTTACTTTTTCACCGAGTTGAAGAAGTAGTTCCTAAGGTGTCCATACAATATGAATGGTTTACAAAAGATGTAAAAGATGAGTTTAAAGTTGTCCCCCAGTGATTCTCTCTCCCCACACTTGACCGGAGTGGTGTGTGTGTGTGTGTGTGTGTGTGTGTCTATGTGTGTATGTGTAAGAAATGGGTGATATCATCGGCAATAAATTACTTTAGACCTCTCTGAATCCTGAAAACCTCTAAGTCACGGGGGCACGCTTATCTGTGTGTGTGTGTGTGTGTGTGTGTGTGTGTTACATGATACCCCTCCAAGTGAGGACAATATGTATCATATATTTCACACTAAAGTTGAAAAACATCATGCTCTATATAAATGAAATGGTTAAAATTTACATCTAGTAATTTACAAATATATTATTTCACACTAACTTAAGTTGAACAACATTCTTCATTTAAAAGTATATATTAATAAAATGCTTTTATCGTTTCATTTTTTAAATAAATAACTAAAGTTATTATTTTAGATAAAAATCATCCGACATGTTTTATAGATTAGAAGAATACATACAGGTTATGAACGGGTGTCAAAAATAAAATCATCTTACTTTTTTCAGCCGGTTGACGAAGTAGTTCCTAAGATGTCCATACATTTAAAGTTGAAAAGATCCCACAAGTAATTCTCTCTCCCCCTCGCTTGACAGGCATGCTGTGTGTGTGTGTGTGTGTGTGTGTGTGTGTGTGTGTGTGTGTGTGTGTGTGTGTGTGTGTGTGTGTGTGTGTGTCTTTTCAGCGGTCAGAACGAGACATTGCATGTGTTCGATTAGTGTTAATCTTATTTCATAGTATAATCATTAAAAGTTTAAATTATATCTTTTAAAAATACAAGATATTTTAAATTAAATTAATTCATAAAACAAATATGCTACATCGTGGAAAAACTTGACTATATTTTTTATTTATCAAGGTACATGTAAAGAACTTTGAGTTTTTTGGGCTCTCACAAGTCATCTCACACATTGTGTGAAATGTTCAATAATTCCTCAAGTAGTATCTGTGCGAAAATCACCACATAGGCCTATCTTTAGTGCGAGAGCACCAATGAAGACATTTAGAATCTGTGATGCCTCAGGCCAGCCCCCATTAGCTTCAGGATAGAGGGTGACAGAGCAGATGAGTCTCTGTGCATCGTGTAATGTTAGTCTGCCAACACCTTTCCAGAGCCAAAATTTTGTTCGTACTAAGATTATTTCAAATCATAATCGTAAAAGTTTAAATATTTTAAAATGAAAAGATGGTTGAAGTGAACTCTTTATAGTTTTAATACATTCGTATCTTCTATTTATCTTTTAGAAGATTACTGTAAGGATTTTGTTTAATTTTTATTAATATAGCCGTAATGATTTTTGTACTGTAACAGCATATTCTACCGTGTACACCTAAAACACGAACATCACAGAAAACTGCATTTTTACATTTTCAAAATAAATAAATAAGTAATTTTATATAATTTCTAAGCTGTTTTGCGGCTCCATAAAATCTCTATTTTAAAATTAAATTATAATAAATAAAGTATATAACTCAATGAATAATAACACATATGCTACTAAAATGTATTCATACAAATTAAACATAGTTTTATCTTAATTAATATATTTATAAATATAAATATATATATAAATTACATCGATAATTATAAAAAACTCCTTACATTTTCATAGAACTGAAGAAGTAGTAGAATCTAGATCTATGCAATGATAAAAAACAATCCAAAAAGCAAATAGTTTAAGTTGTGATAAACAAACAAAGCCCTCCCAGATCCTTCAGTGATAAGCTACAGGGTGAGATGAAGCTTCAGACCCGCACAGAGACGGAGGAGTTACAGGCCAGATGAGCCTCTGGGGCACAATTATGTCACAGCGTATGCAATGCTAGTCTGCTTTTCAGAGGTTTATTCAAATTAAATTCATTTAAAAGTATAATCTTAAAAGTTTAAATTAGATCTTTTAAAATTAAAAGACTGTCTAAATCAAATCTTTAAAGTTTTATTAAAATCATATCTTCTATTTATCTTCTTAGAAGACTTCTGTATGATATAAATGATTTGCATAAAGCTATTATTTTTACTAAACATCGTTTGTTAAAAAAATCAAATAAAATTTTTATAAATCAAGAACTGTCCTTTGGCGTCTTAGATCTTATTTCAAATAGTTTTTTGTCCATGCGACATGAAACATGTTGTCAAAGTTTGTCACAATGTTTTTGTTTTAAAAGAAATCCCAGGACTCTACATTGCTCTTATTTAGATTAAGTTGTATCATTTAGAAAATCACCACACATTTTCAGAGACGCTGCATAAGTAAAGTTTGTCTTGAGCGAATATTTTAATTTTACTCGTCTTAATTCAAAGCATGATCTTACTTTTTCTGCTGTAGCTATGACCTATTGTACGTATAAGATATATCATATTTACTTTTCTTGCATCTGTCAAACTATCCTTATTCATTGTGGAAGCACACAGGGTGAAACCCTTCACTGAGAATATACTATCGGTTATCTACTCAAAATATATGTAGAATTTTCAAATGCTAGCATTTGTTGATGCGACAGGCTGTCTGTTGGCCGCATGAACAGACTTTGGGGAGAGCTGATGAGACTATTCATAGATGCCACCTACGTCACTAGAAATAGAACGCCGCCATATTGACGACCGATCTCGCCCGGTGGCCGCCCAAACTGCCCATTTGAATGAGAGAGAAAGAGAGATACATGGATACAATTGTAATTTTAGGCTCCGATCCTTATTTGTTACCCCCAGTTTTCTTTTGTCCTTTATTATCTGCCCCAGACTTGCCCCAATTTGCCTTCCATGATATATATATATTTATCTTGTGCATAACCCCTCCCCATGGATCGCGAAGGCTTTCAGAGTAACTTACAGACGCGTATCAGCTGTTGCTGGATGGGTAAAAGACGTAAAAGTGCGGCACCTGGCCACCAAGGATTTATATTTAAAGGTGAACTCAGTAACTTTTTTACCTTAACCGAACAGCTTTGGAGTCATTGTAATGTTTATATTACTGATTTCGTGTTGAATGGTGGTCGTCTCGCACCCCCCTGGTGCCTGTGAGCCGCAAAATCACACTTGCAACTTTGGGCCGGCGAGCCGCCGGCCTCAGTGTTAGGAAGTATCGTGTGATATCAGGTCTCGCGAGGTAACGAATTGCTTTACGGCAAAAAACAGATCTGATAAAATTCTGATAAAATGAGCATCAAACAGAAATAACCCGGCGCCGTATACATGTGGTGTTCGAGACGCAGGGCGCGCGCAGCTCTTAAAGGGGCCATATCTTATTTCCACTCGTTACAGCGTCCATCCTACTGAACAGGTACCGGTGTACAGGGGGAGGGGATCCGGCCGTGAGTGCGAGCCATCTCTGCGTGAGTGCTATTCACGACAGCACAAGTACTCCACAGCGACTCTAGGGGTCGCTGTTTGACAAAAACGGAATTCTTACTTAGTTCTACTTTAATTAATGGAAATGTTGGTATTATAAAAAAAATTCAAATGTATGATTTTGGTGGTAGTTTGCTCTGACTAGGTAGCTAGTTGTTAGGTAGTTAAGTCTCAGCTGGTAGCTTGCCAGTTGTTAGCCACGGCTCGCGGCTAGCTGTCATTAATCTGGATTAGGCCTGTCGCGATAGTCAATAAATCAATTAATCGCACGATAAAAAAATATGCTCGATAATTTTTCCGGCCGCGATAATTTCCATTTGCATGCTTTGTTCTCCTCGTCTCTCTCTCTACCAAAGAGACTGGATGATAACTCTAAGACATGACTGACATATTTTACGTGAATACTCTCCAAAACGGACATTTAAACATGATGTTGTGTGTATTTGTCCATTCAGACACGAAACAGCTCAATTCATTACTCACGCGCTGTATATAGGGCTCTATGGCTGGACGCTTCGGGTCAGGTGTGTGCGCACAGAAAGATGAGACATGATACAATATGAGAAATACAATGAGAGACATTTCTTCTATCCTTTTCTTTTGGTATAGAATAAAATACCAGTTCGGCGTTCCTCTTTCGGCTGTTGTTGCAGCCAACTGCACAACATGTTGCAGGCATTACTGAGACCATCGGTCGTCAAGATGGCGGCGTAAAGCTACAGTGACGTCATGTGAACCGAAAGAATAGCAGAAAGCATGCCCCTTTGACCTCCTCGATTCAAACGAATAGTGCTCTCTAGCGCCACGCTTTTTCAAATGCGTGTTGCAACTACGGTAACCATTATGTGCCGTCGAGAAGAAAGCAGGCAACTTCTCCTTCATTAGCTCTATCCACCTGGGAAAAGCAATCCCGATATTTACCCTCGTTTTGAATTTGCCGGACACGTTTCACTTTAAATAAAAAAAATTTTAAGCTTTATTATGGGATTGTATTATGAAGTGCCGTGCAATCTTTCAAATTTGCCGGGGGAGTGACAAGCGCCTCTCACTGACCTCCTTGTGTCCCTTTCAGATGGTTTCAGTCAGCCGGCTCTGAACGAAAACGTGTTGTAGAAACGCGTTGAGGTAGCCTAGTGTTTTTTGTACCTCTCCGCTATTATAGTTTTTTCAAGATGGCGGAACGACATGGAGGCCACCATGGACTTACCCGTCAGAACATTGGCAGACCTAATTTTACACCAGTGAGATCATATTTGTTAATAAAGACATTGATTTTAGCTATAAAAATACTTTTTAAAAAAAACTACTGTACCTTTAATTTCAGATGTGTAAATTACAAAACTTTCAATTTTACAATTACATTTTTCAACCGAGTGAATCTACACATGGGAGATCTTCAGAAGTCATAACTTCAGGGGTCGATGGGGGTCCTGAGAATATTTAATTCCCCTCAAAACCAAAGATTAAGTTTAATGACACTAGTTTGCAACGGTCCCCCCAAAACCAAATACTTTATACGATTTGTATCACACTTTTCAAAGGGTAATCTTACTTTAAAGTTTGAACAAAAATGTAAAAGCACTTCTTCATGTTTGCTGTGTTCTGACACAATGTCATTAATTGGTACTATTTTCCTATAAATCTTCTTTTTAAAATATAATTTTCTTATTTATACAAAGGTTCAATTTCAATTCATTTCCTAGCAAGTATAAAGTAAAAAATATGATATATGATATGTCCGATGCAATGTTTTTGCAAAAGAAATATGTGCTGCAAAACTCCAAACAGTTCAGCTCACAATGACGGCATTAAGGATGGCCGAAAACGCGCGTAAGGTGGTTTTCCAGATTTTCCACCAAAAAACAAATACTGTATTAACCTTTTCAAAGATTAATCTAGCTTTTAAAGTTAGAATAAAAAAACAAACATATTGTTGTGTTCTGACACAAGTCCATTAACCGGTTCTTTTATAAATTTACTTTCTACAAATATCAGCCTGATAAATATGTACTTAATACACGATTAAACGAGGCAATCATGCTACCAAATACGTCTGACGCAATGTTTTTAAGAAAAAGCAGTGTTTAAAACCAGATGATTTTTCTTTTTGACAGACCTACAGAAACGCATGTTGATTACTAAGTTTCAGCCATAGTGCAAACAATTAGATATTCTCCTGCTTAGTATGTGTGTAAATAGTTACGCTTAAATGTTTGGGTGTATTTTGTCACACCATGGCGATGCACAGCTACCACACTCTAGCCTATGGACTAACTTTAAAACATATTCTTTATACAGGAATCACACGCGTCCAAAACATCCATGTAAGATTCAACAGACCAAATCACTAAGAAAAGCACCGTTTATAATAATAAATACACAAAAGTTCGCAAATGATGGTTTTATTACTATTCAGATAGCAGACGACACTGGTTCACATTTTGAATGTGTATCTGTTTTAGGTGAAGACTTGTCTTTGAGAGTCGTCAACATTCAGTGTTTATAGGAATAAATGACCATTAATAATTTAAGTGTTTGTACTCTGAAGTATTTCTGTTTGAGAATGTTTGACTAAATTGCAACTTTCCCTCTATCTACGATGTGGAATCACACAAAGTATTAACATGTTGTTAATATAAGAAAGTATTACTTAAGTTACTTACTTATAAGTAAGTATTAACACGAAAAGTAAGCGCATGCTGTTTTACACGTAAACTATTACAACGGAATCACATCTGACTATTGCACTGAGAGAGGCGTATTCATTAAGACTATTAAACAAAGTTTGGTGTTTAAAATTAAAATTGCACAAAAGTAAATGCTAGAGGTCAACTTGCTAAAAAGTAAATTCAGCGTGAGCCATTTAAAACAAATACGAAAAGTTATTCGTGAGCAGTTTTGAATGTTTGTAATTGACATCATGTTTCTTTTTGTTTTTGCACAGTTTGCAAAAACTATAGTCTACGAACGTCGTCAAACATAGGAATTTATGAAAAACATGAACCAGATATTTCTACATGAGATATTTCTTTTAGAACATCTACCTGCTACGTCTACGAAACATCGACATGAAAGATTAGTATTGCTGTTACCCATAAAACTTTTACGTTTCAAACTCGTCTAACTATTGCCCATTTCACAGCACAGTCATAGATACACAGTTATTTTGTGTATGTTGCTAAACAACAGTTAAGCTGGTTAAACAACGTGAAAGGTGGGATGATTCATTTTTATTCCGTCTACACCGATACTTTGACACAAGAGTTTTAGGCATAGGTCTTTTAGGCCAGATCCAGAAAACAGACGTTGTGTTTTATGTCTTAATAATTGTTCTTCTTTTTATGAAAACATATCGTAAATATCAATTGTTAGATAAATTATATCTAACTATCAACAGTTATATGTGAAACACGCTCAGTCGCATTAGAGTCGGATTCTTGTTTATATTGAACATTGTTATTGAACCGCTAGTGTTCTTAAATTGTTTACCACAGTTTCATTTTAACAACACTATCGTAACACTTATCGTATTTTGTACGGTGTTTTCTTTACAGTTTCACCCATGGATATCCGTTTCCTACAGTTAGCTGTAATGTTAGTGAACTCTAGGCCTTCTCTTTTTTTCAAATACGACAGTATTTGCATGAATTGGCTTGATTTAATAAAATGATGGTTTAAATCGCATTATATTATTATACCATACTAGTTTTTAAATTGCGCTTAATTCTATATTTTAACTCTTTATGCGAATATAGAATACTGCACAAGGATCTCTGAAATATTTTTTCATGTAAAACATCTATGCAGATCTATTTATGTTTCTACCAGGGACCCTCAAAATCTGGGCATACAACAAAACACAGTACATTATCAGAAAATTACTTTTGTCGCTTTTTTCTGAATAATCTCACCAAGTGCAGGTGCTTGATAACTATTATCAAGCAGTAATGACGTGTTTTTACGTGATATTGATATCACGTTTTAATTTCAACTCAATACATTTGAATGCGCTAAAGGTCTATAACTGAACGTCTTAATATTTGGTAAAAGTTAACTTAAAACCTGCGCAAAATACTAGGTGGCTTTAATCCTATATAGCTGTTTACGACGTCATGATGACGACGCCCCTATACAACTACTCGAGCGGGGCGGGGGCGGACCACTATCAGTTGTCCTGATAAACTCTACACAGAGCCCAGCGTCAGTTATCGCACACAACCCCTGGGTCTAGCTCTAATAGTCGCGGACTGCTGTGCTACTGCAACATCGATCAAAAGTAGAAGGAACATTGTTTGGTTGTTACACGGACTGTCAAAGGCCGCTTCAACCTTCCTGTTTGTCAGACGCAAACTTCTTTGACTCACACTTCTAACCCAAAAACTGTGTTAACGTACAACGCCTGGACGATTGTACTGTAAGGACCTCCAGGAGATTACAGAATCTTTCATCTTTGAATAGGGGACCAAAAAATCTAAAAACTTCAGAAATGGCGACGCAAAAGCTGATGGAGAGCGACTCCCCGTTGAGTGCTGTCGTAGCGGGGACACTGCGTCATCCGGCGTGTGAGTGCGGCACGGGAAAAGAGTGTCGTTTAAGAGCTGCGCAAGACTCTATGTTTAAAGATCATTTTAGAGGCCCGATGGTTAGCTTGATGCACAGGATCATAGAGGCTGCGTATGATGACAACAACGCTTGCGAGAGGGATACCAAACGTGTGAAAAATCTCAAAAAAGAAATGGATGTCATAAGAGGGTTGGTTGGATCTTGGACAGATGTTACCCCCATGTTTATAAACGGCAAAGAACCGGTCGGCGTAATCCTCAGAAAAGTTCTGGATGTGATGCATGAATCTTGTGAGGAATTTGAAGTCGACGAACTACTCTGTATGTGTACGTTTGTAACAGATCTCTGTGTGTCACTGTTGTCAAAAAATGTAAAAACAGATGCTGATGAAATAGTTGAAAGTCTGGTCAACTATGCCCTAGAGAAAAAACTTGATTGCGTGCCGCGACTTTTTATTATTGCTCGATCACCTGTAAATGTCGTTATTGTTTTACTTTACTATGTTGAAATAAAAAATTATTTTCTGATCATGTCCGAGCTCATAACTTATTCTATAGGATTATATATATATATATATATATATATATATTATATATTAGAAAGTAGCTAGGACATATTTTGCGCAGGTTTTAAGTTAACTTTTACCAAATATTAAGACGTTCAGTTATAGACCTTTAGCGCATTCAAATGTATTGAGTTGAAATTAAAACGTGATATCAATATCACGTAAAAACACGTCATTACTGCTTGATAATAGTTATCAAGCACCCGCACTTAGTGAGATTATTCAGAAAAAAGCGACAAAAGTAATTTTCTGATAATGTACTGTGTTTTGTTGTATGCCCAGATTTTGAGGGTCCCTGGTAGAAACATAAATAGATCTACATAGATGTTTTACACGAAAAAATATTTCAGAGATCCTTGTGCAGTATTCTATATTCGCATAAAGAGTTAAAATATAGAATTAAGCGCAATTTAAAAACTAGTATGGTATAATAATATAATGCGATTTAAACCATCATTTTATTAAATCAAGCTAATTCATGCAAATACTGTCGTATTTGAAAAAAAGAGAAGGCTTAGAGTTCACAAACATTACAGCTAACTGTAGGAAACGGATATCCATGGGTGAAACTGTAAAGCAAGGCTAAAGACAGAAACCTGGCTAAAACCAAACGATTACATTATTTTAAATGAGTCCACCCCACAAGATTACAGTTATAAAAATGAACCTCATCTGAAAGGCAAAGGGGGAGGTGTTGCTGTAATTTATAGTAATATTTTCAAAACCACTAAGCAATGTAGCTTTAAATATACTTCTTTTGAAGTATTGGTGCTTAATGTAAAAATATATAGTGTAAACGATAAATCACATTTGAGAATTCTGCTGGCTACTGTGTACAGGCCACCAGGGCACCATAAAGATTTTATCAAAGAATTTGCGGACTTTCTATCAGATTTAGTATTGGCTGCAGATAAAGTACTAATTGTTGGTGATTTTAATATACATGTAGATAATGAAAAATATGCTTTGGGATTGGCATTTAAAGACATTGTAAACTCAATTGGAGTTAGACAACACGTGTCAGGACCTACTCATTGTCGTAATCATACTCTAGATCTAATATTATCACATGGAATAGATGTTGATGCTGTTGAAATTCTGCAGCAGAGCGATGACATCTCAGATCATTATCTAGTCTCATGTAAATTACATTTAGCCAAGGCTGCAAAGCCGTGACCGTGTTATAAATACGTTAGACCTATAACTTCTGCCACTAAAGATTGCTTTATCAATAATCTTCCCAATCAGTTTCATCATCTCAGCATCCCAGATAGCTTAGAAGAACTCGATATTGCAACAGAAACGTCTAACTCTCTCTTTTCCAGCACTTTAGACGCAGTTGCTCCGTTGCGCTTAAAGAAGATTAAAGAAAATAGTCCAACGCCGTGGTACAGCGAGCACACTCAGGCCCTTAAGAGAGCAGCCAGAAAAATGGAGCGCAACTGGAAGAAAACTAAACTAGAGGTATTTCGGATTTCGTGGAAAGAGAGCTCAATTGCTTACAGAGAGGCTTTAAAAGCTGCTAGATCTGCTTATTTTTCAAACCTATTAGAAGAAAATAAACATAATCCTAGGTATTTATTTGAAACAGTGGCTAAACTAACGAAAAAGAAAGCTTCAAGCTCAGAAGTGTCAAAGCAACACGGCAGTGATGACTTTATGAACTTCTTCACTTATAAGATTGATAATATCAGGGACAAAATTATAACTATGCAACCGTCTACCACAGTATCGCATCAGGAAGTGCATTGTAGTCTCCCTGAGGAAAAATTTGATTTATTTGTTGCTATAGGAGAGGAAGAATTCTGCAAACTCGTTAATACATCTAAATCGACAACTTGTATGTTAGATCCTATACCGACTAAGCTACTGAAAGAGATGTTTCCAGAGGTCATATATCCTCTTCTTAATATCATTAATTCATCTTTGTCTCTAGGATACGTCCAAAAAACCTTTAAACTGGCTATGAAAAAACCGCTTGTTAAAAAACCACAACTTGATCCTACAGAATTAGTCAATTAGAGGCCGATCTCGAATCTGCCTTTTCTGTCAAAGATATTAGAAAAAGCAGTATCTTCACAACTATGTTCCTTTCTAGAAAGAAATGATATCTGCGAGGATTTTCAGTCCGGATTTAGACCGTACCATAGCACTGAGACCGCTCTCATTAGAGTCACAAATGATTTGCTCTTATAAGATTACCCTTTGAAAAGTGTGATGCAAATCGTATAAAGTATTTGGTTTTGGGGGGACCATTGCAAACTAGTGTCATTAAACTTAATCTTTGGTTTTGAGGGGAATTAAATATTCTCAGGACCCCCATCGACCCCTGAAGTTATGACTTCTGAAGATCTCCCATGTGTAGATTCACTCGGTTGAAAAATGTAATTGTAAAATTGAAAGTTTTGTAATTTACACATCTGAAATTAAAGGTACAGTAGTTTTTAAAAAAGTATTTTTATAGCTAAAATCAATGTCTTTATTAATAAATATGATCTCATTGGTGTAAAATTAGCTCTGGCAATGTTCTGACGGGTAAGTCCATGGTGGCCGTTGTAATGTTGTAATGGTCGTTCCGCCATCTTGAAAAAACTATAATAGCGGAGAGGTACAAAAAACACTAGGCTACCTCAACGCGTTTCTACAACACGTTTTCGTTCAGAGCCGGCTGACTGAAACCATCTGAAAGGGACACAAGGAGGTCAGTGAGAGGCGCTTGTCACTCCCCCGGCAAATTTGAAAGATTGCACGGCACTTCATAATACAATCCCATAATAAAGCTTAAAATTTTTTTTATTTAAAGTGAAACGTGTCCGGCAAATTCAAAACGAGGGTAAATATCGGGATAGCTTTTCCCAGGTGGATAGAGCTAATGAAGGAGAAGTTGCCTGCTTTCTTCTCGACGGCACATAATGGTTACCGTAGTTGCAACACGCATTTGAAAAAGCGTGGCGCTAGAGAGCACTATTCGTTTGAATCGAGGAGGTCAAAGGGGCATGCTTTCTGCTATAGTCTCATCAGCTCTCCCCAAAGTCTGTTCATGCGGCCAACAGACAGCCTGTCGCATCAACAAATGCTAGCATTTGAAAATTCTACATATATTTTGAGTAGATAACCGATAGTATATTCTCAGTGAAGGGTTTCACCCTGTGTGCTTCCACAATGAATAAGGATAGTTTGAGAGATGCAAGAAAAGTAAATATGATATATCTTATACGTACAATAGGTCATAGCTACAGCAGAAAAAGTAAGATCATGCTTTGAATTAAGACGAGTAAAATTAAAATATTCGCTCAAGACAAACTTTACTTATGCAGCGTCTCTGAAAATGTGTGGTGATTTTCTAAATGATACAACTTAATCTAAATAAGAGCAATGTAGAGTCCTGGGATTTCTTTTAAAACAAAAACATTGTGACAAACTTTGACAACATGTTTCATGTCGCATGGACAAAAAACTATTTGAAATAAGATCTAAGACGCCAAAGGACAGTTCTTGATTTATAAAATTTTTATTTGATTTTTTTAACAAACGATGTTTAGTAAAAATAATAGCTTTATGCAAATCATTTATATCATACAGAAGTCTTCTAAGAAGATAAATAGAAGATATGATTTTAATAAAACTTTAAAGATTTGATTTAGACAGTCTTTTAATTTTAAAAGATCTAATTTAAACTTTTAAGATTATACTTTTAAATGAATTTAATTTGAATAAACCTCTGAAAAGCAGACTAGCATTGCATACGCTGTGACATAATTGTGCCCCAGAGGCTCATCTGGCCTGTAACTCCTCCGTCTCTGTGCGGGTCTGAAGCTTCATCTCACCCTGTAGCTTATCACTGAAGGATCTGGGAGGGCTTTGTTTGTTTATCACAACTTAAACTATTTGCTTTTTGGATTGTTTTTTATCATTGCATAGATCTAGATTCTACTACTTCTTCAGTTCTATGAAAATGTAAGGAGTTTTTTATAATTATCGATGTCATTTATATATATATTTATATTTATAAATATATTAATTAAGATAAAACTATGTTTAATTTGTATGAATACATTTTAGTAGCATATGTGTTATTATTCATTGAGTTATATACTTTATTTATTATAATTTAATTTTAAAATAGAGATTTTATGGAGCCGCAAAACAGCTTAGAAATTATATTAAATTACTTATTTATTTATTTTGAAAATGTAAAAATGCAGTTTTCTGTGATGTTCGTGTTTTAGGTGTACACGGTAGAATGTGCTGTTACAGTACAAAAATCATTACGGCTATATTAATAAAAATTAAACAAAATCCTTACAGTAATCTTCTAAAAGATAAATAGAAGATACGAATGTATTAAAACTATAAAGAGTTTATTTCAACCATCTTTTCATTTTAAAATATTTAAACTTTTACGATTATGATTTGAAATAATCTTAGTATGAACAAAATTTTGGCTCTGGAAAGGTGTTAGCAGACTAACATTACACGATGCACAGAGACTCATCTGCTCTGTCACCCTCTATCCTGAAGCTAATGGGGGCTGGCCTGAGGCATCACAGATTCTAAATGTCTTCATTGGTGCTCTCGCACTAAAGATAGGCCTATGTGGTGATTTTCGCACAGATACTACTTGAGGAATTATTGAACATTTCACACAATGTGTGAGATGACTTGTGAGAGCCCAAAAAACTCAAAGTTCTTTACATGTACCCTGATAAATAAAAAATATAGTCAAGTTTTTCCACGATGTAGCATATTTGTTTTATGAATTAATTTAATTTAAAATATCTTGTATTTTTAAAAGATATAATTTAAACTTTTAATGATTATACTATGAAATAAGATTAACACTAATCGAACACATGCAATGTCTCGTTCTGACCGCTGAAAAGACACACACACACACACACACACACAGACACACACACACACACACACACACAGCATGCCTGTCAAGCGAGGGGGAGAGAGAATTACTTGTGGGATCTTTTCAACTTTAAATGTATGTACATCTTAGGAACTACTTCGTCAACCGGCTGAAAAAAGTAAGATGATTTTATTTTTGACACCCGTTCATAACCTGTATGTATTCTTCTAATCTATAAAACATGTCGGATGATTTTTATCTAAAATAATAACTTTAGTTATTTATTTAAAAAATGAAACGATAAAAGCATTTTATTAATATATACTTTTAAATGAAGAATGTTGTTCAACTTAAGTTAGTGTGAAATAATATATTTGTAAATTACTAGATGTAAATTTTAACCATTTCATTTATATAGAGCATGATGTTTTTCAACTTTAGTGTGAAATATATGATACATATTGTCCTCACTTGGAGGGGTATCATGTAACACACACACACACACACACACACACACACACACACAGATAAGCGTGCCCCCGTGACTTAGAGGTTTTCAGGATTCAGAGAGGTCTAAAGTAATTTATTGCCGATGATATCACCCATTTCTTACACATACACACATAGACACACACACACACACACACACACACACACAAACACCACTCCGGTCAAGTGTGGGGAGAGAGAATCACTGGGGGACAACTTTAAACTCATCTTTTACATCTTTTGTAAACCATTCATATTGTATGGACACCTTAGAAACTACTTCTTCAACTCGGTGAAAAAGTAAGATGGTTTTATTTTGTGAACCGTTAGCAACCTGTATGTTTTCTTCTAATCTATAAAACATGCCAGATGATTTTTATCTAAAATAATTGGATCAGTACATTTAGTTCTTTATTTTACAATGAATGAGAAAAGCATTTTATTTATTTGTTTATCTAAAATAATTGGTTTGGTGTGAAATATTTGTAATTTCATTTATATCAATTGAAAGAACTGAATGGTTTCAACTCTAGCCAGTGTGAGATATTTTCTCACTGTCCCAGCAAGAGTGCAGGAATGGGATGGACTCTCACTCACTCACACACACACACACACACACACACACACACACACACACACAGAAGACTAAAAGGTGCTGGTCAGCCACAGACTCGCTGTGAGAGAGAAAAACAATCTGGGATCTTTAAATGAGTCAACATCTTGGGACAGCTGGGAAAGTAAGATGATTTTATTTTTTGTCACCCGTTAGCAACCTGTATGTTTTCTTCTAATCTATAAAACATGAGGGGTGATTTTTTTTATCTAAAATAATTGGATCAGTACATTTAGTTATTTATTTACAATGAAAGTTAAAAGCATTTTATTTATTTGTTTATCTAAAAAAATTGGATCAGTACATTTTAGTTATTTATTTTACAATGAATGATAAAAGCATTTAATTTATATACTTTTAAATGAACCATGGTTTCATCTTTAGTTAGTGCACGATATTTTCTCACTTTCACCTTCCCGCAAATTTATAGCGGTATCATGTAACACACACACACACACACAGATGCAGATGCTTAGTGCGGTGACCATGGCTGTCATGAAAAAAGGCCGGTGAGAGAGAGAGAGTCACTCGGAGGAACATCTTTGGGGAACGTCTGATAAAGTAAGATGATTTTATTCTATAATATCTCCGGATCAAAGACAACTGGCATACCCTGGATCAAAGACAACTGGCAACTTGACGTATAATAGAAAGGTCAATAAGGCAAAGACAACTGTCAAAATAAATGATTATACACCCACATCAAAGACAACCGGCATACCCCGGATCAAAGACAACTGTCAAAATAAATGATTATACCCACAGATCAAAGACAACTGGCATACCCCGGATCAAAGACGACTGTCAACTTGATCGATCGATAGGTCAAAGGGTCATCTCTAGATCAAAGGGACCTCCGGAACACACTCCGGAAGGTCAAAGGTTAGCCCCGCCCACCTGTCAATCATCTTGACAGAAGTCGTAGGGTATATCTACTAACGAACGCCATTCATACAGTTCAGAAGTTCACTGAACTTCATACAGTTCAGCTCACTTAGCACGTCGTTCGTGGTTTGACTAGTCGAGACTGTTTTCCAAAGATGGCTCCTGTCTGTATACACGAAGTGGACTGTCTTTATCTTTATCTTCTTATTAAACGGTCTGTACACTTACAAAGTTCTCAATGCGTCGTTTTGCATGTAGGGACCCTCATTATGTTACTGTGTTAGTGTGGGGCTATTTTGAGCCTTGTTAGTGGTATTAACTAGTGATTTCTTTTTACTTATTAAATGCCCCCATTACTAGCGTTATACGCTAAACAGTTTTTTAGAGATAAAACTCTTTACATTCGATTATCATGAAAACAAATCTCAGAGAACGGTTGACTAGGTACCAATGTTTTATTAGACCAAAGGTTCATTTTGCGCCGGAGTTCTCCTTTAATAAACCATAATGTTTATCGCCCTGCAACACGATGGCGCGACTCGCTACGACAAGATCTGGGACACAATTGGATGGGGCTCGCCCAGGATCTCTTCGCTGACCACCTTTGGCCGGCGAAGACAGACCGATTCTGGTTTCTGGAATGTTTTTATTACCTTAGAATGAGACATGTATCTACATAACCGCGGGCACCCCCTTCTATGAAGGTCGACATGTTGTGACATCATGTTTCTACCGTAGCCGACAGCGAACACACAGCGCTACAGAGCGCGTTTCGTCACTACCTTGAAAGAGAAGCCGCAGAAACCTAGAAGCTAGCCATAAACACCGTGAGTAGTGACTTTCCCCTTGTCAGTGGTGTAAAATATGTAGTTGGATTGTTTCATGTAACTTAGTTCTTCTCCCTCGCTGTGTTATGGCTTTGCTATGTGGGGATAAATGTGCTGGTTACGTTTGTGAGACGGCTGATTAGTACTCTTCTCATTGACAGTAAAACAGTTACAGGAATCACCAACCCGTCGATCGCAGTCGACAAGTCGATCTTGTAAGCATTTTAAGTCGATCGCTTAGAGTTTTCAAAATCAGTGAAAAAAAGCCTATTGTGTGTAGTAAGTGGTGTCTAGGGGATGCGGAGGCGCGCGCTGTTACAATCATGTCATTTCTGCCGCGCGCACCTTTGGGCTCATGCGGACGCGTCGAGTTTAAACAAGGCTTAACGCTTTAACCCGCTCAGCCACAGTAACAGCTCATATTAGCCAACTAAACTTTTACTACCCTGTTAGAAAAAATATATAGTTGCATAGTTTCATGTGGTTCTTCTCCCTCGCTGTATTATGGGTTTGCTATGTGTGCTGGTTACGTTTGTGAGACAATCAGCTGATTACTAATATTATATTATATATTAAGACTCTTGATCCTCACCTAACTATGGCTTTGTAAACTTTATCCATGATGTGGTTTATAATGGAATACAGAAACAGTGACGTACACTCTTGGCTTACTCTAGCTATTCTCTGCTGTCTCAGACGATGATGTTTGTCCCGTTTTAGCCACCGTAGCTTCTTCGAAAGGGAGGGGTGAGCAGTGGGCGGAGCCCTTAGTGCAACTCGCAACCGAACCGCTAGATGCCGCTAAAAATCACACACTGCACCTTTAATGAATAATCTGTTATAATGTATTTTTTTTGGTCTGCTTACATACTTTATCTGTTTTTTTTAATGTTTTATATAATGTTTTTGTCTTGTTCATGCTGATGTAACGTCTACATTTCCAATAAAGTCTGATCTATTCTTCTGTCTTGCACACGCAGGTCTCACAGAATCCCTTTCAGAGATGATCCTGTGCAGTCAGATGAGTTTTGCCATGTTGTTCTGCATACTGTGGCTCGCCTCTCCTGCCGTCCTGCGCTCCGAATTCAAGGTGGCCTACGTGACCGAGCGCAACGTGTACATGTGCACGTGTGCGCAGGACCTGGGCTTCTGTGAGAAGATGAACTCCAGCGAGTGCAACAACTGTAAGGATCAGTCGTCAGTGTTGCAAAGGGCCGAGAACCCCAGTCCGGTTCAGAAGAAGCGCCTGACGGTGTGGTACACCTCGCCTCTGAACGTGGCCCTCCTGCTCAACAACTCGGAGGTCCGGCACCTGTCGCTGGTCCAGTGCAAACCCGACGACGACCAGCCCGTCCCGGTTGAGTACTTCACAGTGCAGCGTTTGGAGACGCTAACGGTCACATACCCGTTCTGGAGGCCCGGACAGAGTCACGACGTCTTCATAGGGAAAGACAGGGACGCTCTGTATCAAGAGGAGGCGAGGATCGCTGTCATTCATACCTCTGTGTTGACCGGGAAATCCGAGCTGAAGTCGTACACAGTCCAGACCAAAGTGGATCGCAGAGGCATGATGCCCTTCCCCGACATTTTTATGTCTCGCGTCGCGCTTTCGGAGATGAGGATATTCGTCACTTTTCTGTACTGAGAGAGGCATTTTTCTGAGAGTGGATTTTAAAGTCCCCCAGTGGTTAAAATCCAGCGTTTAATGTTGTTTATGTCTATGTGGTGTTTTAATGTGCTTTAAGACAAACCATGTGAAAAGTCATAAGTCGACAGCATTGCTGAGTATTTTCTCCTTAAAAAACACGGGTTTGAAATCGCTGGTGTTTCTGACGTCACAAACTACCTTGTAACCAATCAGATCAACGTGTGATCGTCAACCAGTGGATCTCTGAGCTGAGTGAGTGAGTGGAGGCGGGGTTCATTTGCATATTCATAGAACCGCGCATACTAAATATAGCAAGGGTGTCGAGTTACATTCAAGGAAAAAACATTTAAAAATGTCATTTTGATTCTCAAATATGAGTTTTAAGGGATAAAATGATTGACTACAGGGGGACTTTCAATGCTTCATTGTACTCTATGTAACAGTTGTTGCAGTCAATATAACACAAATAGCTGTGCATAATTAGTAATATATATACAGTTGTGGCCAAAAGTGATTTCCGGAGGGGATATTTGTTTTTAATGACCCTACAAGTTCGATTAAACCATCAAAATATGAGGAAAATATTTTCAATATTTTCAATATGAGGGAAGAAAAAAACACTTAATTTGGTTAAGGTATTTATCACACACAATTATTTGGCAAAAAAGGGAAACTACAGCTACAGGTTTTATTTTACTATGGAAAAATGCATAGAAAAACAAAAAAGCTCACAGGAAAAAGCATACATTGACTACAGCATAATCAGTTATTTTGTTGGTTCTCCTCATGTTTCTGTCAGCCTGGCCAGATCCGTACAATTTGGCATGTTTCATTGCGTTGTCATCACAAATAAAACAATCAACTCCAAGCACAACTACGCAATATGCTTACAAATCTTTAAAGGTGACCTATAATTCAAAATTGAATTTACCTTGGTATAGTCAAATAACAAGAGTTCAGTGCATGGACATGACATAGAGTGAATCTCAAACTGGACTGTTTTCGCGTTCTCATTTAATTCACGTTTATGAAAAACACCCCTGAAAAACGGTCGGTTCTCCACACAATACCGACTGTGACGCAATAGTCGGGATCATTAATATGTACGCCTCCAAATATTTGCATAATGCCAGCCCTCAATGCCAGGCGGAACTGCGCAGCCGAAGCATGGCAGTTGCTCAGTGTGGATGTACACATGAACACAAAAGTATTTTTTAGTTCCTTCATCTGAGCCTCTGAAGAAACAATGGGTTAATTTTATTTTCTCTGGAAATTTCCAAACATTTCACCGAGTGTTTCCTCAACTTGGGCCAATACAGAGCTGGCCTCGGATCGAGCTACCAAGCAACACTTTCTGATGTGTAATTGTTCAAGTTCAGACAGGTAATCTTTCTCTCAAAATCGTTCAAAACTGTTTATGCATCAGTAAGTCAAACCAGTGACTAAAATATCAGCTTCACATCGTTTCTTTTAGTAGGATGAAAATAATCTTATTTAAATTGTGAACAAATTATATACAGAAAGCGATCAGAGAACAATCTTTCCACACAGCGCGAGTTTATCTGGACACTTGCCAAACTCGTTATGAAATCAATGACGCACGTTACACTGCACAACGAAGCTCTTACTGTATTTACATCATCGTGTTTGCATTGGGGAAAGCAGAGAGAGTGCAGAAACTGCTTTGCAATGATAAGATCTTCATTCTCGCGATCAACACACTGTCATCTGTTCAATGCTCATCACGGCAACATTTTATGTGATGGGAATAGATCTAAATACTTTAAAAACATCTGACGATTCGTTAATCTCGATAGCTGTTATAGTAAAAACGTATAATAGCAGTAGTAAAAGTATTCGGGAGAGAGTTTCACATGTAATGCGTTGCTATTTCATATGCAAGCATGTCAGCCAATCACAGCAGTGGCCGCGGTTACACTGAATCCCACAGCCAATCACAGCAGTGGCCGCGGTTACACTGAATCCCACAGCAGACACGCCCCTTCAAACAGAGTGTTCAAATCAGAGGCTAAAAGCAGGCTAGGAAAAATGCCATTTATTTCTAAATTATGATTATTTTTTATCTAATAAACATACTAACATTATAAGGGTAACCCAGTAAACATTATAAAATAAAAAATAAAAACATTCTAGGGCACCTTTAACACATTTTGAATAATATTTTAATAAAGGCACTGTCGGTTTTCCTATAGGCCAGAAATCACTTTTGGCCAATACTGTACATAATACAATTACATTGTATGAATAATTATTACACACATTTCAAACACCAAATTCTTCCTTTCAGAATCAAACATTATACAAACTTTATTATGATAAAAAACAAAAACAAAGTCAGAACGAGTATTGCAATTTGGGCTTTGCACATGCACTGCTGTTTTATTGAGGATGTAATTCATTGATTTGTATTTACAATAATTATGAAATAGAATAATATTGTAATTTTTAAAAAATGTATTTATATAATAAAAAAATACCAAAGATCTGTGTGCTGCTGTTGTGCGAGACTCAAGAGCAGAGTCCTAGTCGGTATCGTTTGTAATGTCTGTCAACCCAACCCAGGCTCATTGGAGAAACATGTCTCTGGCGACATTTCTGCAAAACGATTAGGCTACGTTGCTTCTTGCACATTTCGCGAAACTTTTAAAGTGAATTGATCAGTTTATCCCACTCGGCTAAAAGTGTGTTCAGTTTTATCAGAAATTATTAGGTGAGCTACTGAACAAATGTACTATGTTAGAAAAGCCATGCATAAGGAGATGATGATGTCAAAAAGTATTAATTTACAAATCATGTACTATAATGACTCAAGACATTGTTCTGATGTTTTATTTCAAGACTTTTTTCAGGTTTTTTCCTTAAAATGCTAGTGTGTGGGACTATTTTTTTACGCATCTCATCCCAAGCCTCCAGGGCTAATTCCAGTCAGTCATTTGAGAACTAGTGAATGGAGGAAATGAGGCTTGAGCTATTGATAGTTATATGGAGAGAGAGAGAGAGAGAGAGAGAGAGAGAGAGAGAGAGAGAGAGAGATTTGATTTTGAAAAAAACTTTATTCACAATAATTCACACAACTTTTACAATAGAAACTAAAATAAATTAACACCTTAAAGCAACACACAAAACTCAATAACAAAGACAAATAACCCTCACATAAGAGGGGGGCGGGGGGGGGGGGGGGGGGGGGGGGTGGGTTGGAACTACAAAGAAAAAACTAAATCATCTTCAGAAACAACACACAATGCTCCACAACTACACCAAATCATCTCAAAACAAATCCTGCATAGTTTTATAAAACTTAAAATCAATCAAAACTCTTGATCTAACCAACATTAAAAAAACCTAAGTGATGCTGTCCTAAAATAAAATTCAGCAATTGACACACATTCCTCTTGTTCCGACTATATCTCACCCCCAGAATAAAAGTTTTTTTCAGAAAAACACTCTTTACAACATCTGAATATTTCTTTTAATAACCTAAATAATCGTTCTAATCTAGAACATTGCATAAAAGCATGAAAAACTGTTTCTCTTTGAGAACAAAAGGGACATTCCGAACTAACTTCTGGATTTAAAACAGAAATAAAAGAGTTTACAGCAATGATACCGTGAAGGATTCTCCACTGTAAATCCCCTGCCATCTTCGATAATGGCGGCTTATACAGAGATCTCCACTCAGGTTTTACATTTTCATCCAGCCCCAGAAAAGAGCGCCATGGTGTATCAACCTTTCTTTCAAAGCATGTCTTATTAAAAACCATAATATCCAACCACAATGATTGCCAATTCCTTAAAATAAGACCTGTACACTCATCAAGATTAGGTAGAAACTTCAGACAAGGAAAAAAATCCTGAGCATTGGGAGTGCTTTTCCCAGAGTGATAATCTTTTAACATTTGGTTCTCTTCATCTGTGAGAACTGATCTCAGTTTAAACAAAAAACAAGAAACAATACGAACAGATTTAATACCCAAAAATTGGGATGTCATCTCTGCGTTCTCCAAATTTGAGCCAGCCAAAGTCAACATCTGTCCTAAAGTGACAGTCCTGGATTTTTGGAGAGCAGAACTAAGCCCATGTAAATTTCCATTGTTCGTTATATCCAGACGTGCTCCAAGTATTAAGGGTTCCTCTAGCAGCCAATGAAGTGAGTATGTGCTGTCAGTCTTTTGAATGTGAAACAAACTCCACACTTTAAAAAGGTTTTTATAGAAGTACGGCATCTTTGAAAAGTCCATTTTTAAAGTCCCACTCCGATCATATTTTGAGCTATTTTTAAACACTCCCAGTGGTCTTTAAATTATGACTATGCCATTTTTAGCCAAAATCACAAAACCTGTGCCATTTTCTCGGACTTCGCTTCAGCAGAGCGGCAGTAGCTCATTAGCAATTCGCCTCTGCGTTGTGGGCGGAGCCGTTGGCACGGAGACGCCCCTCCCCCTGCCCGTTGCTGAGAGCTCTGTCTCTCCCGCTAGCTTACACCCCCAATACCGGTGGGGCAACAGTGTTATATACACGTTAATTATTATTATCCGAAGTTAATCAAAGTTATCACCGATCACCGATCATTATTTCACTCCAAGACGTCGCGTGTGGAGACGCCCAGTGGAGTTACTACGTCACAACTCCAGTCTATTTTAGCCGGCATTTTAGCGTCTGCTACTGATTCACAGCCATTTGAATGTAGAAATACTCAGAAATACACCTTTGAGCTTATTTTTCTCAAGGTATGTCCTCTAACATCAGAAAAATGCCACAAGAACATGTTAACACCTAGAAAAACATTATTTTCATCGGAGTGGGTCTTTAAAGAGTTCATCAAAAAAAGGTGTTTATCCAACCCAAAACCTCCAAACTGTTGTAATATGGCACAGGCAACAGCCCTCCAACTCACATCAGATGCACCGTCAAAAAATCTCTGTAAAAACTGCAACCGAAAAGCAGCGGTTCTGCTTTGTAAGTTCATGAGTCCTTGTCCTCCTCCTTCCTTGGGCAGGAATAAAACACTCTGTTGTACCCAATGTAATTTGTCCCAGAAAAAGTCCACAAGAACAGCTTGAATTTTCGCTAAAAGTTGCTTTGGAGGATCCACACAAGCCAACCTGTGCCACAGGGAGGATGCAACAAGATTATTTACAACAAGAGTACGTCCTCTGTAAGACATATTTGGAATCAACCATTTCCATTTTTCCAGACGCCCCTTAATCTTTTCACCCCTTCCCAATTTTTTAATCGAGTTACATCATCACCCAAAAAAACACCTAGATATTTTATACCACTTCTACCCACAAATTAACCCATCAGGAAGGTTTGGTTTGCCATCAAACCACTGACCAACCAACAGTGTCTCACATTTTGTCCAATTTACTTTAGCAGAGGATAACAACATAAAATCTTTAATTAATTTAAGTAAAATTTGTACATCATTTTGTCCACTAATTAAAACCATCACATCATCAGCATAAGCTGACAGAACAATGTTATTTTTACAATTGGGTAAAAATAGGCCGCCACACACCTTTTTTCTTATTTGTTGTAACAATGGTTCTGGCCAAAGAATACAGCATCCCAGATAAAGAACACCCTTGTCTTATCCCTCTTTGAACCTGGAAGGGAGCGCATAAGCCGCCATTTATCTTCAGTACACTCTCAACTTCACTATAGAGTACTTTGACCTTATCTATAAAATCTTGACTAAAACCAAAGGCCCTCATAGTCCCCCACAAATATGAATATTCGACTCGGTCAAAGGCTTTCTCTTGATCCAGAGAAATCAAGCCAACGTCCAACTTTAACAATTTTGAAACTTCTAATACATCACGAATTAAAGAAATGTTATCAAACATAGATCTACTACGAACACAATAGGTCTGGTCCGGATGGATGACCTGGTCCAACACTCCAGCCAGTCTGTTAGCTAAAGCCTTGGAGAGCAGCTTGTAATCGCTGCACAGAAGTGAGACGGGGCGCCAGCTCTTTATGTCAGTGAGATCTCTTTTTTTTTGGTATGAGGCTGATTATCGCCCTGCGACAACTCAACAGCATCATACCTTCCGACAAGCTGTCATTCAATACCTGTAATATATCCAGTCCCAGCTCCTTCCAGAATGATTTGTAAAAATCAACTGGGAGACCATCAATTCCTGGAGCCCTCCCAGACTCCATGCCTTGAAGGGCCTTATACAGCTCTCCCAAACTCAACACTCCTGAAAGGGCTGCATTACCCTCTTCAGACATCTGGGTAGTGATGGGGACGAGACCGCCTATGCCGAGTCCGAGTCAAGACCGAGTCTTTGAAGGGTCGAGTCTGAGTCGAGACCGAGTCCATTGGTTTTCAAATACAGTCGAGTCCGAGTCAAGACCGAGTCTTTGAAGGGTCGAGTCCGATTGGAGACCGAGTCCGTTGTTTTTCAAATACAGTCGAGTCCGAGTCAAGACCGAGTCTTTGAGGAAGCAAGTCCGAGTCGAGATTTTGTTTGAGGAAGCAAGTCCGAGTCGAGATTTTGTCTCGACATCAGTTTTGATATTCATGATTTAATATCACCCCAGTTAATAATCAACAGTTAGGCCTACAGACTAAGCTAGATTGGGAACTGTTTAGAGAAGCAGTCTTAACTAGTGATGGGGACGAGACCGCCTATGCCGAGTCCGAGTCAAGACCGAGTCTTTGAAGGGTCGAGTCCGAGTCGAGACCGAGTCTTTGAAGGAACAAGTCCGAGACGAGTCCGAGAAAGCAGAAATCGGTCTCGAGATCGGACTCGAGTACTACATCACTACATCTGGGGTAAGGAAGTGAAATTACGCCCCGACTCAATCTCACTTCAGCTTCTGATAAAAACCAACTGCTCTCCTTCGGATATCAACAGGGTCTATTAACAACCCCCTATTCTCAGAGCGCAAGGCTTGAATTACACGTTTTTGCCCATTTTTTTTTCTCAAGGCTGAAAAAGTATTTGGACGGTGCATCCATTTGAGCTATACTTTGAAATCTTGACCGGACCAGTGCCCCTTGCATTCTATATCCCATAGATCATCTAACCGGGCCTATTTCCTTAATCCAACTTCTAAATAGTACTTATCTCCAGTAGATTCAGCTAACTGTTGACATTTATTTATTTCAGTTTCTAAATTCTCCAAAGATCTTCTTATCTCTCTAGTTACGTTGTGAGTGTACTGCTGACAGAACTGTCTAATTTGAACCTTGCCAAAGTCCCACCACTGTTGTACTGATTGAAATTCGTGCTTTATATTTCTGTAATTCTCCCAAAAAAATTAAAAGAGTCCCTAAAAAACTTGTCACTCAGCAGAGAAATATTAAGATGCCAGTAAGCACTTCTAGGTTTGAGATAGTTTAAAATAAAACTACTTTGCACCATTCCATGATCTGAGAACCCAATCGGAATAATTGAACATTTATTAAAAATATTAAGATGATGCTTAAACCCGTAAAATCTATCCAATCTAGCAAACGACATTACATTATCTCTTGCATGAACCCATTTGTATTGTCTCTCAGTTCCATTTAATTGCCTCCAGATATCACATAATTCATGCTGCTTAATTATTTGGATGAGACGTCTTTGAGAAGGCAAATGAGGTTCAATGTGGTTTCTGTCCAGTACGTGTGCAGTACAATTAAAATCCCCCCCCCCAAAAAAGAAATATTCATCAGAAGAACAGTTTTGCAAGGTAGAACATAATGTGTCTAAAAAAAGCATCCTTTCAATTATGGCAGTTGGAGCATAAACACAAATAAAAACAAAAACATTATTCTCAAAACAGGCTCTTACTTTTAAAAGTCTGCCTTTAATTATTTCATCAAAATCATACGAAATTGGACTAAAACTTTTTGCAAATATAATGGCAACTCTAGCACTTATTGAAGTATGATGGCTCAGTACAGAAATGCTCTCAAACTCCCTTGCCCAATCAGCAGCATTTTTTCCATCACTATGTGTTTCTTGTAGTAATATAACATCAAGGTTTTTTTGTTTTATCACTTCATTCAACATGGCTCTTTTCCTAATGTCTCTGGCACCATTCACATTCAAGGTAGCCCGGCGTACTTCACTCTTAGCAAAGATAAACAAAAAGAAAAAAAAAACATCCCTCCAACACACAACAGATCATTAGAAGTTCTATCTCTTAATTTTTAAACATCATTATTGCTCAACTCCTTGTCTAAAAGCCTCACAATTTTCTTCAAACGATACACTTCTCTATTATTAAAACAGCCTTCTGTCATTAGACTTCTCGTTTTTTCGACAAACTGCTTGATGTCAGGGAAATATTCTTGAACACAAACTCCTCTTTTGTTTTTTTGTTGCCTTAAGAAACATCTTCCTCATTATCGTAACTTCGTAAAATATCGTAAAATCACTTTGAGAAAGCACTAGGCTACACTGGAGTCTGACGACTCACTTTCACTTTCAGTCTCCTGTTCCTCACTACCCTGCACATCACTTTTTTAGCAAGCTTTTTCACCCTGCAATTGAGCAGACTTTTTCCTTTTTTGGGGCACTTTGAACATATTTTTTTCCATCTCTGTAACAACACAATCCACCTCACATGCCCCCTGCAACAACGGCAAAGTCATATTCTCTGTTCCACCACATGGTAGTTTCTCTTCTGTGTTCCCAGAAAACTGTACCCCAATCATTACTTTTCCATCATTACTAGTATTTGTTACATCGCGTAACATACCTGTGTGTTCTCGATACGTCGAGGATGAACCAGCCTCAGCGAAGCCAGCAGCGTCCAGCCCCTCACCGGGGGGATCTTTCCCCGAGACCACCGACTCCGGCTCAGCCCGGCTCACCCCCGGCGCTTATCACAGTTCAACAAAACAGCCTCGGTTGCTTCACTCGTACCGGGAACAGCATTAACATTGTTTTCTTTGTTACCTTCATTTTCCTTTACAGTTTTTTACAATCGCTATGACAATTTTTTCAAGACTTTTAACAAATTTTCTAAACTCTTAACGCACCAACACACCTACAACACACAATTGGCAAAACGGTTAATTTCATGCTCAAAATCACACCCTGTAAACTACACTCCAACACTAATTTTCAAAAAACAATAATACACTAACACAATGCACTATGTCTACCAAAACACTAACACATGTGCTCTTCCAACAGGGACATTTAGTCAATCATAGCACAATGTCATAAAAAACACTAACATGAGATGGAATTAAGGAAACTGCATTATTTTATATACAGTATGTCAGGTCTGCCCTTATACAATAGACAGTATATTGTATTGTTTATACAGTAGATTGTTTTGCACTGCAGTTTATTTTGAAGCCTCTCTACAGTTTTGTTTTGTTTGGGTTTAGCAAATGTGTGCATTTTGTTCTCTTACGAGAGTATCTCTCGTACTGCGTAATAGCTTTACGCTAGGGGAAAAACTCTTTTCCGCGAGATATTGAAGCCAAAAATTATCCTTAATTTTTTATTAATGTAAAACGCTTTGCAGCAGCAAGCAGACATAGGCGAAACAGCTGGCGCGCCTATTGGTTGCTCTGCAGCAAATGCAGCAGCCTATCGAGAGAGACTCTGCGTGACGTAATGACCAATGGGGGCAATTCGCGCCCATATCGTCACGTCCCGCCAGAAGGGGCGTGGTCTCACCCTATAAATATGCTCGTTAGGCTGGTACAAGCTGATTTTTACCTCTTCAGCGAAGCACATGCATCGCTGGATCCGGAGTGAGAAGCCGCGCCGTCGAAGCAAGACTTTCAGCGTGACGAGCTCTGGAGTCGCTGGCCTCGCCGCCTTCAACTGCCGTACCTGCTGCGCTTTCCGGCGTTCTATATCCTTTCATACTCTGTGTGTATTTATTCTGTTGAGAGTGTTTGCTCGCTTACTTGACGCGACTCACACTTCTCTCACAAAAAGAGCTGCGTCTTTTTAAAGATGCCTTCCTGTGGCTCGTGCCGCGCCCCGCTCAGCGATGGAGACCGGCACGTCATCTGTGTTTCCTGCCTGGGTGAGGATCACGCTGCTCTCGCGCTCGCTGACGGCGGATGCCCTCATTGCGAGCTTTAGCCCATGGTGACTCTGAGGACTCGCCTGGCATCATTCTCCGAGCCTTCACCGCAGCCCGCCGTGGTGCCGCGCCGCAAGAAGCGCCGCGCCCAGCGCGCTCCCGAGCTTTCTCCAGCACGCCAAAGCTCGCCGGTTCGCACGCCAGCTTCGCCGGCTTCGCTCGAGTCGCTCACTGACGGACAACGGCCGCCGCCTGCCGCCGCGTCCATCCACGAGTTTGACGAACCCACCGAGGCGTGTTCTCTTCTGGCATCCGATAGTGAGGATTGGGCGAGCTCCGTAGATCTCCCCTCCGCTAGCGTTTCCCGCCAGCCCACTGGTAAGAGAGCCGGCATTGAGACTGAGCTGATGCGTCTGCTCTCTCAGGCCGTGGAAAGCATCGGCCTCGATTGGGAGGCGCCCGCGCAACAGGCGAGCTCTGTGGACCTCCGCCTTCTGTCCGCGAGTCGTCAAGGAAACGGGCCAGCATCAAGACCGCGAGCCCTAAAACCGCGGCTAGCTTTCTTTACGTTATAAGAAATCTACCCCGCCCCCCAATGGGCGTGCGTCACCGGCAAATGAGAAAAGAGTGTTTTTTAGTCCCCGCCGAGGCCGGACTAATCTCCATTTCTTAAACATTTCTCAGCTCCTAGTTTGAGCGGCTGAAAATGTCATTATTGCAGCAATGAGCCTGTTGTATGACACGCACACCTGCATACAAACGCCGACACACACAAAACTGTGATGACACTCTCTTATCTGCTTGCGCTAGTGTAGTTCTCCCTGTTGCCCAGTGGCGGAACCCTAAGCTTTCACGCGGGAGACCCGTGTTCGATCCCGGCTCTCGCAGCAGATAAAAATTTAGTCTCGCCGCGGCCAGACTTCCACCAAAAACTTTTCGCTCGTTCAGTTCCAGAAAATGCGACTGTTCCAGTGTATTTTGCAGTAAACAAGCTGGTACCACGGCCCGCTTGCCTGCACATAAAGGCCGTTTCCACGGCAACCTAGAAAAATCATGTGATCATTGTATTTCTGGTTTTCCGGCCACAGCCGATGGTGTTATAAGTGTAATAAAATGCTCACAGCCCAGTGTTCATTTCTACACACAAACACAGCCCGCCACGGTACAGGGCTCACACAAATGAAATCGACGCATGTCAATTGTGCATTAAATGTAGTGAATGTGCCCACAACCCAGTGCCCACAAACACTACCACGGTTTCTGTAAAACGAAACCAACACAAGTCTTCCTAGCCTCCTAGGAAATCGACGGTGTTTCAGTCTTGCCATGGCCAGACTTCCACTGAAATTTTCGCTCGTTCAGTTCCAGAAAATGTGACTGTTCCAGTGTATTTTGCAGTAAGCAAGCCAGTACCATGCCCGCTTGCCTGCACACAAATGCTGTTCCCACGGCGACCCAGATAAATCACATAAATGGTGTATTTTCTGCTATTCCGGCCACAGCCGATGGTGTTATGAGTGTATTTAAAATGCCCACAACCCAGGGCTCATTTCTAGACACAAACACAGCCCGCAAAAATGCAGGGCTCGCACAAACAAAATCGCCTCATGTCGATTGTGCACTAAATGTAGTGAATGTGCCTACGTCTCAGTGCCCACAAACACTACACACCACATGTCCCACGGGTTCTGTGAAAACGAAACCAACATGCAGTCAGTCAGCTCAGGCCGACGGTGTTTTTCAGTGCAGTAAATGTGCCCGCTGTCCTGCGCCCACATTCACTCACAGACATGTTAAGCCCCACGGGGCTCGCCCCGCTCTCTCTCCCTCAGCAAACTGCTATAAGGGTTTTGAGCGCGGCCAGGCTGCCCGCCGCGATCGGCGCGCCCCCCGCCTCACACACTGTAAACACAGTGTCTGCGTTACAGCACGCCGGAGCTCTCTTGCCGTCACTATGTCTCGGCCAGAGCCCAGATCTCATTCTACCCCTAGCTATTCACGCGAAAGTGTGGGCACAGCTTCCTGGGGTATCGGAATGGGTGCTGAACACTATAAAAAGAGGCAATTCGCTACAGTTCGCTCGACGCCCCCGCCGTTATACGGCGCGCGTCGAGACGACGGTGGAAAACGAAGTATCTCATCTACTTCGAGCCGAGATAGCGAAACTACTGAGCAAAGGTGCTATAGAACCTTTATCTCAAGCTCAGAGCAAAGGGGGCCTACACAGCAGATATTTTCTGGTACCGAAAAAAGATGGAGGTCTCAGACCCATTTTAGATCTGCGACAGCTGAACAGAGCGCTTGTGAAGCGCCAGTTCAGAATGCTTACGACCAGGAAAATCCTCGCGCAAGTGCGCCACGGGGACTGGTTTATGTCAATAGATCTGAAAGACGCCTATTTCCAAATACAAATAGCGTCCCATCACAGGCGATTCTTGAGATTCGCTTTCGAGGGCCAGGCATATCGATACACAGTCCTGCCGTTCGGCCTGTCCCTAGCACCTCGTACATTCACGAAGTGCATGGACGCGGCGCTCGCACCCCTGAGACTTCAGGGCATGCGAGTCCTGAACTACTTGGACGATTGGCTGATTCTAGCTCGATCACGATCGGAGCTCATAGAACACAGGGCCGCATTACTCGAGCACCTCGAGGAGCTGGGCCTCACAGTCAATTGGGCGAAGAGCTCACTGTCTCCCAGTCAGAAAATTTCCTTTCTGGGAACCGTGTTGGACTCGCTGTCCATGACGGCACGCCTGTCACCAGAGCGCGGGCTAAATATTCAGCGCGGCGCGAAATCCTTCCGCCACGCCGCGATAGTTCCGCTCAAAAGGTTTCAGAAAATGTTGGGGCTGATGGCCTCAGCAGCCTCTGTACTCCAGTTGGGCTTGCTCCGCATGCGCCCACTGCAGATGTGGCTGAAAGCGCGGGTTCCACCCAGGGCATGGACAGCGGGTCTGTTTCGCCTCAGGGTCGACCTTCAGTGTGTTTCAGCTCTGGAACCCTGGAAAATAACCGACTGGTATCAGTCAGGTGTGAGTCTGAGGACCGCTTCGAGTGTGGAGGTGGTGTCTACGGACGCCTCCACCTCGGGGTGGGGAGCGCTGCTCGAGGGCAGACCGCTAGCTGGCCTGTGGTCAGAACGGGAAAAGCTCCTTCACATAAACTGCTTGGAGATGATAGCAGTCGACAAAGCGCTACGGCGTTTTTGTCCCCAGGTAACAGGCCACCACGTCTTGGTCCGGTCGGACAACATGTCAGTGGTGGCATACATAAATCGCCAGGGCGGCGTCAGGTCACGAAACCTTCACAGGCTGACAGAACGCCTCCTGGTCTGGGCTCAGCACAACCTGCTCTCACTGAGAGCAGCGCACGTGCCTGGTCACCTGAATGTGGGACCAGACAGACTGTCCAGGAACAATGTTCCAGCAGGGGAATGGTCGCTGCACCCGCAGACGGTCCAGCTGCTGTGGAAAACGTTCGGCAGAGCACAGGTGGACCTATTCGCGTCCCACGAAAATGCTCATTGCCCGGAGTTTTTCTCGAAAAGCAAGGACGCGCTGGCTCATGTTTGGCCCCGCTGCCCCCTATATGCTTTTCCTCCTGTCTCGCTCCTGCCTCAGGTGTTGGAACGAATCAGGGAGAACGGATGCCCAGTGCTGCTCGTAGCTCCGCTCTGGACAAACCAGACGTGGTTCCCTGCCCTGATGCAGCTGACCAGCACTGCCCCATGGCCTGTACCATTGAGGAGAGACCTCCTCTCTCAGGCGGAGGGCTCGATTTGGCACCCTCGCCCGGAATTGTGGTCCCTGCACGCATGGGCCATCAACGGGTACCCGCTAGCCTCCCAGAAGGAGTGTTAAACATGATCGCGCAGGCTAGAGCTCCGTCTACCAGGCGGCTCTACTCCTCGAAATGGTCTGTTTTCTCTGCATGGTGTCAAGCCCAGAGCTTTTCACCTGTGGAATGCGGGGTTTCGGAAGTGCTTTCCTTCCTTCAAGAGCTACTGGATAAGGGCAGGACCCCATCCACGCTCAAAGTATATGTGGCGGCCATAGCAACGTTTGCAAAACCGGTGTCTGGCCAGTCGCTGGGGAAAAACGACTTAGTCGTGCGTTTCCTTAGGGGAGCTCGGAGGCTGAACCCTCCCAGGCCCCCTTCAGTCCCGACGTGGGACCTTTCCACGTTCTTGGAGGCAATGAAAGGCGCCCCGTTCGAGCCAATCCAGCTGGTGGACATGAAACACCTGTCGTTCAAAACAGTGTTTCTCATGGCTCTCGCTTCAGTGAAGCGCATAGTGGACTTACAGGCGCTTTCAGTAAGCGCGTCGTGTATGGAGTTTGGGCCTAATGACTCGAAGGTCATTCTCAAACCAAAGCACGGGTATGTCCCGAAATCCCTCAATACACCGTTCAGGGCCCAGGTAATTTCCCTGTCCGCCCTTCCGGTTCTCAGTGAGGAGGAGGATGCGAGTCTCCTTTGCCCCGTCAGGGCATTGAGTGCTTATGTGTCACGCTCGTCTGTTTTCAGACAGACGGAGCAGCTTTTTGTTTTGTTTGGCGGGCGTTCCAAGGGACTCGCCGCCTCAAAACAGAGCCTATCCAGATGGATAGTGGATGCCATTGCGCTTGCTTACTCTGCGAAGGGCCTACAGTGCCCCTTGGGTGTCAGGGCGCACTCCACGAGAGGCGTGGCCTCTTCGTGGGCGTGGTCAAGCGGGGTTTCCCTGCAAGATATCTGTACGGCCGCGGGCTGGGCCTCGCCGTCTACATTTATAAAATACTATAACCTGGAGGTACCCGCCTTACAAGCTAAGCTTTTGGCGGTCTAAAATTCAGTGCTATCTGCCCCGCTGTGCGGCCCAGATGCTGAGTTTACTGCAGCCCCATGAGTGTTGACACACGTATGGCCACCCAGATCAGGCTGAAAGCTTTCACCCTGGCTGCGCGTTTTATTGTCATATAATAGCCCCGCTGGGTGCTTTTTTATAGGGTAATGACGCTTCCAGCCTCTCTTCCTCCACTCTATGTGAGTTTATGGTGATTATGCACTACATGAGCCCTGGGCTTCGGCCCCCGGGACTTTGGTGTTGGATCCCTGTACGCACGGCGTGTTGCATTGTGTTCCCCTAGCGTAAGCTATTACGCAGTACGAGAGATACTCTCGTAAGAGAACGTACTCGGTTACTAACGTAACCTCGGTTCTCTCTAGAGAGGGAACGAGTACTGCGTATCTTGCCGTGCTTGGAATACGCTCTGGTTCGCTTCAGTGATACAAACCAGCTTGTATCAGCCTAACGAGCATATTTATAGGGTGAGACCACGCCCCTTCTGGCGGGACATGACGATATGGGCGCGAATTGCCCCCATTGGTCATTACGTCACGCAGAGTCTCTCTCGATAGGCTGCTGCATTTGCTGCAGAGCAACCAATAGGCGCGCAAGCTGTTTCGCCTATGTCTGCTTGCTGCTGCAAAGCGTTTTACATTAATAAAAAATTAAGGATAATTTTTGGCTTCAATATCTCGCGGAAAAGAGTTTTTCCCCTAGCGTAAGCTATTACGCAGTACTCGTTCCCTCTCTAGAGAGAACCGAGGTTACGTTAGTAACCGAGTACGTTTCCTATGTTGTAGAAATTCAATACAAAAAAATGAATGACGCTTCTCAGAATAGCAGAATAGAATGTACGGTTTATGAAAAAAAGAAGACAGAGACAGAATTGGTGCAGTAAAGGCTTTATTTGCAACAGGACATTTCTGCAAGATAACAAAAATATGCAATACTTGCCATTTACAGCATTACTGTAGGTGAAAAAACAAAATATACAAACAGAAAAAGCCATCTTCTAATCATCCCGGTCTTCTCCATTTGGCCACAAGTTCTCATCCGCATCACACTTCTCAGGTAAGGCTTATCCTCCCCTGGAGGTGTTCAGCTGGGATGTCTTGGCATGCAGCATCCATTGCATCCAGGAGGGACATTTGGTCCTGTGGACGATGGTCAAAAACCTTCCATCTCCAGGCTAAGAAAGGGAAAGGGGAGTAATGGGCAAGGAAAATGGACATCATCCTCCGATGGGATCAAACCAGGCCGTGACCGCACTGGAACTGTGAAATGCCACATTGTCCCATATTTGCACTATTCAGCTGTTTCTCAGTAACAAGAGAATAAAATACAGGGGACATATTTGTGTTTCAATTCAGAATATAAGCAGCTGTTTACCTTGACTTTAGCCTGTAAGGTTAGGTTTAGAACATGGTGTTATCTGTTCTGACATACGGTGTTAAAGCATTGGTAAATTTATAGTAAAAATCCATTGTTTTGGTAGTGTGTAAAAGAAGTTCAAGCATTTTAAATTTGTGTTAATTGTATGCATTTTGTGTTAAAGCAACAAGAAATGTGTTAATAGTATAGCTTACACAGACGGATGTAGTGCTAACTGTGTTAAGAGTTTTGGAAAATTGTTAAAAGTATCGAAAAATCTGTCATAGCAATTGTAAAAAACTGTCATTTATCCGGACAATTTCGAATTAGATGTCCTGATTTGCCACAACCGAAACACTTTGATTTCGCGGTTGTAACAAATATCACGTACTCAAATCCATCAACTTGAAAATTGAGTGAAAATTCTAACTCGGCATCATCTTTAACAATCATATAGGCGAAACGCCTAAAAGAAACGACGTGTTTCAAGAGAGGTGATTCACTACTGATCGCAATCTTTTTGATTGGGGATACCAGTTTTCCGTAACGAGACAACGCCTGAGTTAATATTTCATCACTAAGAAAAGGGGGAACATTGGATAAAGTAACTCTTTTATGGTAGTAAGAGGGGAAGCACAGTGACAAACTCATCGCCGATCACGATCCCGTGTTCAACTAATTCATTTGCCTTTTCGATACTGTTGAGGAAAATCACCATGGCATTATTCATTTTAGAGGCAGATACAATAGCCTACACTCGTGCCCCACAACTACTCCAACAGCCATGGAACATTCCTCAACGCCTGCCGCGGACGCTACTTTAATGGTGTGTTCACACCGAACGCGAATTTAATTATTTGCGCGAGTAGATCATATACAAAGTCAATGCAAAGACGCGAATAGACGCATCATTCGCAACGCCCGGCGCGAATTGGGCTACGCGTTTGCCGCGAATGTCTTCCGCGCAAGTTGAACAATATGAACTCGAGCGATTGTTCAAGCGTCTAACTAGACGCGATAGACGCGTATTTGACGCTCTATTCGAGAAAATTTTGTAATTTTAAAAGATAAATTCATTAATCTGGTGCACTTTGAGTCCCCCGAATCCGCTGTTAAAAATAAATAATCCAACCGCCCAAACATATGATATTCTCTGATTTAGATATCTGATCATCGCATTACAATTATTAAAATTATCAGTGTTAAACATGATAATATGGTTAAATATCACACTGAAGTAGACTGATTTAAAAATAACATTTAGGTTACTTAGAATAAAAGTTCTTCTTTTGGCTAAATTAAATTTCCTTAAAAGCCTAAACAATGTCTGTCTTACTAAACTTTCCAATTGAAAACCTTCAAACTTCAAGCTTTTAAAACTACTTAAAACTTTCTAGTTAGGCTTTTTCAAGAGAACTTAAAGTTTGTCTATAACTTTTTTATCTAAATGTAAAGTGTTACCGAATTATGGTAAACATCATGTAAATGTTACAACGCTGCCTGATTCAAGCAGATCGTGGCTGTTATTGCATGAAAATACAAATTCAGCATTAACAATCACCATGTTTATTCTAATTTGAAGGGCTTTGATAACATATCTGTGAAAATAAAAGACATTACGAATAAAAAAAGATTGAAAATAGTGCACGTTTTTGCGGGAATATGAAAGTGAATATTTTCAATTTACAACAAAATTTCTTAATTCAACAAGAGAAATAGGCAGAGTTATTCTCATCATTGTGCAACACAATTCGGATACCACATGAGTGCTTGACTTTTTCGTGAAAAACGAGTGAAGAGTTTTTGCCGTTTTGAACTGATACTGATGGATTTGGAGCGGGTGCGAGCATGGGCGTGTCGTAGGCTAATGCACAAGTGAATGATTACCATGGAAACGTGAAAGTCACGTATGTAGATAGACTATCCTTGACTCTTTGGATTTTAAATCTCGATGTAGGCTACACACACCCGCGAAACCCCCCCCCCCCCCCCGCGTAATCTACGCCCATAAATCCACCCACACTCACATTGAAGAGTGGAATTACTGATATTGATGATAGTGTGATAAGTTGCTTGATGTAATGGCCCATGCACGGACAGGTTGAACTTTACTCAGGTGTGTGAGAAACGGCTGTATGGACGAGCAATTTTTGGTGGTCGCCTGAGGTGGAGAGCTCCTGGAGGAACCCATTCTCTCAGGCCCACCCACAGAAATGACTGGGCCCCTGAAAAGGTCCAGTGAATGGGCCCTCGCCAAATCTGCTATAGGCTACTCATATCATGCGAGCTCTCTCTCTCTCTCTCTCTCTCTCTTACATTAACACATACATTTAACTGAGAAAGACTTACTCAGTGATGGGGGCTACATAGGTACACACACATACACACACACACACACACACACACCCACACCAAGGTTAACAAACGATCTGCTACACTTACACATTTCTCAGAAGGAAATGCAGTTTCTTACCTTAGGGTATCATCTTTGCCTCTTATACAGCCATCTTCCTTGTCTTTCTGGATGCAAAGTCATTTATAATGTCTTTAAAGTCATTAGCTGTTACATTAGCCTCCTGGCTATCGTTTGCCTGACTGGGAGCAGCTTTCTGAGCTGACTGAAAAAAGTTGGTCAATACATTATTATTTGGGTCTAAAGCCCTTGCCAGCTCCCCCTTTTTCTTCTTTCTTTTCTGGCACCCTAATTTATGTGCAGGCCCCGGCATAGCAAGGAAATTTACTCCAACTTTAGCTATTAATTTTTTCAGGTCATGTGCGCAGCTGACCGCGAACTGGCACGAAGCACTGGCGTTTTGACGTTGCGTTACGTACAACAAAAAATAGCCTACTCAGACCATTTTCAGGAGAGGGGTGTTTCATTATGACACAGATTTTACTCAAGCAACATTAATAAAAAGTATGTTTTCACACTTTCAACATTTAATGGTGCTATTTTGGTTCAAAATAAAATATGGTAACCTTTGCTTGCTTATATTTGGGATGAACATAATTATTGCTGGACTGCAATTCTGTGATAGAAACTGTGGTTCCTAATTATTGTGACCCAACATTTTTCTCGCATTTCATGATGAAAAGACAAACATTTCAGGTGAAGGATAATCCACTTCTTACCTCTGAGACTGTGTTCAAATCTAGGCTATATTCCCTTATTAATTTTATTGTAAGTATTAGGCTTATCATTATTGCTGATCAATGTTGATATGCTATATTTTTACTATAAAACTCTTAGACAAATATATCTTAAATTGTTGCGTATACCGAGTATCAGCAGACACATTTGGAAACGACTTTACTTGGACCCATTGTGCGAGCTGTCTCTTTAATACCGCGTGGGTTATACATGTTGCTGCTGAGGCTTACATTTTTGACACACCCAGCAAACAAGAGAAAACTTATCTCAATCCCCGTTGCACATAGTTTCCAGTAAACGTGTTCAACCCGGAAACCGAAGCAAAACGTTGTGCCCCTGTTTGAGCTTGAACGAGCTCCTGCTTAAAGGGGTCATATAATGCCATTTTTGTACAAGTTAATATGAATGTTTAGGGTCTAAATGAAAACTTTGTAATATACTTTTATTAAAAATTCTCATTAGTATTTTAAGAAAACACCAATTTTACCTGGTCAGGCTTATCAGCTCTGTTTTCAGCACGCCGTTTCAGTGCATATGCCTTTAAATGATGAGCTTCGCTGACTCCGCCCCTCTGTTCTGCGGGCGTTTCGACACAACTGTTGAAAGTTCGACAATTAAGGCTCGAACAGGACGTTTCTGAATGGTTGGTTAACGTAATGCCACTTTGATCTATTTTTGTATGTAAGGTACTGGCAGGGTAGAGTACAAACGCTATGTGTTTACTGATGTATAGGCTACGTTAGTTCATTGACAGATTGACGTTACAACTAATGGTCATGAAAAACTTTTTTTCGCGATTTGCAAAGATTAATATAAAGGTTAATTCAACTTTACACTCACTTCTTCTGGAGTAGCAGCAGGGACACGAATAGCTGGTACCGATTCTTTTTTCATGAGCAGCTTCTTAGCAAAACCAGCTTTATACTGACCCTCGTTTATAAAGCAGTCTGGTGAGAAATGATTCGCGCAAACATGAGAGCATTGACGTTGCTCGTGGGGAATATTCCCTTCAAAAACAAAACTCAGCCACTGCGTCTTCAGCGGTTCGGATTTAGGAACATTAAAATGACTGTGTTCGTTATTACACCCAAGAACAGAACACCACAACCGCTTAGACGCCATTCTGCTCCAGCGTATCAACAATGGCGGACTATGATGACAGTTGAAAAAGTGAAAACATCAACTTGAAAAAGTGCATGTACCATTATATGACCCCTTTAAACTGTGCTTTACTTGGAAAATGACTGCACACGTTAGAGAACGTTCATCAACCAATCAGAATCAAGCATTCAACAGCCCTGTAGGATTCACCTTACCTGATTGGTTCGAGGCTTCTGGTCTCATCCGTTTTTAAAATAAATATTTAAAATAAAACCGTTATTATTTATCATATTATTTTAATTAGGGCCCAAGCCCAAAGGGCGAAGGCCCTATTGTTTTCCTTAGGATTATTTATTAGGGCCCAAGCCCAAAGGGCGAAGGCCCTATTGTTTTCCTTAGGATTATTTATTATTCTTCTTCTTCTTCTTCTTCTTCCGACTTATTATTTTTCTGCTACCTTTTGGACACTTTTGGAGGCCTTAACATGCTCAAAAACTCCTGAAACTTTGCACACATGTCAGAACCCGCGGCCATCAGGGCCGGGCTGAAGATGGTACCCGGGCGTGGCAGGGGGGCTCGACAGCGCCCCCTGGAACGGGGTCCGAAAACATGGTCCATAAATCAAACACGCTTGCATGTAATAATATGAAACTCGGTACACATGTAGATCTCCTCGTTTCATATATACTTCACACTCTTACTTTTTACCCCAGCCCAACAGGAAGTCGGCTATTTAGGGTTGTTGGTAAAACACACGCAATGGAATGTGAAATACTCCTCCTAGAGAATTCAAACAAACGGCACGAAACTCGGTCAGCATGAAGTCAAGACATTGAGGATGAAAGTTTGCGAGGGGATTTTTGATATCTCGAACGGTTTGGCCGTGGCGAGGAAACAAAATTATGGCGAGAAACGTGAAACAGGAAGTGTGTCATAACTACTGCATACATTAACTGATCTTGATGAAACTTCAGCAGTGTGTTCGTCGTAAGAGCCTGATCACATGGATGTGACTATTGTGAGTCAAAGTTATAGCGCCACCAACTGGCAGAAGGAAGTGTGTCACTTCCTAAATGCTTTGAAATCACCCTCTTATTTTTACCCGATTTGCTTCAAACTTCACTACTATAATGTAAACACACGGCAGATGTAGACCTGTGAATGGATTCTTGATATCTTAGATACTGTTGTCGTGGCAACGCATCAAACTTTAATATTCTTTTTTTATGCTTTTGAGACTCTTAGCATGCCTGAAATTGCTTAAAATTGCATGAAACTCGACAGACACATCTCATTTATTAGCCAGTAGACATGTGCAAAGTTTCAGAAACGGGCGTGTTGAGGGCTCAGTAGCGCCACCTTTTGTCAAAAGTGGGGGGATTAATTTTATCTACAGTAATAAAAATCGGTATGTGTATTGTTCTCCTCCAGCCAGACAAGTTTCTAATTTACACTCAATAGCTCCAACCAACAGGAAGTCAGATATTTTGGTTTGAAAATTGTCATTTTATGTCTCTCTCTCTCTCTGAGCCTACGTCTCTGTGTGTGTGTGTGTGTGTCTGTGAGTGTGGGGAGGGGGAGGGGGAGGGGGGCTAGATTAACCATTTGACTGCTGTGTGGTTTGGCCTGCATTAAAAAAGAAAATAAATGTCTTACGCCTTGTATTTTTTAAATAAGTTGTATTAATAAGTAAAGGCATATAACCAGTTGAATTGTAGTGCATTGAAAATAGTTTTATATAATTAGTTTATTAATTAAATTAACTTGGTCCATAAACTTCGTCAGAAAATTTGGTCCATAAATCAAACACACTTGCATGTAATATTATGAAACTCTGTACTCATATAGATCTCATCGGGCCAAACAACTTTAAGCCAGCCCAACAGGAAGTGGGCTATTTTTGTCTTAATGTGGATGTTTTGCAAAACCAGGCTCTACATTTTTACCCACTCCTCTTAAGTGGTTTATTTTATTCCCACCAAACTTTTTCAACATGATGAAAATACATTAAAGAAGCATAATTGTGAATATCTATTGAATATCTCTAATTGTTTTGCTATGGCGAGGGATTAAAGTCATGTAAAAAAAATAAACACTAAAAGCCTCATATCTTCTAAAAATTTAATTATACACCATTTATTTCTAGATAAAATTATACAAATATCAGAACTAAACCCATTTTATTCTTGTTTTGCAATTTAAGAATAATGTACAAGTTTAAAAACAGCCAGGATGCACTATTCAGTTAAAAAATAAATATATCAAATAATACATAGGGCTATACTGCCCTCTTGTGTTCAAAATCAGGTAGGCCTGTTGTATTTAAATATAGGTAGCTGCTATGTGACTCCGAGAATTTTTTCTCACCGGTTATTTGACGTGTAACACCGGGGGCTTTTATATCGCTAAGTTAAAAGTGAAAGTAAAGTAAGGACATTTATAGTGGTGGCGCTCGCAGTGCGCTCGAATGAATTTCTATGGAAGTAGAAATGAAAAAACGTTCGCTCTGTTTTGCTTGCTCGTCGCCATGGACGTGCACCGTAATGAATGCCACTGCAGCCGCATACTTTTTAGTGTCACTTTAAAATTAGTGCAATATCGGGGGCCAATTGCTTGAATTGTGAGTTCAATAGTCTATTATTTTTCACGGAAAACACAACAACAAAAGAGTACAATGATAGATTCGCTTAAATAGGCGCTTTTACATAAAATATAACCTATTCCGTCATCATCTTTTCAGTCAGCTCTTCACTCTCGTGATTAATGAAATTTGACTCCTGTTGCTGATATTTGCTGCAACTTTCGTTCTGCTCACAATTTAGTAAGCAAACACGCTTCAAATGTGTTTTTATTTTATTTTTGTGTATATATGTGTGTGTATATATATATATATATATATATATATATAGCTTATGTTTCAAATATGAGTTAATTAACAATCGTTGGAAAGAATGATACTTTTAAACATATCACTAAGCCGTCATTAGGTGTCGCCAGGCGACCGTCTTAATGAGCGAGTCATTGATTCATTTGTTCGAACGATTCGTTCGAACGGCTGAGTCATTCATGAATGAGACAGATTATGGATTGGTCATTGAATCTTTAACAGGAAGTCGGCTATTATGGGTTGTTTGGAGAACGCTTGCTCAGGAATTTGAAGTACTTCTCCTAGAGATTGCATCCGTTTACCGCCAAACTCGGTCAGCTTGAGGTCAACACTTTGAAGATGCTAAATTGCGGACGGATTTTTGATATCTCGAACGCTTTGGCCGTGGCGAGGAAACTAATTTATGGCGAGAAAAGAGAAACACGAAGTGTTATAACTTCTGCATACATTAACTGATCTTGATGAAACTTCAGCAGTGTGTTCGTGGTAAGAGGCCATTCAGATGGATGTAACTATTGTGAGTCAAAGTTATAGCGCCACCAACTGGCAGCAGGAAGTGTGTCACTTTCTAAATGCTTTTGACAAAAGTGGGGGGGTTAGTTTTATCTACAGTAACAAAACTCGATATGTATATTGTACTCTTCGAGCCGGACAACTTTCTAATTTACCGTAATTAGCTACGACCAACAGGAAGTTAGATATTTTGGTTTGAAAATTGTCATTTTATGTGTCTCTCTCTGAGCCTACGTCTCTGTGTGTGTGTGTGTGTGTGTCTGTGAGTGTGGGGAGGGGGAGGGGGGCTAGATTAACCATTTCACTGCTGTGTGGTTTTGCCTGCATTAAAAAGGAAAATAAATGGCTTATGCCTTGTATTTTTTAAATAGGTTTTATTAATAAGTAAAGGCATATAACCAAATTAATTGTAGTGCATTGAAAATAGTTTTATATAATTAGTTTATTAATTAAATTAACTTGGTCCATAAACTTGGTCTGAAAATTTGGTCCATAAATCAAACACACTTGCATGTAATATTATGAAACTCGGTATATAGATCTCATCGGGCCAAACAACTTTAAGCTAGCCCAAAAGGAAGTGGGCTATTTTGGTCTGAATGTGAATGTTTTGCAAAACCAGCCTCTACATTTTTACCCACTCCTCTTAAGTGGTTTATTTTGTTCCCACCAAATGTTTTCAACATGATGAAAATACATTAAAGAAGCATAATTGTGAATATCTATTGAATATCTCTAATTGTTTTGCTATGGCGAGGGATTGAAGTCATGTAAAAAAAATAAACACTAAAAGCCTCATATCTTCTAAAAATTTAATTATACACCATTTATTTCTAGATAAAATTATACAAATATCACAACTAAACCCATTTTATTCTTGTTTTCAATTTAAGAATAATGTACAAGTTTAAAAACAGCCAGAATGCACTATTCAGTTAAAAAAATAAATATATCAAATAATACATAGGGCTATACTGCCCTCTTGTGTTCAAAATCAGGTAGGCCTGTTGTATTTAAATATATTAGGTAGCCTATGTGACTCCGAGAATATTTTCTCACCGGTTATTTGACGTGTAACACCGGGGGCTTTTAAATCGCTAAGTTAAAAGTGAAAGTAAAGTAAGGACGTCCGCATGGACATTTATAGTGGTGGCGCTCACAGTGCGCTCGAATGAATTTCTATGGAAGTAGAAATGAAAAAACGTTCGCTCTGTTTTGCTCGCTCGTCGCCATGGACGCGCACCGTTATGAATGCCAGTGCAGCCGCATACTTTTTAGTGTCACTTTAAAATTAGCGCCATATCGGGGACCGATTGCTTCCGGTTTTCAGGGAAAACACAACAACAAAAGAGTAAATGACAGATTCGCTTAAATAGGTGCTTTTACACAAAATATTCCGTCATAATTTTTCCAGTCAGCTCTTCACTCTCGTGATTAATGAAATTTGACTCCTGTTGCTGATATTTGCTGCAACTTTCGTTCTGCTCACAATTTAGTAAGCAAACACGCTTCAAATGTGTTTTTATTTTATTTTTGTGTATATATATATATATATATATATATATATATATATATATATAGCTTATGTTTCAAATATGAGTTAATTAACAATCGTTTGAAAGAATGATACTTTTTAACATATCACTAAACCGTCATTAGGTGTCGCCAGGCGACCGTCTTAATGAGCGAGTCATTGATTCATTTGTTCGAACGGCTGAGTCATTCATGAATGAGACAGATTATGGATTGGTCATTGAATCTTTGAGTCAACCGATTCGTTCAAAATGCTGAATCATTCAGTAATGAGAAAACACGTTGCTGTGAGATGCTCGATGGTTCTGCTGTGATCTTTGTTTAACTAGTTTCACTGCTGAAACAGAAAAAAGTCAATATTGCATCTAAAATGTAAGTGATTTGACTTGTGTGTGTGTGTGTCTGTGTCTGTGTCTGTGTGTGTGTGTGTGTGTGTGTGTGTATGATTGTGTCTGCTACAGTGATTGTTTAACCCTTGTTAAAGTTTAGGCCTTGTCTTTTTGGATATATATCTTTTTATATAAAAAAAATAGGCATACAACCCATATATTTTAAATGTATCGTTTGCTTTAAATTACATTTAGATTTGTATGTTTGGTAATTGAACCTGAATGAATTTTAAATGAATGTGCTATATTTCAGAGTTTTCCTTAAAATTTGAACTAACTTTATTCTCATCTGAATGATAGACTATTTATTTCTGTATAAAATAAAAAAGAGATTTTGGTTGGGTGACAGTTGTAGTTTACAGTTTGACAAAAGCACAATGTTGTGTTTTATTGCGATTGTACACAAATATAAGTAAACACTTTGCAGTTTTAATAATGTCCTGTATGAACAAAAGGACGGAGTATGTTTTTATGTCTACATTGTTCAATCACGTTTCACACACACACACACACACACACACACAAACTTTTTTCTAATCAGATCAGGCAAGTAATATTCTGTCTTGGCACACTTGATTTAACTTTCAATCTTGTGTACTTATTTCATGTGTCCATTAAGTCCATGAGACCGTAGGGTGTCTCATTTTTCATTTTAGGTTTCAGAAGGTTGCTCACGCATACTTTGTGGTTGATATGTGCCCTCAATGCACACTTTTGCAGAGCCCACACCAATGCAAGCTCTACAGCACACATCTTCTCAAAGGTCAAAGCGGAGTTACGATATAGCCCGCCATGCACAGTAACCCTAAAGGCACCGGGGTGGCGGTGCCACCGGCTTGTTTATATATATATATATATATATATATATATATATAAAGGCACCGGGGTGGCGGTGCCACCGGCTTGTTTATATATATATATATATATATATATATATATATATATATATAAATATAGCTGCGAGCAGCGATGAAGGGCCAAAGCCGGCGGCACCGCCACTCCGGTGCCTTTAGGTAACTAAAGGCACCGGGGTTGCGGTGCCACCGGCTTGGGCCCGTAATCGCTGCTCGCAGCTATATTTATATATATATATATATATTTATTATTATTATTATTATTATTATTTTTCTGCTACCTTTTGGACACTTTTGGAGGCCTTAACATGCTCAAAAACTCCTGAAACTTTGCACACATGTCAGAACCCGCGGCCATCAGGGCCGGGCTGAAGATGGTACCCGGGCGTGGCAGGGGGGCTCGACAGCGCCCCCTGGAACGGGGTCCGAAAACATGGTCCATAAATCAAACACGCTTGCATGTAATAATATGAAACTCGGTACACATGTAGATCTCCTCGTTTCATATATACTTCACACTCTTACTTTTTACCCCAGCCCAACAGGAAGTCGGCTATTTAGGGTTGTTGGTAAAACACACGCAATGGAATGTGAAATACTCCTCCTAGAGAATTCAAACAAACGGCACGAAACTCGGTCAGCATGAAGTCAAGACATTGAGGATGAAAGTTTGCGAGGGGATTTTTGATATCTCGAACGGTTTGGCCGTGGCGAGGAAACAAAATTATGGCGAGAAACGTGAAACAGGAAGTGTGTCATAACTACTGCATACATTAACTGATCTTGATGAAACTTCAACAGTGTGTTCGTTGTAAGAGCCCGATCACATGGATATGACTATTGTGAGTCAAAGTTATAGCGCCACCAACTGGCAGCAGGAAGTGTGTCACTTCCTAAATGCTTTTGACAAAAGGGGGGGGGTTAGTTTTATCTACAGTAATAAAACTCGATATGTATATTGTACTCTTCGAGCCGGACAACTTTCTAATTTACCGTAATTAGCTCGGATCAACAGAAAGTCAGATATTTTTGTCTGAATGTGGATTTTTGGCTAAATCAGCCTCTGATTTTTTACCCACTCCTCTTAAGTGGTTTATTCAATTCCCACCAAACTTTTTCAACATGATGAAAATACATTAAAGAAGCTAAATTGTGAATGGCTATTGAATATCTCAAATTGTTTTGCTATGGCGAGGGATTAAAGTCATGTCAAAAAAGTAAACACTAAAAGCCTCATATCTTCTAAAAAATTAATTATACACCATTTATTTCTAGATAAAATTACACAAATATCAGAACTAACCCCATTTTATTCTTGTTTTCAATTTAAGAATAATGTACAAGTTTAAAAACAGCCAGAATGTGCTATTAAGTTAAAAAATAAATACATCAAGTAATACAAAGGGCTATACTGCCCTCTTGTGTCCAAAATGATATCAACTCAGTACATAAAACTTTTTTATCAGGTATGGCTATTGTAATTAAATATAAATATATTAGGTATGTGGCTGTGAGGATCTTTTCCCACCGGTTAATCGACGTTAGACACCAGCGAGGCCTTTTAAATCGCTAATATAAAAGTGAAAGTAAAGTAAGGACGTCCGCACGGACATAGTGGTGGCGCTCGCAGTGCGCTCGAATGAATTTCTATGGAAGTGGAAATGAAAAAACGTTCGCTCTGTTCTGCTTGCTCGTCGCCATGGACGCGCACCGTTATGCATGCCAGTGCAGCCGCATACTTTTTAGTGTCACTTTAAAATTAGCACCATATCGGGGGCCGATTGTTTCCGGTTTTCAGGTAATACACAACAACAAATGAGTAAATGACAGATTCGCTTAAATAGGCGCTTTTACACAAAATATTCCATCATCATTTTTTTCAGTCAGCTCTTCACTCTCGTGATTAATGAATTTTGACTCCTGTTGCTGATCTTTGCTGCAACTTTCGTTCAGCTCACAATTTAGTAAGCAAACACGCTTCAAATGTGTTTTTATTTTATTTTTGTGTATACATATGTGTGTATATATATATATACATATATATATATATATATATATATATATATATATATATATATATATATATAGCTTATGTTTCAAATATGAGTTAATTAAAGGTGCTCTAAGCGATGTCACGCGTTTTTTAGGCCAAAACATTTTTTGTCACATACAGCAAACATCTCCTCACTATCCGCTGGCTGCCTGTCCCCTGAACACACTGTAAAGAAACGCGATCTCTGTAGACAGCCCAGGCTCCACAAACAGCAACAAAAGCAAACTGCGGCGACCCGCTCCCCGAAACATAACAAACTGTTCCAGCCAATGACCGACAAGAAGGGTTTGGGGGCGGGGTTTGGGGGGTTAGTGTGCGGATGAGGAGGAGGGAGGGTCTAGCTAGCCTCCGTTTTGTTTGACAATAGTTCGAACGTCAACAAGAAGTGATGTCACCCAGGATCGCTTAGAGAACCTTTAACAATCGTTGGAAAGAATGATACTTTTAAACATATCACTAAACCGTCATTAGGTGTCGCCAGGCGACCGTCTTAATGAGCGAGTCATTGATTCATTCGTTCAAACGATTCGTTCGAACGGCTGAGTCATTCATGAATGAGACAGATTATGGATTGGTCGTTGAATCTTTGAGTCAACCGATTCGTTCAAAATGCTGAATCATTCAGTAATGAGAACGCGTTGCTGTGAGATCCTCGATGGTTCTGCTGTGATCTTTGTTTAACTATTTTCGCTGCTGAAATAGAAAAAAGTCAATATTGCATCTAAAATGTAAGTGATTTGACGTGTGTGTGTGTGTGTGTGTGATTGTGTGTGTGATTGTGTCTGTTACAGTGATTGTTTAACCCTTGTTAAAGTTTAGGCCTTGTCTTTTTGGATATATATCTTTTTATATATAAAAAAATAGCATACAACCCTGAGAATTTTCTCTCCCTCTCTCTTCGTCTCTGTGTGTGAGGGATTTGTCTATTGCTTTTAATGGAGTTCAAGGTTTCAGGGGCTTTTGGGGCTCTTAACGTGCTCAAAAACTATTGAAACTTTGCACACAGGTCAGAGCCCACAGCCATCAGGGCCGGGCTGAAGCTGGTACCCGGGCGTGGCAGGGGGGCTCAACAGCGCCCCCTTGAACGGGGTCCAACAATTTGGTCCATATATCCAACACGCTTGCATGAATTAATATGAAACTTAGTACACATATAGATCTCATCGGGCCAAACATCTTTCCCCTGGTCAAGTTTTACGCCAGCCCAACAGGAAATCGGCTATTATGGGTTGTTTGGAAAACGCTTGCTGTGGAATTTGAAGTACTACTCCTAGGCAATTCATTCAATCATTGCCAAACTCGGTGTGCATGAAGTCAAGACATTAAGGATGCTAAATTGTGGACAGATTTTTGATATCTCGAACGGTTTGGCCACGGAGAGGAAATTAATTTTCATGACTAAAAAAGGACATATAAAGTGTGTTATAAGTTAGTTAGTTTTACCTACAGTTACAAAACTCAGCGTGTATATTCTTCTCCTCAAGCCGAACAACTTTCTAATTTAAAGTAATTAGCTCCGACCCTCAGAAAGTCAGATATTGTGGTTTGAATATGGTCATTTTCTCTCTCTCTCTGAGCCAATATGGCAAGCCGCTTTAACATTTAATCATTTTAACCTACTAGTCTCTATTTTCATGCTACTAGTACTTATTTTTTAGATACTAGTATCTATTCCATTAAGTACTAGTACTTATTCATTTGGGACTAGTGCTTATTCTTTAGTACTAGTGCCTATTCTTTAGATACTAGTGCTTATTCTTTAGATATTCTTTTGAATACGTATTAGTAGCTAATGAATAAGTACTGGTATCTATTTAATATGTACTAGTATCTAATGACTTAGTACTAGTATTTATTGAATAAATACTAGTATCTATTAATAGGTACTAGTATCTAAAAGGTCATTTTCTCTCTCTCTCTCTCTCTCTCTCTCTGAGCCAATATGGCAAGCCGTTTTAACATTTAATCATTTTAACCTACTAGTCTCTATTTTCATGCTACTAGTACTTATTTTTTAGATACTAGTATCTATTCCATTAAGTACTAGTACTTATTCATTAGCGACTAGTGCTTATTCTGTTTAGAATATTCAAAATGCTTATTCAATTTTTATGCTTATTTATATTTTCAGAGCAGAAAATCCGATTTTTCTGCTTATTCAATATTGCATATAAAATGTAAGTGACTTGACGTGTGTGTGTGTGTGTGTGTGTGTGTGTGAGAGAGAGAGAGAGAGAGAGAGAGAGAGAGAGAGAGAGAGAGAGAGAGAGAGATTGCGTCTGTTACAGTGACAAGAGTTTAACCCTTTAAGGCCTTGTCTTTTTGGATATATATCTTTTTTTATATAAAAAAAAGTGCATACAACCCTTATATTTTAAATGTATTGTTTGCTTTAAATTAAATTAAGATTGAATGTTTGGTAATTGAACCTAAATACATTTAAAATTAATGTGCTATATTTCAGATCAATATATTTGTTTTCCTTCATTTTAATCAACACTAACTTTATTCTCATCTGAATTATAAATAACTTATTTCTGTATAAAATAAAAAATCCCAAATAATCCAGACCAACCAGAGCGCAATATTTCTACAACATCATCAGTGCTGAAGCGGAACTACCAGAGCCGTTCGGCAGATAGCGAGCAGAAATTTTGTGTCACGTCGTGCACAATAACCCTAAAGGCACCAGGGTGGCGGTGCCACCGGCTTTTTATATATATATATATATATATATATAAATATAGCTGCGAGCAGCGATGAAGGGCCAAAGCCGGCGGCACCGCCACCCCGGTGCCTTTAGGTAACTAAAGGCACCGGGGTTGCGGTGCCACCGGCTTGGGCCCGTAATCGCTGCTCGCAGCTATATTTTATTTTTGTTTTTATAAACACATTGCAGCGCAAATTATTTGACCATTTACTGCATTAAGTTATTTATCCAGTTATTTAATTATTTTTTCATTGATTCGGAAGTGCCCACATACTAACGGAAAAAAACGTTGCAACATAAGTGAATAAGTAAAGTGTTACAAGTAAGGAATAATTGACGATAAATAATTACAAAAATAATGAACACCCGTGGTAATGTGGCCTCGTGAGTCCCTGTAAGCATCATTTGTGTGAAAATGAGTAAAAGTTTGTTTTCTACCTAGTGTTCATTTAATCTGAAAACTGCAGTGAATTGTACATGTTACATGTTTGCAAAAATGTGGGTGGCACGGTTTTAGCATGATAGATTAATGCAATTATGACATTTGACGATTTTGAAAAATTTCAGGCACCTAGGCTATATGTTGTTTCAGCCTTTAGAAACTCTGTAGGGTCCAAGGAGACAGGATTATGCAGTATTACAGGACATATACTTGCAGAACCCCAGTAGGTCTCATGTGACTGTCTGAGACCTGGATGGAGTGTTAGTAAACACACACATCTCAAAGGATAAAGAACATGGCAGATGTAGTATTTCAGGGGATAAAGTAAGAATCTTTTGGAGAGTTTTGTAATCTTTTATTTACTGGTAAAGCTCTTCTAGTGGAAAAAGCTACCCAGTGCACCTTCAGCTAATGGAAATCCCAGTCCTTTCAGCCACAAGGTGTCAGCAATGCTCTGTGTGAAGTGAAGTGATTTCTCCTCCGGCCTGAAAGCAGATGCTTTGAGATTAGATGAGAGGTCAGGGAAAGTGTTGCACGTTTAGGTTAGAGACATGCTTAGGATATTAGGATACACTCTCAGAAAAGCTGCCTCAGGGACAGTGCCCTTTCAGAAGGTACACCAAAAAGAGTGAATATTAGTATCTTAAAGGTACCAAAAGTGATACCTTTTTAAAGGGTACAGACACAGTGAGAGCTTTTGTGTCCATTATTTCTGAGAGTGTATGATATCTGATCAATAACCTGGAGTGATACAATGTTTATGTAGAGCAAACAAGTGTATGTATCTTATGTTCAGGGTTGCCACATCTTTTCATGACTTTTGCAGTCCTTCAAAATTAAGGACTTCATTTGTAAGAGTATTTTACTTTTAGTATTTTAGTAGAATATATATATTTTTTCATAGCGATTATGACTAAGGATTGTATTTATTTTCATGATTTTTCCAGAATCACAGTTTTAAAATTCCCTGATGTATCCAGGTTTTCACCTTGGGGAGCCTGATTTTAGAGGATTTTTATTAAAACATTTTTCAAAAGATCCCACTAGACTCCCCATGAACGGTATGGATATTTAAAACGGCCTTCATTGTATATAGTCACAGTATTTGAAACAAACTCGCAATCGGCGTTACAGATTAGATTGGTAAAATACTAAGACCATCAAACATTTCCTAAATACGGTCTGATCCCGCCAGCGTAAAGTAAACAGCGACTTGTTTAATATGGAAGCTTATGGGTAGCCATTTTTTAAATTTGAAATGTAATATGCAAAATGGCAATGTATTTATATATTTAAATGTACATTTTCCATACCAAATGTGCAACATTTGGAGCAAAAATTCAATAATATAATTTACATTTGCTACTTCCTAGTTTTAACATATCATTTAAACATATATTTTTAACATTTTATAAGTTGCAAAATTAAAATGAAAATGTATTAAAGATATGATTAGATGTTTAACATGTTCAAGATTTTTTTTCTTTTTCTTTCTCAAACGGTAAACTATATGTTTAAATTATTGTTAATTGGAAATTATTATATGTTTAAAATTCCATAGTATTACAGATCAGGGTCAAAAGGTCAGAGTGGGCAGGATCGCATCGCTTTCATGACGGCAGATGTTGGCATTTACAATTAATAATCTACCCAGGGAATTGCATTTCCCAACTCAAAACGCACATTAATAGAGACCAATTAGCGAATTCAGAAGTTGCAGTGAAGAATCAGACAACTGAAAGCTGCGTCTCCCCTTGAACACGGTCTCGTTTTGCATCTCAAAAACATCCGCGTATGGATATGAAACACTGCACCTGCTGAAAGACGAGTTAACAGGACAGATGAAGGCTGTGTGTCGAGCTGATTGCTGGGTGAACTCTCGCTGATATAGTTGACCTCACTAATGGATATGCCAACCAGTTGAACAGGAGAGAAGCCACAGATTGCTCCCAGTGCTTCGACCCGAACGCGCACGCATGCCTTTTATTTATTCATTCTTTCATTTTTGTTGCACGAAAGCCTGGGAAGTCAATAAAAACGAGCCTTTAGTCTCCTCACCGGCAGTTTACCACTAAAACATTTTTATAATCAGCCTTTATTGTTCATTCGCTCCTTGTGGGAGATGCGCCCATGTTCATTTTTTAAAAGGGCAAATCAACCATAATTCAGTGTATAAACTGCGGCGGGGCTGGCGCATGCATGGATGAATATTCATGAGTTTCCTGAAGCTGCCACTGCACGGTGATTCATTAGGCATATGTAAATATCACTCACTTTAATTGCCCCTAAACTGACTCAACATAATGTTGTCATTAGCAAATTATTACTTATTTGTCTTGCTAATCGTACAGTATGGCACAAATGCAGCGTCTCTACATATATGATTACAGTTATAAAGCTGTTTCTCAGTGGCTGCCCGCATGATGTGTGCTGTCCTCACTGCTCAGATGGATTGTGGGTAAAGTCTGGGTTGCGGGCGGTAATGAGTTAGCGAGGTGTGCAGAGATGTGCAACAATTAAACAAACGGGCACTTTTGGTGGGTTTATGCTCACGGTGGGCACCAGACGTCCCGTCACTGCATGCAAGTGAAAAATCACCAGCATTATTATTATGATGCACATAATATAAGCCTGGCACTTTTTCAAAGCAATCGCTGTCATAATCGGAAGTTGTTTGAGGTTGAGAAAGGAGAAAGTACTCCGATGACTAACATAATAATCCCATCAGCGATGAAAGATGGAGACAATATTTTTAGCTGTTTGAAACTGACGTGTTTTAGCAAATGTAACTCTAGTTTGAGCTTAGATCTACTCTAATTATAACTGGTTATTGATGTTAATAAAAAAAATAGACTAAGATACATTACATTATTGCACTTGCATGTAGTGAAGAGAAATTGCATTTTTAATAATAATAATACTAATCAGACTCATTTAGAACATATTAACTATAACAATTTATACAATTCACAAGTTACTGTAATTACAATTTCTTAAAGATGTTATTTTGTCCTCTTCTTTTATAGAAGGCACTATTTAAAAATGTAAATAATGTGAAACCGCAGAATAATCAGGTATATCTGTAGTTTTTATTGCATTGGGAAAGACTCATTTCTTTATGGTTGTGATTTATGAAACACACCTCAGTCAGTCACCGTTCACTTTCACTGTAGAGAGAAAGAGATGCAGTGAATTGTGACGGAGGCTGTCAGTGTGTGTGTGTGTGTGTGTTCGAGAAGAAGGAAACACACGAGTGTGAGTAAATGAACACACAATATATTCAGTTTTGGGTGAAAAGTCATTTTAATGTGTGTGTGTGTGTGTGTGTGTGTGTGTGTGTGTGTGTGGGGGGGGGGGTGTCTACTGAAAAAATAATAAATTAAATATAATAAATTAAATGAGATTTTATTGCTATATTGCATTTTATTGGTTATAATTAAATGTTGTTGTATTTGGATCATACTTTTAAACACTGCCAATGACAAATGTTCAGAAAGGCTCTGTAACTATAACCGTATTCTCCACTCAGTAAAGTACAATATATGTCATTTCACACATATATACGGGTAACGATTAACCAGTAGAGAGATTGGACTATCGTCTCTGTCGCGGTTACACTCGTGTGACGTTGATGTGCTGCGGCGTCATGAAAAGCTTATCGTTTTCGTGCGTTTTAACCATTGCGGTTTAAAAACAAGTGATTTTAAACACGCAATAAGCAGCGAAAGAGAGCGCGTGAATAATGATCTGAGTTCGTCAAATGCCCGTCTTTGCAATTATCCTCGAAAATAGTCATTTATGTCTTAAGTGAAGGTAAACAGCTGAGAAAGAAAACGCATGGTATCAGTATATTGGATCCGTGCATTCGCTCTTAAAGTGACAGCAGTGTAATAAACCGGCTGCCGTCTGAGTCATTAATGTTAATCAAACAACGCAAATGAGCAAATCTCTCAATGCTCTTGACTGAATCACTTGTGTCTCACTTTTAAGATTAAGAATAGATATAGACTTAAAGGATTAGTTCACTTTAAAAAAACTTTTGCTGATAATTTACTCAGCCCCATGTCATCCAAGATGTCCATGTCTTTCTTTCTTCAGTCGAAAAGAAATTAATATTTTTAATGAAAAGAAGGAAAAATTATTCATTAAAATTATCCCGTCTTTGCAATTATCCTCGAAAACAGTCATTTATGTCTTAAGTGAAGGTAAACAGCTGAGAAAGAAAACGCATGTGTATCAGTATATTGGATCCGTGCATTCGCTCTTAAAGTGACAGCAGTGTAATAAACCGGCTGCCGTCTGAGTTATTAATGTTAATCAAACAACACAAATGAGCAAATCTCTCAATGCTCTTGACTGAATCACTTGTGTCTCATTTTTAAGATTAAGAATAGATATAGACTTAAAGGATTAGTTCACTTTAAAAAAACTTTTGCTGATAATTTACTCGCCCCCATGTCATCCAAGATGTCCATGTCTTTCTTTCTTCAGTCGAAAAGAAATTAATATTTTTAATGAAAACATTCCAGGATTTTTCTCCATATAATGGATTTCAATGGGAACCAAACAGTTCAAGGTCCAAATGACAGTTTCAGTGCAGCTTCATGCATGTTCGTGACTCTCCTGTTCAGGGACGGACTGGGGCTAAAAAACAGCCCTGGACTTTCTCCCAAATAGGCCCATCATCCAGCCATTCGCCCCTAGCCACTAGGATGTCCTGATACTATGCCACAATACTGTAACCTATATCAGACAAGGTATTCACAGCAAGTAATATCTCAAAAACAATGATGACAATTGGGGTTTTGTTTATTAATGAAGCCTCAGTCTTCAAATAAAAACAAAAAATGTACAATGCCATTACATCTGCATTGAAAATAAAATACAAATAATGAAATGTCACTGGCTACAGAAACCCTAATTACACAAACTTGTAATTATAAAACATTTAGTTACTATAAACCAGGGGTCTCCAACCTTTTTGTGTGTGAGGGCTACCTCAAGGGATAAAATAATCAAGAAGGGCTATACTCAAAAATATTTATTATAACATGGTGGTGTTTTTTTACCTTACCTTTACCTTTACCTTTACTTTTAACTTTAACTTTTTTATTTTTCACCATCATATGCGAAATAATAAAATATCTTGATATTCTGGTTCAACAATTGGTGAAAAATTTGTAATATATATATATATATATATATATATATATATATATTATTCTCTAAAAACCTAGTGTAGCATAAACATTTAGTATAAATATTTTATGCAAAATAAATAAATAAACTGCCATAACTTCTAAACAAAAACATTACTGCATTACATTTAATAGCCTACATTTATAGGTGTTATGTTGCCAAATGAACACGTAGATAAACCACTGAAGAAGACCAGGACCACAAGGGACGTTTTTGCATTTTAATTTCTTCTCCAGATGGTGAAAACTGAAAGCATACACAACATGCTCTTAGAAAAACTGAGCTCTAGACAGACGAGAATAAAGTCATTCATCGGCGCTTTAAAATGCATTTCCCAACTAGACAATACAAAAATACATTACTTAAGATCCTTATAAACACATATAAAAACTTACGGCATTGCCTTGACAGTGCTTTAAAGGGAATGGCAACAGATCGCTGACCATACGATGCTGGATTTCGCCTGCTCTGTTTACCATGAAACCGAAACCGGAAGTTAGCGCGGCCGCACAGGAAATAATATTGTCCGCTAATATTTTTTAAATAAAACTTACAAATAAACATGAAATACTTATAAGAAACTCTTAGAAATGCTTTTTAAACATTTAACTTATTTATTAAATTATTAACTGCCTTAAGAGCAACACATTCCCCGCCTGACCTCAGTGAGGTCACTATCAACAACAAAAACTTAGCGGGATTCAGTCCTTTGGCAAAAGAAGAATGACTTCAGTAACTGGTCGCAAAAAGGTCTTTCGAGTGCCTTGGTCATTTACTGTGACCTCGACTTTCCTTACTCGATTGTCCTTCCCAGGGAAAGTTGCTGTGACTCTACTCATGAGCCAGCTGTTCCGTGGAACCTGCTTGTCCTTGAGCAAAACAAGGTCACCAACTTGCAGATTTCGACAAGATACAGTCCATTTCTGCCTCTGCTGCAATAAAGGCAGGTACTCTCGCCTCCAACGTGTCCAGAACTGGTTGGCAAGAGCCTGAACTTGTCTCCATTGCTTGGTGTAAAGGTCCTTGTCCAAGAAATCTCCAGGAGGAGGTATAAGGCACGATTTCTGGGTTAGCAGCATAGAGGGAGAGAGAATGAAGGGATTGTCTGGATCGGACGAAACTGGAAGGAGTGGCCTGGCGTTTATGATTGCAGACACTTCAGCCATAAGTGTGCACAATACGTCGTGAGTGAGTTGCACCTTACTTTGAAGCAGCATTGAATCCAATATTCTCCGTGCAATGCCGATCATGCGCTCCCAGGAGCCTCCCATGTGGGACGCATGAGGCGGGTTGAATTCCCAACTGCAACCTTGATCATTCAGGTATAGTTGCAGAGCTTTGTCCATTCCTAACTCCTTGGAAGCCCCAATGAAATTAGTGCCACGATCCGATATAAGTTTTTTGGCAGGGCCTCTCAGAGCAAAGAAGCGTCTCAGGGCATTTACACAACTGCTGGTGTCTAAGGACTCAATTACCTCTATGTGCACGGCTCTTGAGCTCATGCAGGTAAACAGGATAGCCCAACGCTTACTTTGTGCATGTCCACCTCTGGTACGTCTGGTGGTTACTGTCCAAGGCCTGAAAACATCAAGGCTGACGTAGCTAAAGGAAGGACATGTTTTCAAACGTTCCGGGGGAAGATCTGCCATGAATTGCTCTTCCTGCTTTCCCCGCAGTTTGCGACAGATAACACACTTGTGGATAACTGAATTAACTAGTCTCTTTCCACCGACTATCCACAGACCTCCAGCCCTTATTGCACCTTCTGTTAGGTGACGACCCTGGTGCTTGACCTGTTCATGGAAGTGGCGAGTGAGCAGGATAGAGACATGACTGTCTTTTGGGAGAATTATCGGGTTTTTTTCAGAGTTCTCGAGCTCTGAGTGTTTGAGTCGACCTCCAACAGAAATGATGCCGTTGTCCAGGACTGGGCTGAGCTTTTGCAAAGGGCTTTGTTTGGTGATGGATTTGCCAACGTTGAGGGCAGACAGCTCCTTTGCGAAGGTGGCCTGTTGCACTTGTTGGAGGATGACCCGTTTTGCTTGATCCAGTTCATCTGGTGTACGAGGAAACTGACATATGTGCCACTCTTTGCATCCATGGTTTGAATTGGAGCCGTTGAAAGATTTTGCCATGTGAATGAGGAAGGCGACTGCACGGACCAAAGACTTGAAGGTGGAGAAGCGCTCAAAGCGCTTACAGGAGACTACTTGAAGGTGAGTGGCACAAGTTCTCACTTGTGGCCTGATTTCACAGTCTTTGTCAGGCTCAACTAAGTCAAAATTGTCGTTTTCATTCTTTGCCTCTGGGGGTGAGCGACGGATGAAGGAGGGTCCGGTGAACCAAGTTGTTTTTGTTAGTTGAGATGCTGTGAGCGAGCGTGATGCGTGATCCGCTGGGTTTTCCTCGGTGCGCACATAGTGCCACTGCTCCGGCTTTGAAGACTGGCGAATACGCTGCACTCTGTTGTGAACATATGTGTAGAATCTTTTTGATTCGTTGCAGATGTAGCCCAAGACCACCTTGCTGTCTGTGTGAAAGTGAACAGCGTCAAACACTATGTCTAGCTCATTCTTGACAAGATCAGCTATCTCTACAGCCAAGACAGCGGCGCACAGTTCCAGTCTTGGTATTGTGGGCTCTGACTGAGGAGTTAGTTTTGCTTTACCCATGACAAACCCTATCTCAACTTTGTCATTTGGATACAGAGCTCTCAAGTAGGCTACTGCACCTATTGCTTTGGTCGATGCGTCTGAAAAGACAAAGAGTTCTTTGCGCTTTGCCTGACTGAGAGAGGTAGATGTGTACGTTCTTGGGACATGGAGTTCCCTTAAGTCCTGCAGCGAATCCCTCCAAGCTTCCCATTTGCTCTGCTTATCTTCTGGAAGTGGTGTGTCCCAATCAGAGTTTTCTGAGGTGAGTTCTCTGAGTAGAGCTCTTCCCTGAATGGTAACTGGTGCTAATAAGCCTAGTGGATCGAATACACTATTAACAGATGACAAGACACCTCGGCGAGTAAATGGCTTGTTTCTTGTGGCCACTGAAAATGTGAATGTGTCTGTCATGGTTTCCCAAATTAGGCCTAGACTGCGCTGTGATTGTGTTTCCTCACCACTCAGATCCAGATCTTTCAGGACTGGTGCGCAATCTTCAGGAGAGAAGGCTTGCATGGCTGCTGGTGAATTAGAAGCAAACTTATGCAGGCGCAGATTGGACTCAGCAAGTGAAGCTTGCGTTCTTTGGAGCAAGTCGATCGCTTCGGCTGGAGAAGGCACAGAAATCAGTCCATCATCGACATAGAAGTGTCTCTCCACAAACTTGACTGTGTCAGCCCCATAGTCTTTCGCTCCAGCTTCAATGGCCTTGCGCAGACCGTAAACAGCCACAGCGGGAGATGGAGAGTTCCCAAACACATGGACCTTCATTCTATAATCAATGACCTCCTTTTCAACATCATTGTCCTTGTGCCACAGAAAGCGAAGATAGTTCCGGTGATCCTCACGCACCATGAAGCAGTGAAACATCTGCTGTATGTCGGCCATGACAGCAATGCTTTCTTTACGGAAGCGGAGGAGTACCCCAATGAGACTATTGTTTAAGTCAGGGCCAGTGAGGAGTACACTATTAAGTGAGACACCGTCCTCTTGGGCACTGGAATCAAAAACTACCCTGATCTTGTTGGGTTTTTGAGGGTGGTAGACCCCAAACGTGGGGAGATACCAGCATTCTTCTCCTTGCTTAAGTGCGGGCGCTATCTCAGCGTGACCGCTGGAGAAAATCCCTCCCATAAACTCCACGTATTGCTGCTGCATGTGGGGTTTCTTTTGCATGCTCCGTTTGAGAGACAAAAAAGTCTGACCGCTAGCTCTCTATTGTTAGGCATTTTCCGGCGAGGCTCTCTGAAAGGAAGTGGGGCGACCCAGCTATTGTCATCGTCTCTGTACATGCTTTCATCCATGATCTCTAAAAAGAGTGTGTCATCTATGGAGGGAGCTGGCTCATTGTTGTTTTTGCTGCGGTTGAAAACTGATTGTCCCAGACTTTGCTCTGGAGCCTTAGTGTGCCTGTTACTGTGTGGCGTTTCCTTGAGCTGTCGGAAGTTATCACACTGTCCAAAAACCGTGGGGCGGCCATTTTCAAGAATAATTGTTTTGAATGAGTTTACTGTGGGCTTGTGGACCTTACCTACACACACCTCCCCGACTACGACCCACCCTAAATCTAGGCGCTGGGCGAAGGGCGCATGATGAGGGCCATTAACTTGTTCCCTTACTTTGTGAGCACGTAGAACATCTCGCCCTAGCAGTAGAAGTATTTCTGCCTTATGGTCTAGCTCTGGAATGTACTTTGCTATGGACCGAAGGTGTGGCTGGTGCCTTGCAGCGTTTGGTGTTGGGATCTCGCTTCTTTCGTTAGGAATGTCCTGACATTCAATGAGAGGAGGGAGTGGGATTACCACAGACCCATCTAAAGACTCAATGTGAAAGCCTTCAGCCATTTTCCCCCATGTTTCAACGAGGCCTGAACATGTTCTTAGGTCATAACTGACTAGTTTATGTTTAATGTTGAACAGATCAAAGAACTCTGGCCTGGCTAAGGATCGATTGCTCTGATCATCGAGTATGACGTAAGCCTTAACCGCACTGTCCTGGCGACCCTCTGGATACACCTTTGTGAGACATATTTTTGAACAAGAACGACCCCACTGACCTGGATCGCACACTTTGGTGCATGTTGTGGTTACTGTGATGCTGTCTGAGATGTCTTTTCCCTCCCCGCCATACTCTTGAGCGGGAGCAGGAGCCTTGAAGGTTTGAGCAGGAGCCTTGAAGGTTTGAGGTGGAGGGCCAGGATGCATTACTGTTTCGTGGCTGGTACTTTCACAGTCGGAGCACTTTACTGTGGATTTGCAGTCCTTAGCGAGATGAGTGTCCGAGGCACAGCACTTAAAACAAATTCCTTTCTCTTTAAGGAAGGCCTTTCTTTCATCGAGCAGTTTGTTCCTGAATGTCCTGCATTTATTGAGTGGGTGGGGCTTATTGTGCAGCGGGCAGTTGCTTTTAAAGTCCTTGTTGGGGGGTGTAATATTAGTTTTATTTACGGAGATGGGTTTGGCGGAGCTAAAGTTTCTCAGGTTGGGTCTTTCTAAATGTAATTGGGTTTGGCTGTACTGTTGGTTAAAGCTTGGATCGTTACGTCTCTTAGCTTCTTTGCATATGAACTTGCAAAAGTAACTGAAAGGTGGAAAGCAGTCATGATGATCCTCTTTATATTGTGAACCTAGTGACATCCACTTCTCCTGAATTCCATATGGGAGTTTGTCCACAATTGGCCTGATTCCGCGTGACGTGTCAAGATAGAGAAGACCGGGCAGATACCCATCCTCTTTTGCTCCTTGAATCTCCTGTAACAGATCCCCAAGTTCCCTCAGTTTCACATTATCCTTTGCTGTCATTTTAGGAAAACTGTCCAATCTCTGGAAGAGCGATTTTTCGATGATTTCAGGAGCCGCATAACACTCTTGGAGTCTGTCCCATGCTTTCTGTAAAGCTACTGCAGGGTTATTGACATACACAGAGCGAATGCGTCTAATTTGACTACTTGACTCCTTTCCTAACCATTTTGTCATCAAGTCGAGCTCTTGTGTTGGCGTGAGGTGAACGTCTGCTGTAGCCCCGGTAAATGAGGAGAGCCACGCTCTAAAATTCTCTGGTTTGTCATCATATTGATATAGACCTGAAGTGATGAGGTCACGACGTGCCATGTATTGTGCAAGTGGCTCTGCTTGGTGTGACGTACTTGCAGGTGAGTTGTAGGGAGGCACGAAAGGGCTAGAGAATGGGTTGAGTGCGTTCTTTGTTTGTTTACTTTTTGGTTTAGTCTCACCTATAGGAGAGGAAGATGTGGTTTGGAAAGCCACGGATGTGTGTTGGTTGTGGCATTGGGGCCTAGTGTTAACAGGTGAAGGTTCTGCGTCTGAAACGTCATTTTCAGTAGGATTCCATGTGATGAATGTGCCCTCTATTTCAACACTTTCGTTGCAGGTGGCTGGAGCGGGGCCATTATGTTTATTCACATCCATTTGAGATTTCACATATTCACATGTTCTTTCTCTTTTAACTCTATCTAATTCTGATCTTCGGCTCTCATGCCCATCTCGTATTGCCTCTGCTTCTTCTAGCACCTCTGCCTCAGCTACTGCGGCATCTGCTTCTCTTTGTAATTCTAGCACCTGTAGCTCTGTGTCGATTTTCACTTTTTCCACTTTTAACTGTGCTTCCTTACTTGCATATGAGGCTCTTACCCTAGCCGCTTCTGCTTTGGCTCGAGCACGAGCGGCACTGCTTGCAGATGAGGATGAAAGACCTGAAGCGTTTGTAGCAGATCTGTTGCTAGCTGCCATTTTGACCACGATGAAGCTCTGATTGCTGCCTTTTCACTGTTATGTTGCCAAATGAACACGTAGATAAACCACTGAAGAAGACCAGGACCACAAGGGACGTTTTTGCATTTTAATTTCTTCTCCAGATGGTGAAAACTGAAAGCATACACAACATGCTCTTAGAAAAACTGAGCTCTAGACAGACGAGAATAAAGTCATTCATCGGCGCTTTAAAATGCATTTCCCAACTAGACAATACAAAAATACATTACTTAAGATCCTTATAAACACATATAAAAACTTACGGCATTGCCTTGACAGTGCTTTAAAGGGAATGGCAACAGATCGCTGACCTGCTCTGTTTACCATGAAACCGAAACCGGAAGTTAGCGCGGCCGCACAGGAAATAAAATTGTCTGCTAATATTTTTTAAATAAAACTTACAAATAAACATGAAATACTTATAAGAAACTCTTAGAAATGCTTTTTAAACATTTAACTTATTTATTAAATTATTAACTGCCTTAAGAGCAACACAATAGGCCTACATGACTATTAATATAACAGCATTTTTAATATGATTACAGGCACATTTCTGCCAAAAAAGTTTGTTTTACTAAGTTACAGTTAATTCATAAGTTGTGGAGTGAAATGTCTTCTAGCTGGTTTGTTCTTGGAACAATGTTTCACCTGTTTTTTTGCGTCAAGATGTTGAGAATATCAGCGCTGTTTAATCTGGCTTTTAACTAGCTTAAATCACAGCCATCTGTAGGTTTATAATAGAGATAGAGAATTCTGCGCTGAATTGAAATGCTTCTCAGTGGATCGCGCAACTCTGTGTAATAATGTTCGCGTGATTGAGATCAGCCCGCACAGCTGCTTCGGCCGCGATCGCAGTTTTTTTGGGCCGAGCTGATAATGCTCCGCGCTGGCATCCAACTTAAAGGTGCATTGCTGCCACCTACAGTACTGGAGTGTGAAACAGATTAGTGGGGGGAAAAAACAGGTTATGACTGCGTGTGTGGCGGGTGGTGGGCCGGCCCGCCGGCCGTCCTGGAGTACCGGCCGTTCTGTGATACTCCAGATCACACAGATGGCCAGTCCGCCCCTGCTCCTGTTCGAAGTCGTTCATCAAAATGAACAAATCTTTTTTCGAGTCATTTAGTTAATTTCGTTTGTTGAATGAATGAAATGACTCGAAAAAAGATTTGTTCATTTTGATGAACGACTTCGAACAGGAGAGTCACGAACATGCATCAAAGAACAGAGCAAGGCGAGCATTTGTGCTTATAAAACTTAAAGTTTTTTATTTATTTTTGAATTGACTGATGGTTTCGCTAGATAAGACCCTTATTCATGGTCTGGTATCGTTTAAAGCCCTTTGAAGCTGCACTGAAACTGTCATTTGGACCTTGAACCCTTTGGTTCCCATTGAAATCCATTATATGGAGAAAAATCCTGGAATGTTTTCATCAAAAACCTTAATTTCTTTTCGACTGAAGAAAGAAAGACATGGACATCTTGGATGACATGGGGGTGAGTAAATTATCAGCAAATGTGTTTTTAAAAGTGAACTAATCCTTTAAAGCAACACTAAATAACTTTTCCTCTGCGGTGGCCCTACAGGTTGGAAGTGGAATTGTCCATTACCGCTGTCGTAAATAATTTAGCCTACCGCATCCTACTGTCGCACACACGCTTGTGTTTATCCAGCGCCGGCTTTGGAATGAACGCTGTCCACAGACAAGGGAGAGTATGTTGCATGATTTCATGAAAGTATGATGTATTGCGACATCAGAAACGAAGAAAAACAAAATAATGACTATTGTAACGCTTGACGTAAAACGCGGCCCGGTCTGGCAATCTTACTTAGCGTGGTTATAGCAGATTTTGGACCGCAAAGCGAATCCAGAAGTGCCTTTCACCCTGTTACGACTTGATGAACCACTGATTTGATTTTGGAAACATTATTTTAAGGTAAAAAATCTTACTTAGTGTTGCTTTAATTTACACATTGAAGATTATGCAGAGTTATTTTTTTATACATTTCATTACTTTATACAATTTATGTAGTATTTCTAATTTCTGGTGCTTGAAATTTTTCCAGCCCGATCTCTTAAAAGTGTGTATCTATAGCACGAATTGTATTTATCGTGCAATTTATACACAAAAAGCGTGAGAGTTTTTTTTTTCTAGTAATAGATTTTTGTAATATTGAAAATGGTTACAAGAATTATACAATTTCAATAGTATCATAATTTTGATATCACAAAAATCGTATTTAGAGCAAGAATAACTATATCGTAATGTTGATATCGTGAAATAAAATTACTCGTGATATAAGATTTAGTTCATATCGCCCACCCCTACACACATACATATTTAAAAACTGAGCCAAAAGTTTTCATCGCTATTGTTACCAAATTGTGATTGTCAGAATAATCCTGACATGTGTAGTGTTTGCGTTTCTTTCAGAAGAACTGAACCGACAAAACTTGAAGGTAATTAGACGCTCTCGTCTGTCAGCCTCTCATTCAGGACTGTTTAGTAGTCAAAGCATGATCACAGGTTCATGTAACAAGCCGTCCATTGACCCCACACACACACACACACACACTCATAATTGCTGCTGATTTGATTGATTCATGGGGGAATTCATTTGGACTGCTCTTGTTGAGAACGGGTTGTCTTATTCCTCCGCCGTTGTACACCTCCTCTAACTCACCACGCTCTGTTTTACAACCTTACAATGAATCAGTTTTAAACTCTTCACTTTAAAAAATGCTGGGTTGTTTTAACCCAATTTTGGGTCAAATATGGACAACCCCAGCCATTGGGTTACATTTTTAAATTGCATTTTTAATCCAACGTTTGTGTTTGTCCATATTTGACCCAATATTGGGTCATTTTTAGAGTGTTTATGGGGCCGACAGAGCCTGACAAAGTAGTTACAATTTTACAATAACGTCCCATTAATTAAAGTTTAACATCAACAAACAATGAACAAGACATTTGTTATAGGATTTATTAACATTTGTTGACTTTAGTTGACAGAAATTGCTTGTGTTTCTGTAAGAGATGATCTGGGTTTGTTTCGTTTACACGACAGCGTTTTCAACTAAAAACTGTTTATGCGCTTTGGCTCTTCATTTACACGACAACGCACTGAAAATGCAAACTTTTGACGCAAACGTTTTTTTTCTTTAAAACGATACAATTATTGTGTAAACTACAAAAATGTGAATTTGTGAAAACCTAACCCAACCTGTAAAACAATGTTCTTCTGCAAAATCCATGTAGTTTTGTTTTTTTACCACTAGAGGCTCAAAAGTTACATAATGTACCTTTAATAAAAATAATATTAATCAAACATCAGCGCCGACACTGAGAAAGCACACATTTTGTAATAATGCAACAGCAAATGAAGGTTTCATTTACAATAAGGTTTCATTAGTAAAACGAACTAAGAATGAACAATTCTTCTACAGCATTTATTAATCTTAATGTTAATTTTAACATTTACTAATGCTAATAAAAAGTTGTATTTGTTAACATTAGTTAATGCACCTTGAACAAACAATGAACAACTGTAGTTTATTTTAACTTGAATGAACACAGGTTTATATACTGAAACAAATATTAAATTCATGTTAGTAAATACATAAACTAATGTTAACAAATGAGACCTTATCTTAAAGTGTCACATGCACTGAAGAAAATTTGATCTAATTTCCACAAACATTTCACAAAGAAACGGCAAGCAACACATTGAATTAAATGTAAAAATACTGAAGTAGAAAGTGTTTTTACAGTGTATATTTTGTCGTACTCAAACTCTTGTACATGCAATTTATTTATTTTTTTACAACCTCACAATGAAGCTGTTTAACGTTCTTTATGGGGCCAGTTGTGCTCCGTACAAGCATGACAAAACAGGTCCTAAAAAAGAAAAGAAAAGAAAAGAGAAGTGAAAGGCTGGCCTGAGTAAGACGGGGTGGAAAGCTAATAAAGTAATGTGATGGATGGCTCTTTCTCCCCGAAGGTTTCCACACCATGTAAATTGGCCCAGACAATGCATTATGGATAAGGCGTTTGAGATTATAGCTTGTTAATGTGTTCCCCCTCCTCGGGCTCTTGGCCCTCTGCTTGTGTGCAGGCAGGGACATGGCCACCTCATTGTTGGGGCATGTGGGTCTTTAGGTGCAGATGGGGAGGTTTGGGGGGGTCCTGTGCTGCAATCTGCCAGGCACTACAGCAGTGTGTGTGTGTGTGTGTGTGTCAGCAGGGGACGGGACAGCAGCCATGTATCCGCGTGTCCTCAGAGACTGCAGGCCATCTGTTTGGGACTGAGGTTTTCTTACAGCCCATGATGTGTGTGAAGTAGGACTGAGGATGTTCAGGCCTCCATAAAGAGCGGATGGATGGCGTCCTAAAAATTACAGTGGGTCATGTGCTGTCTTCCTAATAAGCTTTATACAGTAAAAGCAGCACTTTACCAATGCCGCCATCAGTGCTGCGTTCATGAATGTGAGCGATGTTGTTGGGGAAAGTTACTTTTAAAGTGTTCATCTCTCTTTAGTGTGTAATGTTGCATTTTGAGCATGAAAATCAAACGTGTCAGTGTTTCTGAACTCCTGAAACACCTCCATTGTACACTCTAAACAATGCTGGGTTGTTTTAACCCAAATTTGGGTCAAACATGGACAAACCCAAATGTCGGGTTAAAAATTTAATTTAAAATGTTAACCCAACTTCAACTTTCACTTTCAACTGTACATTTTTTAATTACATTTTTAACCCAACATTTGGGTTTGTACATATTTGACCCAAATTTGGGTTGAAACAACCCAGCATTTTTTAGAGTGTAGTCTTGAGTTTCTTCCGGGAACGCGAACACGTCATAATATTCCTCATTTAAATAATTAATGCACAGAATAAAGGGGCGGGGCCTGGTTGAGTTAGTTAGTAGTGTGTTAAACTGGCGGTTATGGAAAGGGGCGGGACATTTCCCAAACACACTCGAAGCGCTTGACCAATCACAACACACTGATCCAGCCGACCAATCAGAGCACAGTGTGCTTTTCAGAAGGAGGGGCTTCATGGAGACAGGAAGTAAACAGAGCGTTACTGACAGACTGGGAAGAGAGGAGCCGCAACAATGGAGAATATGGGGAGAATAATGTGTTTGTAGACTTTGACAAGACTTTGTAAAAGGGCATAATAGGTCCTCTTTAACATTACAAATTATATTACCTACTGTACATCTCTTTTTTATTAAATGCTGTTTTGTTACTTTTAAAAAAAAATTCTGTTCACATAAATGTCTAAGTGACTTGGAGAAAAGATACAAATGTAATTGTTGAAAAAATGTTTAAGCAAATTCATTAAACTGAAGTAACACGCATTCCTTTTTTTTAAGTTGCTTATTGTTTAAATGTATAAAGTAATGTTTCATCACTCATCACATCAAGTAAGTGCTCAAAGCTGATTTTGAGAAATGATATATCATTCTAATACCACTGTATCCGTCAACACTAGCAATTAAAAGTTGTTTTTAAGCTTCTTGAAGTTTCTGATTCATCCATTGTCATAAACTGTTATTAAAACGACGACTGTTAGGCCGTTCCAGCCTCGCCTGACACTTCCAGCTAATGTTCAGACGGTGTGGATTTGATGAAATTGGTGCGCCATATGCTAGCAAAGCCAGACTCCTTCATTTGCCCAAACAACCTTCCTGCAGGTCTTAACGGCGACATCATTTGGGCTTGTTTATCTAATGCGTCTGTTAATGTAATTTATAGCATTTCCACGCCAGCGCATGCAAAGGAGAGAGGCATAAGATATGCTAATGCCTTTGTCAGCCCAACTTTACTGCAGTAAAACAAAACATTTGCATTTGATAGAGCACGTAATAAAGTGGGCATTAGCATTTTAAATGCGTACAAATAGAAATATGGGAGAAAAAAGCTATTCGGACTGTTGGCAAATTAAATACACAGCTACATGGCATAATCATATTGCTTACAATAAAGAGCTCAGAAAGTTTGGACTTCTTTATATTTATCGGTCTGTCCCAAGTGTGTCTGTCTCAGTTGATAGTCAATACTGTAATATAATAGGAGGACAATGTGAACATGTCCTAACCTCTGTTAGCCAAGGCCAGTTTTCCCCTCAGAAGATTTATTATTATGTATCAGTTCATTTTAAAACCTCATAATGACAATATGCAATGATTTTAATGTGCTTTTATTTGGCCTTAATGTGTCCTAAAGACTTGCAATATTTTTGTCTCGTTCCCCCTGTCTTCTGTTTAAGGACTCTTATTTTGAAGTGTATTTTGATATTTGATTTTTTTCAACAGTTCTTTGTCTGCTGTTGTTCTCGATGGATGTTATGTGTGTGTTTGTTTCAGGTCTGTTTTCTGACTGGATTCACTTTCGTTGTGTTTGTTTAAATAAATGTTTCTGCCGTCTCCCTCGTTTCAGAAAAAGCCTTCGCTACAATCACGCCAGCGTTTCTGAGTTACACTGCAGGAGCAAAAGCTCAAGGGGGTAATCCATCGACCGGAAGTTGAAGCCGGCCAGGTAGCGGTGTTTTTTTTCACAGGATGGTAGGGGAAGACTCATGAATATTCATTAGGGAACTCATCCCTGATTGGTCTTAACCCCAGTGACTGGTAGGTTTAGGGGCGGGGTTAGAGGTAGGTCATCAGACCCCAAGTGACGGGTAGGTTTAGGGGCGGGGTTAGGGGGGTAGGTCATCAGACCTATCAGGGATGAGTACCCTAATGAATATTCATGAGTCTTCCCCTACCATCCTGAGAAAAAAAATATCGCGGCCGGGTGCCGCCATCTTGTAGCAGAACTTCACTTGCGTTAGCATTTCCATTGACTCCCATTCATTTTGGCGTCACTTTGACAGCGAATAACTTTACATCTGAGGCGTTTAAAGACTCCATTTGTCCATTATTTATTTCTAAAGAAACACGACAATGCATAAATGGCTCCATTACCTTCTATGTTACATTATGGCCCCGTAGAAACAGATTTAGTAAAAATAGGCTAACGATTGCATCATAACCACTCGACTCTCTGTCGCGCTGTACAGAAATTACCGTACAGACAGGAGGAGAAGCTCACGAAAAAAAAAAGAAAAAAAAAATAGATAATGAGTCCATAAAAGCAACGGAATACTTACTCCTGCTCACTCACACCAAAGAACTCTTTGCTCAAGTTCCCCGTCTCTGCAAGATTAACGTTGGCAATTTCCACGCACAGCTACTAGAAGATTAACGTCTGTCAGACAGGTTGCTCACGTCATCAAGCTTAGTTTGAGTCGGTTTGAGTCTGCGCGTCAGGAACGGAAGTGCTCAAAAATCGTTAAAAGTGGGCTTCAACTGTCTCAACTGAGTTTCAATGAGATGGCTCTGTCCATTTCTTTTACTGTCTATGCAAAAGCTCAATCCAAGCAACTCCCATCAATCACTTCAAACTGGCAGTCAACGAATCGATTTTAAAGTTAGTTCACTTCACACCATCATTCAAATATGATTTTAGTAAAATATACACTATTGTTTAAGAGTCTGGGGTCAGAAAGATTTTCTTTTAAAGAAATTATTTTTTATTGTAGAAATGTGACAGTAAAGACATTTATAATGTTTCAAAAGAAGCCTGAAAAAACACATTTTTTTCCACAAAAATATTAAGCAGCATAACATCGATAATAATCAGAAATATGTTTTGAGTAAATCATCATATTAGAATAAATTAGAGTGAATGCAGGTAAAGTAGGACACTTTTTGTTAAATGTGTCATTTAGATACCTAGCCTAGATGTTTTTTTCTTTTATTTTCTTAATATTTATAATATATATAATATTTCAGTGTGAATACAGTTGATATAATGTGTTATTTGCAAGGTATATACCAATCAATATTTTGAGGTCATGCTCTCCCGAGTCCGACACATTTCTTTTCAGCTAAAGTGGGCCTGCGGGTAAAGTGGGCCATCCCTGATTTATCAGAATTATGCTGTATATGAATTAAAAACACATGATTTATTAAACAAACATATTCAACAACATATTTGACAAACCTAAAAGCAATTCATCAGTTCACTCAAAGCATGTGTAAAATTCAAAACAACTGATAGTAAATGTTGTGTTGACATTAAATTTGATGAAATCTGAATATGAAGAAAATAAACTCTACAACACATTAAAAAAGGGACTATAACACATGCAACAACAAGTAGGCTAACAAAACTTCAATAAGTGGAACATTTAAAATGGTAATATTGTAAAAACTGTTTTCTCTAAACACTTTTAATGAACTTGTGTCCTTCTATTCTGCATTTACATTTTGCTCCTCTCATCCTAATTTTCTTATTGTCTTATTTTCTACTCTTTATTTCCTGATCTGTATTTCCACTCACTTCTGTTTTCTAAAAAGTATTATGCATGTCAACTATAAAATAATCAACGAATGTCAATTAATTGAATGAATTTGAGTATAATTACTAAAGGTTAAAGTTCGCGCACTTTACCTGAATCCCACTTTATCTAACACATTCAGCCAAAGTGGGCCAGCAATATTTAAACACCTTACAAGTGTTTTTTAAACATTGTATTCTTTGCATTTTATTTCCTGTTAACTGTAGTAACAAACAAAACAGGAACTGTCACAATAATAATCGTTTACATTTAGTGAGCAATCTTATCATTTAGGAAATAAAAACTTATGGCCACACCCACCAGTGTCATATCGCACCAACCACAATTATTTGATCATTTAAAGAAATAGTTTCTCTTTAATTAAAGTCCATTGTCATGCTCTGAAAGCGTAAACCCATTGAGAAGAGTACACTCAAACTGAAACCTTTACCTTTCAAATTGTAATAATATTTCACAACATTACTGTTTTTACTGTATTCATGATCATCTAAATGCAGCCTTATATATGTAAATGTGTGTGTGTGTGTGTGTATTACCAATCTCAAGCTCTAAATTTTGAACTTAAGTATTGCATTTTATTATAAAAAAAAAAAAAAAAATTAAATATCAAGTCATTTTTTATGTAGTGTTAACAAGTGTGGAGAACATGCATGATTTTTCTCCTTTTTTTTTTTTTTTTTTTTTACATTTATTTGAATACTTGACTAATTATTATTCCTCTTATTGAAAAAAATCACACATTTAGGCCACTTTAGAGCAAAAATGTTATTATTGAGAAAGCAAATAGTTTTGTGTAAAGAAGTGAGTAACTCTCATCCCTGAAGAAGCCCGAGTACAGCAGTCCTGTGGCCATGAGACGAGCGGACGCTCTCACACACACACACACAGATGGCGTATGAAACTGCCCTCCTCTTCTCCTGCTGTTGTTGGCCAAACTTGTGCCGAAGTCACTAACATAGAAAACAAGATCTGATGGAGACGAAATCCTGCATTTTATGCTTACTTGGCAACATGTGTTCTGTTTATCCTTGTTGATTCTGACGGTTGTATTGTGTGGTTTAATTACAGCTATTTTGGATCTGGCTGACTAGCTCAGCATTTGTAGATGTTGTGTGTGTGTGTGTGTGTGTGAGGCATGCTGTCCGTGCTCGTCCTATTACTATGGAAATAAGGCTGGCGTGACAGGTGGCTTTACAACCAACACAATTAACTTCCTCCATTAGCTGATGGGCTGAGAAACACGGGGACCCGCCTCACGCGCACAGACCCCGGGGCCCGCCAGGCACTGACACCCTGTTTGCAGCTGCGTATGAGAGGGGTGGAGAGGATCACGTCCCCCTCAATACCTCCAAATTACCCTATACTCGCGGCTTCTCCCGAGAAAAGACCTCTTACCCAACTCTAAATGGCTTTACTGTCATTTGCAGCACACGGGTTTGATGGCCCTTTCAGAACCGCTTTGCTTCTTTAAGAATTCAAATTGTTGATGCTAATTATACACTTTAATTGCATGTATAATTGGTTGATTTTTGTCCAGTCTTTAACAAATATGTTGAGTAAGGAATAATTGACTCCAGGCCTTCTTCGTCGAAGAAACATGGAAATGGTTTATTTTTATTCTAATGGTTGCTGCATTTATTTACTTTGATAATTGCACACAGAATCTTTACAGATCGTCTTCTCTCAGATCTCAAACATGCACACACTACAAGATTTAAATATCGTGGCACGTCAAGATGCTATTACGATTATCATGCATCTCGTGAAACGAAAAATGTTCTCGGATGAATTGTCGCGGGAGGGAGAAATAGGAGATGATCCGGCCTAAAACTAGATATGCTTATTGATTTAACATTATGGACTGCAGTTCCTCTATGAAATGCTTTTGATTATATAATAAAATAAAGATGATTTGAATTTCAAATTAACAAATCAAATCTTTCTTAAAATCAAATATGTTCGTTTTTTTTGTGGAATCATTCACCCAAAAATTATATTATTGATATTTTGTCCTTTTCTTGCTACAAAATAGTGTATTTCTTCAATGAAACAGAAAATTACGTTTTGTCTAAACTTTTCCATACCATAAATGCGGATGGTGAATTATGTGGCAAAGTTACAATAAAAAAGAAGCCAAAAATATCACCATAAAAGTATATATTATCTATATACTAGTATATAATAGTACATAATAGTATATATTAATATTATCACCATAAAATAGGCTAATTATGATGTCTTTTGAAATATTCAATATTCAACACAAACTACCTTATTCACTGCATATCTTCTCATTTGCATTTGATAGCTTAATTTGCTCTTGTTCATTAAAACTGTCTGACATGTCACGTTTGGTTTGATGTTGCTGATGTCAAAAAAACGTTGGTTAATAGGTTTTAAATCAGTGTATAATTTCTTCACATAAATCTATCACGAAGTCATGACTATTTTAAAGGACTTTTATGGTGCCTTTTAGGAGCTAGGCAGAATAAATGACCATACACTAGCAGACTGCCTCAAAAATAAATAAATAATACAGTTTTTAATGGCATTATGATGAGTAAATGCTAACAACAATTTCATCTTTAATCTTTAGTATTAGTATTTCATCTAACTGGATATGTGTGAAGCACAATGTGTCTTGTGTGGTTTATAAGTGCATTGTCAGATTAGAGCGATCAAGCAGAAGGAATCCACTTTGTTTGCCGTTTGTGGGTAATTAGATAAGTGTTAGTTTAACTTCACGCTGGCCTTCACCTCCCTACTGCACTACCTGAAAAGATAATGGCCCTTGACTAGTGAGTGCTAATGAGCCGCTCCAGAGAGAGAGAGAGAGAGAGAGAGAGAGAGAGAGAGAGAGAGAGAGAGACAGAGAGAGAGAGAGACACATAACCTGGAAATATGCAAGATTGCAGGTACAGATACAAATGCACTGTATATAATGTACTGTATATATCATTGCACCGTGTATATATGACTGAGCATTCATTACATCTAATGACCGCACTACGAGTAATCATACACATCTTTGTTCTTACCTAGATGGAAATGCAAGAGAAAGCAATGGCATTTCATTTGATCAATCAACACCCATACATACAATCAGAGCTGTTCGATATACAGCAGCTGAAGAAATTTAATTGCAATATTTTTCAGCCTTTTCTATGCATATATTTATGTGTTTGTCCTAAAAGACAATTTTGACTATTCTGCCTTTGAAAATGTTTAATGCCCTGATACAAACAAAAATGTAGTTAAAAAGCAAGGCATTTTTCACATTGATATTCCCTTAATGAACACAACACAGATTTGCATAAACATCAATAATTACTAAAACATTTTTATTATAAGAAAAATGCCATGTGGAGACGTCCACTTTTGACAATACAAAAATAGATTAGTGATTCACTGAGATAAATCTTAATAAGTCTTAATAACATCGTCTTTCTTAACGCTGAAATGAAAACAGAAAGTGATAATGACATGTTCTTTAGGGAACTGAATAAATATTAGCCGAATAAATATTCACAATTTATTTTTATTTTGCTTGTGTGTTTAAGCAAAATCATCACAAATATATCATGAATATTTCATATATCGCCCATTCTCACACAAAACACAAAACTACAATACAATAAGAGGCATTTCTAAAAGCTATTTGATGGCGATTAAAGTGAAATGTACTTTTGCGTTCCTCCTTCGGCCTGATGACCACTTCCATCAAAGAGTCCCACTGGACTATGAATGTCTCATGCATGAGTGTAATAAAAAGGGCTTTTCATTGGGAAAGACATGAGAGGGTAAAAGGTGAAGCTTGGCCACCAACACTCAGAGTTTACTCAAGGCTGACCTTAAGGCCTTCTGCTTCAACGGGGGGGGACCAGGGCTTGAAAAGGGTAAATCACTATAAAATCACACTTCAGCATTTCTGTGGAGACTGTGGGAGACTGGGGAAAAGTTATGAGGAGACTATTAGTCTGGTCGTGCGTTTCCCGAAAGCATCGTTATCCAACTATGGTCGCAAGTTCCGCCGTTATCAGCAGTTCGACGAGTCGGTGTCTCCCGAAACCATCGTTACAACAAACATTCGCAAACAGCATCGCAGAGTTGTGTGTGTGAGCGACAGCTCTCGACCTGTGGTTAGAAGCAGTTTCTTGTTTGCATGACATGTGGACTTAATAAATCCGTATCTTGAGCAAAATAAGCAAACTGACATTCAGTACAACCTGTGTCTTTTATTCAGAATACATACAAATGTGTTTTACATCTTTGAGTTTGTCCAGAGATTTAAAGCACTGTTTTTGAAGACTGCGCATGTGCGAACGAGCTCTAGTGTGTAAGAACGAGCCTATGTTTGAATCTGGCGAAATAACTGAGAAAAATAAAAAATATTCCTCAGATGCCATGTCTGTAATTTATATCAAAACATCTATTAATTCGATCTCAAACAGTTTCATTAAAATAAGTTATTACTCCACCACGTGTGTGACGTCATAAACCAACGTAGTTGAACGACAACTTTGCGACATTATATGGTTTCGGGAAACAGTCGTGACTAGCTATGCATGGTAGTTAAGCAGCGAGTTATGTCGTTGTACGGGGAACACACCCCTGGTCGTGCAATCTGACAAAAATAACTCGTGCTTTATTACAATAGTTTGATACACCATTGGAGAAATTAACTAGTTATCCCAAATGTTTCCTGAAACCACTGTACGATAGGCACACCTCCATCAGTTCAACATGTAGGACTGTCATTAATGATGTCATGCGCGGGTGGCGGAGTAATAACTGCTGCTAATTAATCAAAGCAAGATTGCAATCATTGTCAGATTGTGGATTTTCACATGAAACGACAGAAAAGCTGTTGAATTGTTGCACACTTTACTCCTGTACAGGCTATATGTGTGGTTTATTTAGGGTACGTTTACACAACAACGATATGCTTAAAACGGAGACGCTTTTCCATTGAGTTTTCCACGTACAGGCGACACCATTGTCAAAAGGATCCCCGTTCACACGGATCCAGGAAAACGACTGAAAGCGCCGTGTTCTTCTGCCAGGCCATTAGATGGCGATGAAACACTATAGACTGAACACGTTATACGCATGTGCATGACGTCATCGTCTTCAGAGATTCACGTTTTTGTTGTTTACAAGGAGACCGTTTTCAAAAACTTGCACTTTGAAACCCTGTTTCAAAACTTTGCGTTTTAAAGCACCCAAAAATTGTGCTCAAGAGCATGATTAAATCTCATATAACTCCACATGTTATACAACTTTGCGATGCAGTCTGCGAATGTTCATTGGAACTATATGGTTTCAGGAAAATGTGAAATCGCTGAGCTATATTTGTAATGATAGAATTTGCAACCGTAGTTGTCTAACAATGCTTTTGGGAGACTGTGGGCCTCCACGAGTAGGTTTGGACACCCCTGTTTTATGGTAAAAAGGTACAGATATTCTCCTTTGTGTGTTCTGTCCGAGTGACAAGCCATTTTTTTTTTCTGTTCACTCCACAAGACTGTTCAAGTTCAAGTTCATTTTATTTATATATCACATTTTACAACAGCCACTGGCCGGCCAAAGTGCTTTACAGGACAGCAGAATTAAAAGAAAAGGTTACACTTTATTTTGATGGTCCCTTTTGAGCATTCTGTTAACTATACGAAACTTTGCAAACTACATGTCAACTAACTCTCATTAGAGTATCAGTAGACTGTCTGCTTAATATCTGCCAACTCTTTATTGTGATGGTCCTCCAACAGACTTTCTACTGACTATATAGAAAGTCTATATATATATATATATCCCTAACCCTACCAGTGTACTAATACTCTACTAACACTCTAATGAGAGTTAGTACACATGTAGGTGCAATGTGACTCATAGACAACATAATGTGTTAAAGGGACCATCAAAATAAAGTGAAGCCAAAAGAAAATAATACCTGCATAACAACACAACACAAATGAGCGCAGCAAAGCTAAGAGCAGCCTTAAAACAGGAGTAGCAAAACAGTATCAGACTCAGATATAAAATAGTAAAACAGAAATGGCAAAACACTATGAGACTCAAAAAATAGTAAATCAGAAGTGGCATTGCAGTATCAGACTCAAATATATAATGGAAAGAACCAGGAGTGGCAAGAACAGTATCAGACTCAATGGAAAATAGTAAAACCAACCAACCAACCTTAATTATAGGCCATGGGAAACAAGTGCGCTTTTAGAAGTGACTTATAAGTGATCACAGAAGAGGCTATCCTAATTTGTAACGGCAAATTGTTCCCCAACCGAGGCCCGACCTCAGAAAAAGCTCGATCCCCTCTGTGTTTGAGTCTGGGATGTGGGATGAATAACAGGTTCTTGTCGCTTGATCTCAGACTTCTCGAAGGAGTATATGGTTGCAGCAGTTCAGATAGATATCTGGGGGTTTGGTTACATAGAGATTTATAAACAAATAAAAGGATTTTAAAATCAATTCTGAAATTAATGGGCCGCCAATGAAGGGACCTCAGATGACTGCTGATTCTCTTCATGATCCAATTGGGACAAGACCCTACATCTGGTGCTTAATTGAAATGAGAAAAGCAGCAGTCTCGTTTTGTTGTTGTTGTTGTCACGTTTTGGTTTGTTCATGTCATGTTCCCTGTTGATCTTGGATTTTGTCACGTGTGAATAAACTGCACTTGGGTTCTCTTCAAACGTGCCTTACTTGGATCCACTCCCTTTTACAGTTGGGCATTGTTGATGGATGGGAGGGACGCCCTAATGGGAGACGATCCAGGGGCACATTTAGGCAAGCGCTCATAAAGTTGTGATCCTCCCACTGGTTTTACTGGGTTACCAGGGGGCTGGAGAGGGCCGTCCCAGCTGAATGACAGTTATCCAGAATAGGTCATAAAGCAGCAGAGGTTTGCAGCATTGGCGAGCCAGCAGGGAGAATGAGCACAATGAGACGAAGCCTGATGCAGCCTCTCAGGGTACAAGCCTGGGCTCTTTTCAGCTTTATTGTCTAGTGTGTGAGAGCCTGGTGCTGGTGGGCAGAAGGAGCAGCAATGCCTCATCAAGCTGCTGTGATTTCTCTTCTGAAGTGCCTGTGACAATGGCTGCTTAGGAGAGACTTAGAGGGAGACAATGCAAGACCACCAAGCATTTTACTGGGATAAGGTTCGGGACGGCCAAAAAGTGCCTCCTTTTCCAAGCCCGCATGGCCTCATTTTAGATGAAAATCCTTTGGATGAGATCAATGTGTTTTCTCGTTCTCTGCCCTCGCCAGCACATCTGTATTTTCTCCATCGTACCTCCCACCTTGCGGCCCAATGGCTAATGTGTAATTAATGAAACAACCGCCCTCATGTCGACTCGCACAATGGCGAGCGGGCGCTCCTCGGGACATGTTTTGGTGAATGAAAAGGCCAGCCCCTCTCTCCTTACATGTAACCCTCCCCGGGCACAAAGCACCCTCCCCTGTATCCAGCTTAGCCGCAAAGCTTACATATTAATCTCTTCTCGCGGTTCCCCGTCTTGACGAAACCCTCATGCAAGCCTTCATTTTCTGGTCATGTGCACCCATTAGAAGGGGGCGAACCAGACACAGAGTGACACACAAAGCAGAATGGAGGCTGCCAGGCTGAAACTGAGCTTGAAAAGAGACAAACAATTGTTGGCGCTGAAAGGGACAGTTAAAGTGAGACAGCGAGAGGCCGAGTCCCGCGCCGGACTTTACAACCAGCCGATCTCGCCGAGTCTGCCGGTTTCTGTCTCTGGATGTAGTAATCTGAAAAGCTGGACTTGTTGGCCATCTGGCACATTTTAGCTTCTCGAATGATGTCCCGATATACAGTACTCAACATTTGAAGTGGATCAGAACCTTTCATCAAAGTTATACATGAATACCCGTTCTTGTCTTAGGACAACTTTGGTGAACTTTTGATCCACTTCAAATGTTGACTACTGTATTTACTTCAGGTGAAATCGAAGAACGAACATGTGTGACTTAATTTTGAACAAAATCTGGGCAAAATAACAGTGTTTTGGAGTCTGTTTTGGTGGTTTGAAACTTTCCTGAAAAACTTTGTCTGGGTGTTAAACGCCCTTGGTCTGTGGCGATCGTGTAACAGGTGTGTGTGCTTGACGTGGAAATAATTTCCGATTTATTCCATCCCATACGGAAATTTAATATATGCCCACATATCAAGAGTGATATACCTATATGTGTAAGGCAATACATTATTATCATAGAAAGAAATTAGTTTATAACATAAAGTGGAAAATACCCATAGTATAGTTTGTATATGTACTGTACATATTTTAATAATATCTATATTACGACATTGGTATTTTATGTTATAAAATATATATGTTAAAAATAGAGATTTATTTTAAGTTTATGAAAGCAGCATATATTTCTTAATTTTTAATATGTCCATCTTTTGTATTCACATACATAATATTGACATATATTAACAACTTTTGGATGGATATATGTGCATTACATTTATCTTTCATACGTGTGTGCCATATATCTCAAACATACATGTGCTTCTTTCATATGTACATGGAAAGCATCCCAAACTCTGGGAAATAAAATATATATATATGCATAAATAATAAATGATAAATAATAAATATGCAGGAACAACTTTTTATTTTTATTTTTTATAAAAAATATTTTTAAAATATTGGGAATCTCAGTTATGGTATATAACAGACTAATGTTTAGATAGCATCACAGTTTTTGCACTTTTCATGGGACTTAACCTACAAGTACATTTCATGGCAATATGTCTTACGTACGTCTCTACATATTTAAGCTATGATGGAAGAACATATTTTATTATTTTAATATTACACACACCTTTAAGTATAATAATGTTGGACTAATGTTGTACATAGGCTACAGCATTAACAAAATAAACATGATGTTTTGGATGTTATGGTATTTAATGGATCCTTTCCCAATCTTTCAAAGAGTTTTCTGAGACTGACAGCTTTGAAAAGTAAACTATAGTTGTTGCAGGAGCAGTGACGACTTCACACTGCTCAATCTAAAGGGAAACATAAAGGTACAATTTTTTCACACTGAAATGTTAATTTGTCTCATTTTGCCTAATGAATGCAAATGTCGTCTTTGAGGAAAATAACCCTGAAAATATTAATTAGAAACCTCACATTCATTGTACTGCTACAAGCTCTTTAATTAGGGAGCTTTTATCGTTTGATCGCAATGATAATTAGATTTCTTCAATTTCAAGGTTTGTTTACTTGTAAGATAACAGAATATAGAATCAAGGGATTCAAAGTTTCATTGATATCTTTCTCTTTAGCTGCATTGTAAAAAGAAAAGAAAAGATAAGAAAAAAACAACTTTTCCCAGTTCTGAAAAAATCTGCACACACAAAAAAGTATATTCATCTGAAAATGTTCTCTGTAAAAACCTACATCTGATTTATTTAGTCTAATTTGTTTGCTAAGAGAAACAGAAAGAACCAGTGCTCATATTAAAGTTATCAGAAGGAGAAAGAAGTGTATCAGTATGTGGACTGCATGTAATAGCATATCATATAGAGTGAAAATTACATGCATATTATGGTTGCAAAAAAAAATAAAACATGTGTTAATTAAACTATCCATTTGTGCAGTGATTTGTGGAGGATCTTGTCTAGGTTAACCAGGCTGTTAACACTGAGCGCTGTAGCATGGCCGATGTAATCCGGGCCTCCATCGCGTCACCTATTGTCTGAGAGCATCGGGCCCTTCAGGGGCTGGACGTCCCTCACTCAACCGTGCCGTTCGGTCAGCGGGACAACTGTGCCATTAATACGGATACTTCTCATTAACTTGATGAATAAACTTAACATGACTGCACGCTGATTTTAGGGAGAAATATTGTGCATTTAAATGTATTTGGACACTGCTATAGTGGAACATAATGTGATTCTCTGCACCTTTGGTTCCTCTGATAGGACACTTGTTTTAGGGGAACTGTCTTCAAAACGTCCCCTACGGCCATGATGGTGTCTGATACGTGTCTGATGAAGCGGATACTCTAGCATCAGGTGTTTGCAGATGCCATAACATTACGAAAGATTAATAAATACTGTAACAAATGTATTGCTCATTTGTATAGTTCATGATAGTAAATACATTATCTAATGTTAACTAATGAACCTTATTTAAAAGTGTTACTGATATATCTAATGCAATGGAATTCAGATGTTTGAAATGCTTTTGTACGCTTATGACCGTCGCTGTAGTTATTGTTTTTGCAACCCTGGCCAATCAAACTTTTAAAAATCACCCCTGGTTTCACAGACGAGGCTTAAGTTAGTCTCAGACTTGCCCTGATATCTTAGAATATATCCGTGTCATTGTTTTGTCTCAAGATTCCTACCATGTTTTTTTTTCTTTCTAATGCACGTTTATAAAAGCTGCTTAAATGTCCTAAATTGAACTAACCCTGGCTTAATCTAAACCCTGTCTGTAAAACCAGACCTAGGTGTAGAAAGCATTTCCACTCAGAAATCGCTAGTAAATTTCACAAAGACATGTAATACATTACATTTTGAAGTAGATTTTCTTGTTAAATGTACATTCTTAAAAATAAAGTTTCCAAGATGAGGGGTTTCGCAGCGATGCCATAGAAGAACCATGTGCGGTCCCACAAAGAACTGAAAAGTTATTAAAAGAAACACTTTTTCTTACATTTTAAAAACCTAAAGAACTATTTTTCACTATATGAAACTTTTATGGATGTTAAAGCTGCTTCATGAACCACCAATGACAATAAATAAACCTTTTTTTAAGACTATACTCCCATAATCTTTATTTACAATTTACTTAAAAAAAGTTTTGGGTTAAGTTTCAATGGTCCACTTTAGACATAACTCTATAATACTCTAATGAGAGTTAATTGACATCAGTCTAATGTCGGATCATCAGAATAAAGAGTTATCAGATATTAAACACAGTCTAATAATACTCTATAATACTCTAATGAGAGTTAGTTGACATCAGTCTAATGTCGGATCATCACAATAAAGAGTTATCAGATATTAAACACAGTCTACTAATACTCTATAATACTCTAATGAGAGTTAGTTGACATCAGTCAAGCGTCAGATCATCAGAATAAAGAGTTATCAGATATTAAACACAGTCTAATAATACTCTATAATACTCTAATGAGAGTTAGTTGACATCAGTCTAATGTCGGATCATCACAATAAAGAGTTATCAGATATTAAACACAGTCTAATAATACTCTATAATACTCTAATGAGAGTTAGTTGACATCAGTCAGGCGTCAGACCTCGTGTTTAAGTGTATTTTTCCTATAGGAACAGGAATAAGACGAGTGTGTTTGCTGTAAAGCCTGAGTGCTTCTGTATGGTCCAGGTTCTGGGATGGTGTCCTGCTGTTTGGGTTTCCTTCTCGGGACAGCAGTGAGTAAATGAGACCCCCCGCCTCTCTACATCCCTCTCTCTCTCTCTCTCTCTGCCCCCCTCCGTCTCTTCCCTCTCTCCGCCGCTCACACACTGAGACATTTTTCCACATTGGCCGGATTAGGAACACTTTCACTTAGATCTATGTGGTCGCCCCCACAGACAAAGAAACACTTGGAGACAGGATTAGTAGGATTAAAAAGGATTCACATATGTCCAGTTCAAGCAATTGGTATTCAAAGCTTTACACTTTCAAATGCCACCAAGAGAGAGTAAAGCAGTCCCGAGCTTTTCTTTGCATTGCAGCACCTTTATGAGAAACGATTCCCTTTCAACTTCCTCTATGGTGCCGTGAATTCATGTTTTCACTCTTTTTATGCGGGGATTTTATTTCTGTGGAAAACCAGCGAGACGACGAGAGGAAACACTGTTTTTATCAAACACTGAACTGGGAACTTCTGTTTCACAAATACTGTGGGAGAGTTTTCATCTCTCATCTTTCTGTGATGTTCTGATGATTACCCTGCAATTTAGACTTGTGTTTTACTTTGTACACAGAAATGTTGATTGTTTTCATAATTATGAGACCACATACAAAGCTTGATCGTATTATGCAAGAAAATGTACAATCTCTTTGTTTGTTTCATATAAACCAGATGATAATGATGTAACAGTATAGCATAATGTCTGTATATCATCTGCCAATGAAAAATTATTTAATAATCTAAACATATTTAATATTTATCTTACCAATATATAAATTGTATTTTATCTGCTTGTAATGCATAACCAGATATGACAAAATTAAATCAAAAGATTTTGTAATTACGCATATAAGCAGTAAAAGCATTTTTTCATATAATAATTAAATATGTCAGACAGCATTTACAACTCATCCATGATCAAATGCTCAGTGCTAAATGTTCATATTAATCATAATCATAATCAGATATTTATATAAACTTAAGGACAATATTAGTTGCTTTCTGAACACATTTTCTGCTTTTTAGATTCATAATAAAGTTACAGAATTTTGTTGATAATTGGCTAAAGTAAGTGTTAAACTGACTAAATACTGAATTTTGTTTTCATTCAGTTCAGGTGATTATAATTAACATTGTAATGTTATTATTATAATTATTTTAGAATAGGAACTAATTTGTTTAACTTTACCTTGTTTTTTTATATACAGAAATTTAATTGCACAGACACACCAAAGCAATGCAAATGTAGCTTTTTTTACACCATGAAACAGGTTCAGAAATTATGAACTAATTATGAAATTAACAAAATACATACTGCATTTAAAAAAAATGACAACATCCATTCAGGATTAATCTTTGTAACACACACACACACACACAGAGAGAGAGAGAGAGAGAGAGAGAGAGAGAGAGAGAGAGAGAGAGAGAGAGAGAGAGAGAGAGAGAGAGAGAGAGAGAGAGAGAGAGAGAGAGAGAGAGACACACACACACACACACACACACACACACATCTAACCCGTAGGATCATTACTTAATCTAATCATGCTTGTTAATATTATTTTAGATGCACGAAAATATAATAACAAAATATTACTATCCTATATCACGCATACCAATAAACACAGTATACAGTATGCATATTTTGTGATTGCATACATAATCAGTGAGACGAAATGAATGGTGCAAGGTGTGTTGTGACTGACCCGGCATCGGTTCTTAAGTGTGGAGAAGTATTTGCAAAGTTTCGGAGGCTCCTGGGTTGAAGTGTCCCCCCATGGCGTCCTTACAATGAATATGAATAGATGCTCCTCTGGTCAATGGGACAGTCAAAGCACACCGCTCCAGATAATGGGGACGTCATCCTAACAAGACCGTTATGAATAGAGGGGCTCCTTTTGTTTGGCCCCTGTCGAGCAGCGCTATAAATACTGAGTCCTGTGATGCGACTCCACAGATCGAGAGAGTTCATCAGCGAGAGAGATCACAACCAGGCGACACGGCCTCGGTCGACAGAGAGGGAGAGAGAGAGACACACAGACACATACAGAGAGAGAGAGAGAGAGAGAGCGAGAGAAGAGCAAACCAGGCGACACGGCCTCGGTCGACAGAGAGAGAGAGAGAGAGAGAGAGAGAGAGAGAGAGAGAGGCTCCGGTGGGATAAATCAGGTGATCAAGCAGGAGTGACTTGAAATAAAAACAAGACAAGAGAAAGACAACCTCCTACACAAGCTCAGACATAAAATGAATTCGGACTCGAGCTCCAGCAGAGCCTCCTCTCCAGACATGGATGAGATGTTCCTCCGCGAACACCACCTCCTCCACCCGCAGGACGCGCGCCTGAACTCCGTGTCCTCCACGCAGAACGAGCTGCTCCAGAAGATGACCAGCGAACACCTGTCCAAATCTCCCTCCGGCAGCAAGTACAAGCTGAAGAAGCAAGTGACCGAGCAGGAGGTCCAGCAACTGCGCCTGAAGATCAACGGGCGCGAGCGCAAGCGCATGCACGACCTGAACCTGGCGATGGACGGGCTCCGGGAGGTCATGCCGTACGCGCACGGGCCGTCCGTGAGGAAGCTCTCCAAGATCGCCACTCTCCTGCTGGCCAGAAACTACATCTTAATGCTGACCAGCTCCCTGGACGAGATGAAGCGGCTGGTGGGCGAGATTTACGGAGGACATCACTCGGCGTTTCACTGCGGGACGGTGAGCCACGGCGGCGCGCATTCCGCGAGCACGGCACACCAGGTGCATCACCCGCTCCTCGGGAGCGCGCTGTCCTCTTCCACCTCCTCGACGCTTTCGACCAGTTTACCGGGACTTACATCCATCAGGGCCCCGCACTCTCTGATGAAGAGCACCCCTGCACCCCCTCTGCACCTCGGGGGCAGTTTCCAGCACTGGTCGGGCCTGCCGTGCCCCTGCACTATCTGCCAGGTGCCTCCACCCCCTCACCTGCCCATCACCTCCACGGGACTCACGAGGCTTTCCACGGAAAACAAGGACGTGATGAAGTGAAGTGTGCATTGTGGACTGGACTTTGCATGATCTGTCTGTCTGTCTGTTTGTTTGTTTGATTGTTTTAGCCCTTACAAATACACTACTTCGTCCTTGTAACAAGGATCTCATTGATTGCTTTGTAAGGTAGCTCACAGTTATGGAGTATGTGCTGCATAACGCACTGTAAATAATGTCAGGGGCCGCGCGAGGCTCCGTGTACATTCACTGTAAATGAGAGTAAATTGTTCTATTCGAAACGGAATCGTATGTGTTTGAAGTTGCCCTGGAAACGCAAGCACTCCCCTTGCGCGAGCTTACTTTGGTAACCATATTGTGCGCCAAAAAATAATAATAATAACCTAGGCTACATTAATGTGGGATCTCCTTTCTGACATTGTATGTGCTTCAGCGTTACACATCTCGGTAACACTTTATTTTAAGGTGTCTATGTAACAGTGATACATTTAAGTATTGAGTTATAACTATGGGATTACGGTCTGGTTTGGTTTAGAGTTAGTTGCATGCATGTATGCATACTTTATAGTTATTATAGTAACTACATGTAACATATGTCAAGGACACTATAAAATAAAGTTTTACCCATCTCTAGGCGTTTTGGCGCAGAATGTGTCTATCATGCTAAAGTTGCGTAAGGCTACCTGTTGATCATGTGATGTGATGATGATGATGATGAGTCGCGTGCACGTGTCTTTCTGCAAAGGGCGTGAAAAGACGAAACCCACATGTTCCTTGTAACAAGGATTGTGAAATGGCATTTCAGATGGAAACTGTACGACTGTGGATTTAGTTCGCATTAGAGTGTTGTTATGATGATATCTCTCTTTCGATTATTTGATTCATCCATTGTCTGCCTGAGTAATAGCTGAACCTTCAGTGTGTCGTATCTTTATTTGAAATTCTTCAGCATGAGCATGATCCTTTTTCCTGGGGAAATTTTGTTATTCCAGAGAGATTGCCGTGGTCTTTATTTTTGTACATTCTTGTTGACAAATGAGATATTTATTATTGCCCAGTGTTCCTGGATGAAATTTCAATAAAACGTTGCTGTAAAAAAAAAGAAAGAAAAGATTGTTTTGTTTGGTATATTTTTTGTATCATGTTGTGCATATTACATGTATTGTGCCTTATATAGTTATTACCACTGCATTTGAAAAAAATAATGATCAGTCCGCTCCTATAAAAAATATTACTGAATGTAGAGATAATTATCTGTTTGCAATATAAAAAGCAATTTAAATATGCAATCAAATATTTTACACAAAAAATGTTTCAAAACATAATTCGTCACAGACAGAAATCATTGCTTTGGCGCTCAACATAAAGATAAATGAATTCGGTAACACTTTATTTTACAGTGTCATTGTTACGTTACATATAGTAATAACTATAAATAATGCACAATTACACAACTAACCTAAACCAACCCTAATATTAATCCTAACCCCATAGTACATGTAGTTAATTAATATTACTCAAATGTATATTTACTATGAGACACAGTGTAAGCATTAATTCCTATTTTAAAACAAAATAAATAAAGAAGGAAACAAAGAAAGAAAATAAAAAAATCGGAATGTGCTGAAAGCTTTAATTTGTGCAAGCTATAAAACATGCCGTCTGAATGTAAATGAAAATGAAAAAATACGGTTTCAATGATAGCAACAAAATAAAAATCACACGGTAATTTTACATATATTTTTTTCTGAGAGTTGTGACAGCAAAATTAATTTTATGAGAAAATCTTATTCACTTGTATGATGATTAAAAAACGAGCAGCCTATACAAAAAAATAGTCTATAATGTTACATCAATGTATATTAGCCTATAATAATAAGAAGAACAGTTTTAAATAAAGTAACATAATAATAATAATAATAATAATCATAAACAGTTATGTTTTATATTTTTATTGTGAGGGACACGATGCTTTATTAGGTAAATCTATTCTGTTAATTTTTTTTAATGAAAATTGCTGAAGGAAATATTGGTATCCATAAAATAAAAAAAAGAGAATATTTCCTATACATCAGCGGCAGAAGTAAATCATAAAGTTGCACTGGACACATTTGAAACACAAAGGCAGTCCCTCGGGTGCTTTCACAGACAGCAGCTGAATGTATGTTTGTAGAGATTACAAGTTAATTGTTCATGTGGGAATGGAAGAAGAAAACATCAGAGAGCGCGTGCGGATTACAGGAGCCTAAATGCAGAAGATTAGATATTCAGGACTCTATTCTTGAGGGATGTAAATGAGGCGAAGGATTAAAAAGCTCTTTGTAACTAACTCGTTGAGGGGCTCAAGCCCCTTTTTTTAGACAAGTAACAAGAAGAGCCTGGGCGAGCTAGTTTTACACTTTGTTTTTAGGGACTACAAACGGTGTGTGAACACTGGCCAGGGCTCGAGGCAGATGGAGGGAACGCAGCGCGCGCCTGAGAAACGCCGCGTTGGCAATGGGCATTTGCGTAATTGGATTCGTTCTACGGTGCAAAGCATTCATTTATCCACTGATTTTCAGAATCAGCGAATTATAATTTGTCGTTAAAGTTTAGGGACTGGGTTCTATTGCCTAGATCGCTTGATGATTAGAGTTCGTGTTACAATAAGTTTGCAATTCCTGAAGGAAATAGCAGTGCTTGAAATAATTGCAGAAGTTCAAAAGAGTTTTTTTTTTTTAGGATAGATTTGGTTTTGTGTAAATTGTATCTATTTTTTTCTGCACCCTAATCACTTTATAAGGGTGAATAAAAATAGAGAAAGAAGGCCAGTGGCGATTCATCAAGCGCTTCCATTTTGAACTCCAGGTGAAGTGTAGCCTGTCAAGTCAAGGAGAATAATGTAAGATTAAATGTAAAAAACATTTCGATGTTGACCATCTTGTATTCTGGAGTTGCCCAAAATTTGACCCTTCTGGAATATGGTTTTGATGGAGATCCAAAAGATTTTATGATATGAAATACCAAGAGATTTCACAACATTGTATCTTGGAAACATTACGCACACTGTCTTGTAAGACATGTATTGTTAATATATTAAGTGTAGTAGAGTATTACAAGGCAGGACATCCCCTAACTTGGTGAATAGATAGAAATTGTTAAAGAAATATACAGTATGGAAGATTTGACTTTTATTTTTAGACTTTTAGATTTTTAGACTGTTTCTAAAATACTGAAAGAAATGGATTGAGTATTGTAATGTAAACAATCAATGACTGTACAGTACGTGAAATACGTATTTCTATTGCTTTCCCCCCTCTTTTTTCCCCAATTTTCCCCTAATGTTGTAGGCATGTGTCATTTTCTTTAAAAAAATCATCAATAAAAATAGCATACAGTAAAAAAAAAAAAATTATATTTGACACCTTTAAAACAGACAAGGGCGGGCCCAGAGTGCAATTTTTTCACGACACGAGTGGAGCTTAACCACGATCATTTTTTGTGTAGAATTCGTATTAGCGTAGTTACACCATTTGGTGATTCACCGACGTTGACCAATCAATGTTTGTTTCAGACAATGTTCAAACAATCTTTAAATGAGGCGGTTCGAAAAGCATTTTACATTTTCTAAAAATGTTAGTGATACCATGTTTTTGGTGATGGAAAATAGCCATCCCAATAAATGTCTCTTTTATAGTCATATCTTAGATATAATTCCTGGTCATTTTATCATCCACCACATGACTTGAGGCATCAACAAAGTCGGCATGAAATGGAAGAGTTTCTTCTTTCGTAGGTTATAACGTAGACTTGGGGGATTTGGTTGGATGGTTGTTGTTTGCTATTGGTCGATCTCATTTGATTGACAGGTTGTCCCGCCCACGCACCATTGCACGCGTCATCAGATAAGGGAGGGGACGTTATTTTGATTCAAGATTATGAGGGCACAGAAAAAAAAATAACAATGTGCACAGATAAATTATTTAAATACTGTGATATTAATAATCTGGTGACTTTACAAACAGTTATGTGGCAAAGGTTAATACTTAGATAGTGTTACAGTATATTGAGTCTGTCTAATTCTTGCTTCTAGATTGTTTTGTGTTCCAAAAAGTGCCTAAGCTGCAGGCTAGCGATGGAAAGCAGCATGCGGTAACTATTGTGCGCTTCTGGAGTCAGAATCTGTCATTTGTCAAAGTCTGTGTTTATGTGTTATGTCTTCCAAAAAAGCATCTGTGAGACCGCTGATGTAGCCAATGAGAGCTCTGCGCAAAGCAATTCTCACACACTCGCTCGAAAGGAAATTAAACGCCTCATGGTATTTTTCGCTCCATGCCTCTCCCTTTGTTTCCTTTAATTACAGTTTGGTGGTTAATAAACTCCTTTCCTGCTGGTGCTTCATTAACCATTCTGATTGTTATGATAACATGTTTGTTTGCAGCTCCTTTTTACAAAGTTGAGATAGTTTTCTATGCCGCACGTTTCCAGGTTAGCAATGTTCGGGTTAACGAAACTCAGCTCAGCTGCTCATTTTGAAATAAAATCTCTCAAAATCAGAGGTTTGTAAGTAACTACTATGTACAATGTACTATACTTATTATGTACATACATGTTGGTGCATTTAAAGTATGTGCATTAATTAACATTTCTAGTTACACTGTTGACTCTTTCCCTTAACCCTAACCCAAGCCTTACCCCCCAAAAAACTATAATCCTATAACCCTAACCATAACCCTTTCTCCTAAACCTAAGCATACCTCAAACTCATTAGCATGAAATGTGTGAATTTTCCAGAACAGCGTTACACAGTCATAGCTTTAACTCAGACTTTACCTGTTGAAAAATCCTTGCACCCATTTACTCAACTTGCAGTTTATGTAGCACAAACGCTTCAGTCCACTAAGGCAGCAGATTGCCAGCCGTAAACTCGGAGGGGTCAAGCGGGGTTGGAAGAGACTCCCAAGCTCCCGGGTAATTTCCCTGCGGCCGCTGTCCAAAAGACAGCTACGCTAAGTGGAGGCCTTTCTTTCCACACATGACAAATGGGTAGTCCTCGTCAGTGGACACACCTGTTACTGGAAACACTTGAGATTTTACACTTTCGAGAGTGGCCTTATTACCATCCGACCGCTCAAAGGTCTCGAACAATAGACGCGGACGCTAACAATGCTCCAGGCCCAGGGCTAAAGAGTCCCGTCAAAGCCAGGCTTGTGCCGGGCAACACCGGGGGCTGCAATTGAAAATAAATTTCAGTTGAATAAGGGCATGGGGCACATCGGAGGAACCCGCAAGCTTCGGCTAGAACAAAAGCAGTTGAGGGGATAAGTTATTGACTCTGCTGACAGGATGAATGCAGTTCATTATGCCTGCCAGTTACTCCAGTCCATGTCCCGGGCTGAATTAGGTGGCAGGTGCATGAGCCATTTTGCACTGCCCCCGGGGAATGCCTAAGGCCTGTCATCAGCTGATTTCATAGACAAATGTTTATCCCATACAGCCAAAACAGAAAGCATATTTCCATCATAAGAGCGTTTTGCAACAGCCATTAGTGTCACCGCTCATTTGCATGTTAATTGTGCAGTTAAAGCGGCAATGTCCACGTTTGCTATTGTTCACACGATGGTACACTGGAAAAAAATGGTGTAGAAACAACTTTCACTCAGACATTGCTTGTAAATACCACTACTAAGAAGAAACGGCAAGGAACACATTTCATTTAAAAGGTGAAATGTTTAAGTTTAGAAAGAGAGAATAGTTTTGTTTTTTTACAGTGTATGTTTTAAACGCTATGTGGAAATCAGTCCACCATTTGTACTGGCCTGGAGCGGCTTTATTAATTCAAAGTACTTTTGCGCATCATACACCCGTTTACAACACCGCCATTCTTCCGTTACAGGGCAGAAACTTCAAGCATAATGTCCTCATTTAAATTGATAATTCTTCAGTGTTCATCCTGGAAGGACTTCATTGCGGATAACCAAATTACAAGCTAAACAGACTAAGCAAGAAAGCACAAACCCTGGAGCTAAATGACAGAGAAGCAGATCCTTTTTGTGTTAGTCAATCTACAACATCCAAGTCAGCATTTGGCATCCTTTTTACTCTAAATACGACAACATAAAAGAGCGAGGCTCTCAGTTCTGTGCTCCGTAATGTTCTCCTACTGTGTCTGACAGATGGCGTTCACTAGTTGGCCATAAATGGCTGTCACTGAGTGTTTGTCTGTCTGCCAGTAGCCTATGGATAAGGGACTCCCTGGGAGAATGTTACTGCCCTGATATTGCCGAAAACGAAATGTCCTTGATTGTCAACCGCCAACGAGCGAGGTCCTCACGGCACCCGGGCCTTCTGGTCACAGAGAGGGAGGTTTTAGGGAGTTGGTGTGATCAACGGATGTGTGTTTATTTAAATTGTAGTCCGACACATGCTTGAAAGCTGCCGCGGCTAATGGAGCATGAGGTGAACATGCTCTGTAAGATGTTGGGTCACCAGGGTTCACTCGAAGAAGAAGAATGCATTGTGTAAATGTTTTAATGAAGCTGCTTGAATACTTTCTCCTATTCCAGTTTAATGTTCAGATACAACTATATAAGTAAATCGGTCGAACTGTAGGTGCTTTGTAAATGTTGCTCACTTGAGCTGTCCAACTTCACAAATGACGGGACTTTGGGGGTGGGAGTAACTGTACCGGTACATCTAATCAGTGGCATGATGGGAAGCTGCAGTTCCATTAGGTGCCACTAGAGGTGCAGAACTTACACATACCTTTCCTGCAAACCACCAGACTAGAGAATCAATGTTAAAATTAATGTTTTAATTTTAGTTTGATTAATAATTTTTTAATCAAACATTATTTATTTGAGATGTTAATTGGAAGAAACAGAAAATTAGTGAGTGAATAAAGACATGATGTATTAGTATGATTTGACTCTAGTTCTCTGCATTTTGAATGGCCCTCATGAGATAAGTATAAAGACAGTATAAAATGCTGAAATGACATGCCCACCTCCAGAGCAAGTAGTCGACCAATAGTTATACATCATCGCACAATAGGCCTCGCCTACTGGCGTTCAGTCGCTTAACGGCTGACATTCGCCTTCACTGGATGTGAGCGTTGTGTCAAAATCAAATAGAAGACATTATAATGACTGACGCTGTCTACACTGATACAGTATACAGATGTGTGTTCAGATTATAATGACTCACGCTGTCTACACTGATACAGTATACAGATGTGTGTTCAGATTATAATGACTGATGCTGCCTACACTGATACAGTATACAGATGTGTGTTCAGATTATAATGACTGACGCTGTCTACACTGATACAGTATACAGATGTGTGTTCAGATTATAATGACTGATGCTGTCTACACTGATACAGTATACAGATGTGTGTTCAGATTATAATGACTGACGCTGTCTACACTGATACAGTATACAGATGTGTGTTCAGATTATAATGACTGACGCTGTCTACACTGATACAGTATACAGATGTGTGTTCAGATTATAATGACTGACGCTGTCTACACTGATACAGTATACATATGTGTGTTCAGATTATAATGACTGACGCTGTCTACACTGATACAGTATACAGATGTGTGTTCAGATTATAATGACTGACGCTGTCTACACTGATACAGTATACAGATGTGTGTTCAGATTATAATGACTGACGCTGTCTACACTGATACAGTATACATATGTGTGTTCAGATTATAATGACTGACGCTGTCTACACTGATACAGTATACAGATGTGTGTTCAGATTATAATGTCTGACGCTGTCTACACTGATACAGTATACAGATGTGTGTTCAGATTATAATGACTGATGCTGTCTACACTGATACAGTATACAGATGTGTGTTCAGATTATAATGACTGACGCTGTCTACACTGATACAGTATACAGATGTGTGTTCAGATTATAATGACTGACGCTGTCTACACTGATACAGTATACAGATGTGTGTTCAGATTATAATGACTGACGCTGTCTACACTGATACAGTATACAGATGTGTGTTCAGATTATAATGTCTGACGCTGTCTACACTGATACAGTATACAGATGTGTGTTCAGATTATAATGACTGACGCTGTCTACACTGATACAGTATACAGATGTGTGTTCAGATTATAATGACTGATGCTGTCTACACTGATACAGTATACAGATGTGTGTTCAGATTATAATGACTGACGCTGTCTACACTGATACAGTATACAGATGTGTGTTCAGATTATAATGACTGACGCTGTCTACACTGATACAGTATACAGATGTGTGTTCAGATTATAATGACTGAAGCTGTCTACACTGATACAGTATACAGATGTGTGTTCAGATTATAATGACTGACGCTGTCTACACTGATACAGTATACATATGTGTGTTCAGATTATAATGACTGACGCTGTCTACACTGATACAGTATACAGATGTGTGTTCAGATTATAATGACTGACGCTGTCTACACTGATACAGTATACAGATGTGTTTTAAGATTATAATGACTGATGCTGTCTACACTGATACAGTATACAGATGTGTGTTCAGATTATAATGACTGACGCTGTCTACACTGATACAGTATACAGATGTGTGTTCAGATTATAATGACTGACGCTGTCTACACTGATACAGTATACAGATGTGTGTTCAGATTATAATGACTGATGCTGTCTACACTGATACAGTATACAGATGTGTGTTCAGATTATAATGACTGACGCTGTCTACACTGATACAGTATACAGATGTGTGTTCAGATTATAATGACTGACGCTGTCTACACTGCTACAGTATACAGATGTGTGTTCAGATTATAATGACTGACGCTGTCTACACTGATACAGTATACAGATGTGTGTTCAGATTATAATGACTGACGCTGTCTACACTGATACAGTATACATATGTGTGTTCAGATTATAATGACTGACGCTGTCTACACTGATACAGTATACAGATGTGTGTTCAGATTATAATGACTGACGCTGTCTACACTGATACAGTATACAGATGTGTTTTCAGATTATAATGACTGATGCTGTCTACACTGATACAGTATACAGATGTGTGTTCAGATTATAATGACTGACGCTGTCTACACTGATACAGTATACAGATGTGTGTTCAGATTATAATGACTGATGCTGTCTACACTGATACAGTATACAGATGTGTGTTCAGATTATAATGACTGAATCTGTCTACACTGATACAGTATACAGATGTGTGTTCAGATTATAATGACTGACGCTGTCTACACTGATACAGTATACAGATGTGTGTTCAGATTATAATGTCTGACGCTGTCTACACTGATACAGTATACAGATGTGTGTTCAGATTATAATGACTGATGCTGTCTACACTGATACAGTATACAGATGTGTGTTCAGATTATAATGACTGACGCTGTCTACACTGATACAGTATACAGATGTGTGTTCAGATTATAATGACTGACGCTGTCTACACTGATACAGTATACAGATGTGTGTTCAGATTATAATGACTGACGCTGTCTACACTGATACAGTATACAGATGTGTGTTCAGATTATAATGACTGAAGCTGTCTACACTGATACAGTATACAGATGTGTGTTCAGATTATAATGACTGATGCTGTCTACACTGATACAGTATACAGATGTGTGTTCAGATTATAATGACTGACGCTGTCTACACTGATACAGTATACAGATGTGTGTTCAGATTATAATGACTGACGCTGTCTACACGGATACAGTATACAGATGTGTGTTCAGATTATAATGACTGATGCTGTCTACACTGATACAGTATACAGATGTGTGTTCAGATTATAATGACTGACGCTGTCTACACTGATACAGTATACAGATGTGTGTCAAGATTACAATGACTGAAGCTGTCTACACTGATACAGTATACAGATATGTGTTTAGATTATAATGACTGACGCTGTCTACACTGATACAGTATACAGATGTGTGTTCAGATTATAATGACTGACGCTGTCTACACTGATACAGTATACAGATGTGTGTTCAGATTATAATGACTGACGCTGATACACTGATACAGTATACAGATGTGTGTTCAGATTATAATGACTGACGCTGTCTACACTGATACAGTATACAGATGTGTGTTCAGATTATAATGACTGACGCTGTCTACATTGATACAGTATACAGATGTGTGTTCAGATTATAATGACTGACGCTGATACACTGATACAGTATACAGATGTGTGTTCAGATAATAATGACTGATTCTGATACACTGATACAGTATACAGATGTGTATTCAGATAATAATGACTGACTCTGATACACTGATACAGTATACAGATGTGTGTTCAGATTATAATGACTGACGCTGTCTACACTGATACAGTATACAGATGTGTATTCAGATAATAATGACTGACTCTGATACACTGATACAGTATACAGATGTGTGTTCAGTTTATAATGACTGACGCTGTCTACACTGATACAGTATACAGATGTGTGTTCAGATTATAATGACTGACGCTGTCTACACTGATACAGTATACAGATGTGTGTTCAGATTATAATGACTGACGCTGTCTACACTGATACAGTATACAGATGTGTGTTCAGATTATAATGACTGACGCTGTCTACACTGATACAGTATACAGATGTGTGTTCAGATTATAATGACTGATGCTGTCTACACTGATACAGTATACATATGTGTGTTCAGATTATAATGACTGACGCTGCCTACACTGATACAGTATACAGATGTGTGTTCAGATTATCATGACTGACTCTGTCTACACTGATACAGTATACAGATGTGTGTTCAGATTATAATGACTGACGCTGATACACTGATACAGTATACAGATGTGTGTTCAGATTATAATGACTGACGCTGTCTACACTGATACAGTATACAGATGTGTGTTCAGATTATCATGACTGACGCTGCCTACACTGATACAGTATACAGATGTGTGTTCAGATTATAATGACTGACGCTGTCTACACTGATACAGTATACAGATGTGTGTTCAGATTATAATGACTGAAGCTGTCTACACTGATACAGTATACAGATGTGTGTTCAGATTATAATGACTGACGCTGTCTACACTGATACAGTATACAGATGTGTGTTCAGATTATAATGACTAAAGCTGTCTACACTGATACAGTATACAGATGTGTGTTCAGATTATAATGACTGACGCTGCCTACACTGATACAGTATACAGATGTGTGTTCAGATTATAATGACTGACGCTGTCTACACTGATACAGTAATCAGATGTGTGTTCAGATTATAATGACTGACGCTTTTCTACACTGATACAGTATACAGATGTGTGTTCAGATTATAATGACTGACGCTGTCTACACTGATACAGTATACAGATGTGTGTTCAGATTATAATGACTGAAGCTGTCTACACTGATACAGTATACAGATGTGTGTTCATATTATAATGACTGACGCTGCCTACACTGATACAGTATACAGATGTGTGTTCAGATTATAATGACTGACGCTGTCTACACTGATACAGTATACATATGTGTGTTCAGATTATAATGACTGACGCTGTCTACACTGATACAGTATACAGATGTGTGTTCAGATTATAATGTCTGACGCTGTCTACACTGATACAGTATACAGATGTGTGTTCAGATTATAATGACTGATGCTGTCTACACTGATACAGTATACAGATGTGTGTTCAGATTATAATGACTGATGCTGTCTACACTGATACAGTATACAGATGTGTGTTCAGATTATAATGACTGACGCTGTCTACACTGATACAGTATACAGATGTGTGTTCAGATTATAATGACTGACGCTGTCTACACTGATACAGTATACAGATGTGTGTTCAGATTATAATGACTGAAGCTGTCTACACTGATACAGTATACAGATGTGTGTTCAGATTATAATGACTGACGCTGTCTACACTGATACAGTATACATATGTGTGTTCAGATTATAATGACTGACGCTGTCTACACTGATACAGTATACAGATGTGTGTTCAGATTATAATGACTGACGCTGTCTACACTGATACAGTATACAGATGTGTTTTCAGATTATAATGACTGATGCTGTCTACACTGATACAGTATACAGATGTGTGTTCAGATTATAATGACTGACGCTGTCTACACTGATACAGTATACAGATGTGTGTTCAGATTATAATGACTGACGCTGTCTACACTGATACAGTATACAGATGTGTGTTCAGATTATAATGACTGATGCTGTCTACACTGATACAGTATACAGATGTGTGTTCAGATTATAATGACTGACGCTGTCTACACTGATACAGTATACAGATGTGTGTTCAGATTATAATGACTGACGCTGTCTACACTGATACAGTATACAGATGTGTGTTCAGATTATAATGACTGACGCTGTCTACACTGATACAGTATACAGATGTGTGTTCAGATTATAATGACTGACGCTGTCTACACTGATACAGTATACATATGTGTGTTCAGATTATAATGACTGACGCTGTCTACACTGATACAGTATACAGATGTGTGTTCAGATTATAATGACTGACGCTGTCTACACTGATACAGTATACAGATGTGTTTTCAGATTATAATGACTGATGCTGTCTACACTGATACAGTATACAGATGTGTGTTCAGATTATAATGACTGACGCTGTCTACACTGATACAGTATACAGATGTGTGTTCAGATTATAATGACTGATGCTGTCTACACTGATACAGTATACAGATGTGTGTTCAGATTATAATGACTGAATCTGTCTACACTGATACAGTATACAGATGTGTGTTCAGATTATAATGACTGACGCTGTCTACACTGATACAGTATACAGATGTGTGTTCAGATTATAATGTCTGACGCTGTCTACACTGATACAGTATACAGATGTGTGTTCAGATTATAATGACTGATGCTGTCTACACTGATACAGTATACAGATGTGTGTTCAGATTATAATGACTGATGCTGTCTACACTGATACAGTATACAGATGTGTGTTCAGATTATAATGACTGACGCTGTCTACACTGATACAGTATACAGATGTGTGTTCAGATTATAATGACTGGCGCTGTCTACACTGATACAGTATACAGATGTGTGTTCAGATTATAATGACTGAAGCTGTCTACACTGATACAGTATACAGATGTGTGTTCAGATTATAATGACTGATGCTGTCTACACTGATACAGTATACAGATGTGTGTTCAGATTATAATGACTGACGCTGTCTACACTGATACAGTATACAGATGTGTGTTCAGATTATAATGACTGACGCTGTCTACACGGATACAGTATACAGATGTGTGTTCAGATTATAATGACTGATGCTGTCTACACTGATACAGTATACAGATGTGTGTTCAGATTATAATGACTGACGCTGTCTACACTGATACAGTATACAGATGTGTGTCAAGATTACAATGACTGAAGCTGTCTACACTGATACAGTATACAGATATGTGTTTAGATTATAATGACTGACGCTGTCTACACTGATACAGTATACAGATGTGTGTTCAGATTATAATGACTGACGCTGTCTACACTGATACAGTATACAGATGTGTGTTCAGATTATAATGACTGACGCTGATACACTGATACAGTATACAGATGTGTGTTCAGATTATAATGACTGACGCTGTCTACACTGATACAGTATACAGATGTGTGTTCAGATTATAATGACTGACGCTGTCTACATTGATACAGTATACAGATGTGTGTTCAGATTATAATGACTGACGCTGATACACTGATACAGTATACAGATGTGTGTTCAGATAATAATGACTGATTCTGATACACTGATACAGTATACAGATGTGTATTCAGATAATAATGACTGACTCTGATACACTGATACAGTATACAGATGTGTGTTCAGATTATAATGACTGACGCTGTCTACACTGATACAGTATACAGATGTGTATTCAGATAATAATGACTGACTCTGATACACTGATACAGTATACAGATGTGTGTTCAGTTTATAATGACTGACGCTGTCTACACTGATACAGTATACAGATGTGTGTTCAGATTATAATGACTGACGCTGTCTACACTGATACAGTATACAGATGTGTGTTCAGATTATAATGACTGACGCTGTCTACACTGATACAGTATACAGATGTGTGTTCAGATTATAATGACTGACGCTGTCTACACTGATACAGTATACAGATGTGTGTTCAGATTATAATGACTGATGCTGTCTACACTGATACAGTATACATATGTGTGTTCAGATTATAATGACTGACGCTGCCTACACTGATACAGTATACAGATGTGTGTTCAGATTATCATGACTGACTCTGTCTACACTGATACAGTATACAGATGTGTGTTCAGATTATAATGACTGACGCTGATACACTGATACAGTATACAGATGTGTGTTCAGATTATAATGACTGACGCTGTCTACACTGATACAGTATACAGATGTGTGTTCAGATTATCATGACTGACGCTGCCTACACTGATACAGTATACAGATGTGTGTTCAGATTATAATGACTGACGCTGTCTACACTGATACAGTATACAGATGTGTGTTCAGATTATAATGACTGAAGCTGTCTACACTGATACAGTATACAGATGTGTGTTCAGATTATAATGACTGACGCTGTCTACACTGATACAGTATACAGATGTGTGTTCAGATTATAATGACTAAAGCTGTCTACACTGATACAGTATACAGATGTGTGTTCAGATTATAATGACTGACGCTGCCTACACTGATACAGTATACAGATGTGTGTTCAGATTATAATGACTGACGCTGTCTACACTGATACAGTAATCAGATGTGTGTTCAGATTATAATGACTGACGCTTTTCTACACTGATACAGTATACAGATGTGTGTTCAGATTATAATGACTGACGCTGTCTACACTGATACAGTATACAGATGTGTGTTCAGATTATAATGACTGAAGCTGTCTACACTGATACAGTATACAGATGTGTGTTCATATTATAATGACTGACGCTGCCTACACTGATACAGTATACAGATGTGTGTTCAGATTATAATGACTGACGCTGCCTACACTGATACAGTATACAGATGTGTGTTCAGATTATAATGACTGACGCTGTCTACACTGATACAGTATACAGATGTGTGTTCAGATTATAATGACTGACGCTGTCTACACTGATACAGTATACAGATGTGTGTTCAGATTATAATGACTGACGCTGTCTACACTGATACAGTATACAGATGTGTGTTCAGATTATAATGACTGAAGCTGTCTACACTGATACAGTATACAGATGTGTGTTCAGATTATAATGACTGACGCTGCCTACACTGATACAGTATACAGATGTGTGTTCAGATTATAATGACTGACGCTGTCTACACTGATACAGTATACAGATGTGTGTTCAGATTATAATGACTGACGCTGTCTACACTGATACAGTATACAGATGTGTGTTCAGATTATAATGACTGAAGCTGTCTACACTGATACAGTATACAGATGTGTGTTCAGATTATAATGACTGACGCTGTCTACACTGATACAGTATACAGATGTGTGTTCAGATTATAATGACTGACACTGTCTACACTGATACAGTATACAGATGTGTGTTCAGATTATAATGATTGACGCTGATACACTGATACAGTATACAGATGTGTGTTCAGATTATAATGACTGACGCTGTCTACACTGATACAGTATACAGATGTGTGTTCAGATTATAATGACTGACGCTGCCTACACTGATACAGTATACAGATGTGTGTTCAGATTATAATGACTGACGCTGTCTACACTGATACAGTATACAGATGTGTGTTCAGATTATAATGACTGACGCTGATACACTGATATAGTATACAGATGTGTGTTCAGATTATAATGAGTGACGCTGATACACTGATACAGTATAGAGATGTGTGTTCAGATTATAATGACTGACGCTGTCTACACTGATACAGTATACAGATGTGTGTTCAGATTATAATGAGTGACGGTGATATATGATACAGTATACAGATGTGTGTTCAGATTATAATGACTGACGCTGTCTACACTGATACAGTATACAGATGTGTGTTCAGATTATAATGACTGACGCTGTCTACACTGATACAGTATACAGATGTGTGTTCAGATTATAATGACTGACGCTGTCTACACTGATACAGTATACAGATGTGTGTTCAGATTATAATGACTGACGCTGATACACTGATATAGTATACAGATGTGTGTTCAGATTATAATGAGTGACGCTGATACACTGATACAGTATACAGATGTGTGTTCAGAGTATAATGACTGACGCTGTCTACACTGATACAGTATACAGATGTGTGTTCAGATTATAATGAGTGACGGTGATATATGATACAGTATACAGATGTGTGTTCAGATTATAATGACTGACGCTGTCTACACTGATACAGTATACAGATGTGTGTTCAGATTATAATGACTGACGCTGTCTACACTGATACAGTATACAGATGTGTGTTCAGATTATAATGACTGATGCTGTCTACACTGATACAGTATACAGATGTGTGTTCAGATTATAATGACTGACGCTGATACACTGATACAGTATACAGATGTGTGTTCAGATTATAATGACTGACACTGTCTACACTGATACAGTATACAGATGTGTGTTCAGATTATAATGACTGATGCTGTCTACACTGATACATTATACAGATGTGTGTTCAGATTATAATGACTGATGCTGTCTACACTGATACAGTATACAGATGTGTGTTCAGATTATAATGACTGACACTGTCTACACTGATACAGTACGCAGATGTGTGTTCAGATTATAATGACTGACACTGTCTACACTGATACAGTATACAGATGTGTGTTCAGATTATAATGACTGATGCTGTCTACACTGATACAGTATACAGATGTGTGTTCAGATTATAATGACTGATGCTGTCTACACTGATACAGTATACAGATGTGTGTTCAGATTATAATGACTGACGCTGTCTACACTGATACAGTATACAGATGTGTGTTCAGATTATAATGACTGATGCTGTCTACAGTGATACAGTATACAGATGTGTGTTCAGATTATAATGACTGATGCTGATACACTGATACAGTATACAGATGTGTGTTCAGATTATAATGACTGACGCTGTCTACACTGATACAGTATACAGATGTGTGTTCAGATTATAATGACTGACGCTGTCTACACTGATACAGTATACAGATGTGTGTTCAGATTATAATGACTGAAGCTGTCTACACTGATACAGTATACAGATGTGTGTTCAGATTATAATGAGTGACGCTGTCTACATTGATACAGTATACAGATGTGTGTTCAGATTATAATGACTGACGCTGTCTACACTGATACTGTATACAGATGTGTGTTCAGATTATAATGACTGACGCTGATACACTGATACAGTATACAGATGTGTGTTCAGATTATAATGACTGACGCTGTCTACACTGATACAGTATACAGATGTGTGTTCAGATTATAATGACTGATGCTGTCTACACTGATACAGTATACAGATGTGTGTTCAGATTATAATGACTGACGCTGTCTACACTGATACAGTATACAGATGTGTGTAGCCAATCATAACAGTGGCTGTTCACTGACAAGCCTTAAAGGAGCCTCACCTTAAAAATGGATAATTTCAGACAGAGGGTGAGAATGAGGGTTGAAAATAATAATTTTCTGCACACACACACACACACACACACACACACACATATATATATATATATATATATATATATATATATATATATATATATATATATACCGTAAAACTTCAAATAATAGCCGAGTCCCAAATAGACGCCTGTCTCTTTTACACGCCTGGTGTGGCTGCAGGTTTGGGTAAATAAAGGCCGGTCTCAAATAGAGGCCGGGTCTGTTTTTTAGTTCCGGGTTGTATTTAATCCTCTAAAACCGTCAGATCGTCCGCTTTTTGGCGGCCGCCAAAGCAAATTGCTGTCCCTCCAAAGCATAGGTGTCATTTACACTGGGGACGCTGGGGACATGTCCCCACCACTTTTTGAAATGGTTGATTTTGTCCCCACCACTTTTTGAAAGCATTTGGTTAAAATGTTCTGAAAAATCAAGCGAACCAAGAAATGTTAAAGGTTTATTTGCACAAAATAAAACATGCGATGCAGTTTAGATACAGAAAGAAACAATATACATTGTCCAAAAAAGTAACTTAAACAAAATAAACTATTACTGATTCTAAAATGACCCAAAAACATGCATGCGCCGATCAGTAAAGCCTGGTTCACACGGCAGGATAATTAGGCCGATTTTAGCCCCGATTTACCCCTTCCGACAATCTTAAGAACGCACAAAAAACACGTTGAAAAACGCTGACGAATAACGCGCGCAGATATTCGTCCGGGTGTGTACGAGCCTTTATGCTGAGTATTTTCGTGTTGTTGACTGGCCTACGCTATGCCCATTTTTGATGCGCCGTTATTCAATATTTTTGTTTGTTTTTTTCATCTGATCTTTTGTCCCCACCACTTTTCAACACAAACTGACGCCCCTGCTCCAAAGCCTTTTTTGATCGATGAGTGATGTACAATAGAATAACTGCTGCGCTTGACAGGGCTCGTTACGAGCAGAGAGAGAGAGAGCGCCCCGGCCGCGCGCGCGCACTCTCACGTCTTCAAACAACACGAGCGCTGTCTTGCTCTCTCTCCCTCGCGCATATTAATCAAAATCAACTGACGCGATAGTAAAAGGTCGGAAGACCGCAGTTTCACGTGGAGCATTTGGAGATTTTTAGAGATTAGAGACAGGCCTATACACTCAATGAACAACATCTCAACACTAAATTATAAAGGCCTGTCTCATATAGACGCCTGTCTCAAATACAAGCCGGTGCAGATCGACGATTTGGGAAAATAAAAGCCCGGGCTACTATTTGAAGTTTTACGGTATATATATATATTGTGCACAAAAAACTTTATTAACATTATAAGTGGACCTCAAGGAACAAATTTAAATAATAAAAACATTGTTATGATCCCTTTAATATGTCTATCTCTTTGTATATATCTTTCTTTGAACTCCTATCTGCTAGCTAAACCAAACCCCAACCATATGAAACATGCCGTATGACCGTTTGTCATTATTTGCCACATAACTGTGAGCTTTTATAAGAGAATTATACTTTTATACTTCTGTTTATGAATTTTCTACTTTTAATTACGAATTTGACAAAGGCAGATCACCACTCAGCAACTCGCAGTTATGGTAATTCCCACGTGACGTGAATGCACCATTAATTCTTTGTGGCACAGCTGACAGAAAGTTTGAAAATGCAGATAAAGCGAGATGTAAGATGTCTGTGTGTGCCAGCTCGTGTCTTGGCATAGAGAAGTACGCCAGTGCCCCTCACTGTAGGGGACATTGTTCGACATGTCGCCACACACAATGAGAGTAATAGACACCATGGATTTCTTATATTCATTTGTCAGTTTTACTCAGATGTTATCGACTTTACAAGTCAGATAAAAAATGTCAAATGCGTGTACATATTGCATACTATGACACATTTCGAGGCCTTAAGACGAATGCATTGAACACAGGTTGGTACCAGCGGCGGAATAAAGCGAGATGATTCTCCATTAGGCAAGCGTATGGATCGCCTCTCCAGAGGCGCATTATCTCAAACAAATCTGATTGAGCAAAATTGATACAGTTACTACTTAATCACACGCACAAAGGGGAGTGGTGTACGCTAATTAGGGCACATCATGCAGGCTTTTGGTAAATGGCTGGCTGTCAGCTCTCGCCGGCCGCTGAGAGAGACGCTAGTTAGCGCTGAGACACTGACAGTTTGGCTTAACCAACGCTCCACGCGTGGGACGGGGTAAAAACCAATGGATGCAGATGGTGCAATGCAAGCTTATGCTCCAAGTGCTCATTATAGTGTGCTCAGTGTTGTAGTATGAAGAGTACAACATGATCTGGACTGGTTCCTGATTCAGATGAACTACTGCCACTGTGTCCTTGAGCATTTGACCATTGGTCAAGAGTTTGTAATAATCAGGATTTTTTTTTTAAGGAATAAGTATCTTATGCTCACCAAGGTTGCATGCATGTGATGTGTGATGAAAAAATTGTGAAATATTATTAGAATTTAAAATAACTCTCTGAAAATGTTGTAAAATGTCATTTATTCCTGTGATCAAAGCTGAATTTTCAGCATCATTACTCCAGTCTTCAGTGTCACATGATCCTTCAGAAATTATTCTTACATGAAGATTTGATGCTCAAAAAACATTTCTGATTATTATCAGTGGTGAAAACAGTCGTGCCGCTTCATATTTGTGTGGAAACCTTGACATACCATTCAGAAGATATTAATGCTTTTATGCTTTAAATTGACCAAAATTAAGAGTAAAGACATTTATAACGGTTCTATTTTAAATAAATGCAGTTCTTTTAAACTTATAAGAAAAAGAACAAAAATTCCACTTGAGTTTCCACATAAATTTGGTGTAATTTGATGCTGCAAGTCAAAGGTTTGTCCTTTATTTCAGGAGGGTTGGCGAGCTCAGTGACGCTGGCCCAGTGCCAGAAGAAATCCGTCACACTTGGTGAATCTGAATAGCATTTAAATGTAAATGACAGATGGTTTCTAGTGAAAACAAACCTACAGTGAATTGAGGGATGCCTAGATGGATTTGACTTCTTCTGCAAATATGTTTCTGAGGATACTGTAAAACACACAAAGAAAATGATTAATATTTAGTCATTTATCTGTAAATTGCATTATTTCCCTTTTAATAAACATAAGCAATACGGTTGCGAACACAGCTAGGCGTGCTGTAGATTATAAGCCTTAAATCACTATATCAGATCTAGGCATCAGATCGCTCTTATTAAAGATGGCAAGAGTATGAGCAGTTATGACAGTGTTTTCTATCAGTTCAGCAAAGCGTTCATCAGTTTTGCGAATTCCTGATGTAAAATCAAATGTGTAATTTTTCATACTTCAATTGTCTAATGCAAACCTTTTTATTTCAAATTATATGATCAATTTAGCAACCTCGGTTAGGAGTTTTATTGATCATTTTCTTTTAGGAATTTGTTACTAGTGAAAAAAAGGCATTTGATTGTTCATTTGAACGTGTCACAAAGTTTACATTGCGGCATGTTGAATGGCATTGAGCTACAATATGAAGATCCGTGTGAGTGTGTGTGTGTGTGTGTGTGTGTGTGTGCACTGGTGTGAACAGAAGTGACAGCAGTGCTGGTGTGTCGTCAGTGAATGCCCCCCCCCCAGGTCTGGCTAGGCCAGAGTCATCATATGGACAAATCACAACTGATCTGGGCCTGTAATGGATGCCAGATGTTAACGTTTTGTACCCAATGGCCCTCCTGAGAGCTCACCTAATCGGAGAAGAGACATCGCTGTGGGTAAGTGTGTGTGTGTTAGTGTGTGTGTGTGTGTGTGTGAGACTGTAGCTGATATTTCAGAATATTTATATTTCTAAGCATGATCTAAAAGCCCGTAAAAAATATTTCTTAGAATGAGGGGTATAGATAGATAATATTTATATGTATTTTATATATATATATATACACGTATATAAAACTATATATCATTTATGATATTGTATGTAATGAAATATAGCATATATTATATTATAATGTTATATATAATGATGAAAATGCCTTATTCTCATCATCTATATTTACGATACTGTATTTGTAAAGTGCAAAAAGACCATGCGATTAAAGAAGTTTAGGTCACTAATCAAATTTGTGGCAGTGACCATGATAATTATTTGTACGAAAGGTCAGATTTCTTAACTATACTGTGATCAAAGCAAAAACCTTCCTTTTTTCAATTAGATGGTTAAATCGATCATATAATTTGCAATGAAAATATACTATAAAAATATAAGTAGCGTTGCATATAACTGTCAACTAACTCTCATTAGAGACTGTTAG